>OU015747.1:121248740-121253740 GCA_907169655.1 Acomys percivali
CTCTCTCTCTCTCTCTCTCTCTCTCTCTCTCTCTCTCTCTCTCTCTCAGAGTTTCTCTGTGTAGCGTTGGATGTCCTGGACTTACTTGTAGACCAGGCTGGCCTCAAACTCACAGAGCTCTGCCTGCCTCTGCCTCCCTGAGTGCTGAGATTACAGGCCTCCTGCACCACTGTGTCTGGCCAGGATACCATTTTTAACCATAGGTAAATCATAGGAACCAATTAAGGTGAAGGAGGCAATGAGTAAGCCGTATAGTTTTAGGTCTGGCCATTGTACAAATGGGCTAGATTTGGAGGCATGCACAGGAATGCAGTTGATTTGAGAGAATGAGAGGTCGAGAGCACAGTTCTCAGCCAATCAAGCTTTGCTTTGGAGTACAAGTGGCATCACATGAGCCTCAAGCAAGTCCTACATTGCTCTGTATAGCCACTTCAGTGTCTCATACATGTATCATATTTGAGTTTAAAAGGTCACATCTTAGCTTTTATTTTAGGTAACATTTCCTAAGATAAACGTACACGTTTTTCACATAGTCATAACTCCAGCCTTGCAGATAAAAGGAAGACACACTTAAAGAAGTGAAATGAATTGTTCATGGTTAAGCAACTAATAAAGTGAACATGTATGACGTGTAACCAAACCCTGTTAATTAAAATTCATTGTCTTTTCTCATCACACAAAAAGACACTGTAATTCCTTCACACACATTCATGTCTTGTTCTATTCATTGGATAGCTTCCATGTGTCCTAGGCATTATATAATTCTCATAAAATTCCTGTGGGGTGAGTACACTATTATTATTTCCATTTATGTATGCAAACGAGACTGAGAACAGCTATATGGCAGGAAGACTAAGAGGGCATGCCTAGTCAGCCTCCATGAGCTTGAATCCCCCTCATCGGTTACTAGCTCCAGGGTATTTGTCTCTTTACTTAATGGCTGGAAATTTTCTTTCCTTATTTGTAAGATTCAGACAATAAGAATACATAACTCTAAGAATAGATATAAATATTTGATGAGTAAATATGTGGAAACTATGAAGTCCAGATCTGGGCACAAGGGAAGAATTTAACAATTGCCAGCTCATTGTATTGTTGTTAGTGTTTAAGTTTGTGTTAGTTCAAAGAAAATACCAGAATGAAATCAGGATTTTATGGCCAAAAAAATAATGAGTTTTCTTTATTTTATGTTCTAAAGATAGGGTCTTGCTAGATAGTCCAGGCTGCCTTAAGATTGCTGCTATCTCCTTTCTCAGCCTCCCGTGTACTAACTTATTAACACAAGATTAAAAGATACTTCTTGAATAAATTTATAATGCATAGCTCAAATCCCCTAGGTTATGTATGACTGGGGATTACCACTCCGACAGAATTCCTTTTTCAAACAGAGCCTGCAGCCTTTGCTGAGCCTAAAGCAACATATTTAGCTTTTTAGAGTTCATTGCATCCTGTTGTTATTTAAATGTGTAAAGTTTCTGCTTATTAGAGCCTGAATCCCTGAGAAGTGAGACTGTTTCTCTCACTTGATGATGACTTCAGAGCGGAGTACATGTTTTCTTTTGTCTGTTCATCTTTTCTCCAGTGAAAAACTGTTTGTTATTTCATTCATTCTTTCACAATTTCATCCTCATTCATTGTTAGTCTGAGTGCTTCAGCCAGGATTCACTCACTCCATTTTTGGTTTCTCTAGGGGGTGGTGAGACTGTGTCACAGGCTGGGTTCCTAAGTACCAGGAACTTCTCACTTCCTCTTCCTGGGCACCAATCTTGGAGTAAGTGCGGATGATGCTTTCCTAAGACCGCTGCATTCATTCCATCGAAGAGTCGGGCCCTTGGGGCAGGAGAAAGAGGAAGAGAGGCAGAGTAGATAAAGGAGGAAAGAGAGAAGAGAAGGAGGAGTAAAGAGTGAGAAAAGGAAAAGACAGAAATTAATATCTGTAGTTCAGCCGTGTCTGAAGCCAACTGTGTCCCTGGATTTCTCTTTTCTGGTTTATTTAACTACTATTTTTATCACTTGTACCCGAAGAGTTGTGGAGGGTGTGTCAACATGGTAACTTGAAGAGCTGACTTTAAACCTGGAGTCTCAGCAGTGTCTGTGGCCTCATGGGATTGGGAAGAGAGAGAGAGAGAGAGAGAGAGAGAGAGAGAGAGAGAGAGAGAGAGCTGCCGTTTCTTTCTGCTCACTCTTCCATCAGGCAAACTGGCTTTGGCCATTCCCTTGAGAGATCTCCATAATAAGAAGTTGGAAGACAATCAGAGTCATTTTAAATTAAGCCCCCTAGCACAGATTCTAATCTAATGAGGTCATTAACACATGGCGCTATCAGGGCTGCCTAATGCCATTCTGGAATAAGGAACCATTTTCCTTCTGTGAGAATGGGGCCCGTGTGCTGCACACAGACTAACAGTTGTCATGAAAGCCACTCAACGGATGGAGGATTGGCATAAGATATGCTTTTTTTCTCTGTATGATTGCCCATTGGTAGCTATTTATTAATAGGCCAGCACAGTCTGCCACTGAGAGGAGATGAGCTTGGGTGTGGGTGCTCTACCTGCATTTATGTTTGAGAAACAGAAGCCAGAGAAAGACTGATGGGGTTAGCCCTTGATAGACCCAATTTTTGTTCCTGGTTTGACACTAGCAAGATCTATACTATGATAACTGTGTACCCTTCATCTCTTTGGTCAAAGGCATGTATTAGTGAGATAGCTATTGCCTTTCCCATGGGGCACTCGTGTCTGTGTGATCTTGGCAACTGGGCCAAGCACCATACTTCCTCCACCTCATTTGGCTCAACAGCCCAGAACTTTGCCAAAATCCTCACAGGCACTCGGTTAAACTCTGTCCTTTTACTCGTTTGTATAAACCCAGGACCAACTTTCGAAATGCTGGTTGACTATGACGTTGCTGTGCAACAGACTTTAAGGAGAAAGCAATAGGCAGTAGTTCTGTAAGCATAATGGGATGGTAGCATGCTTAGAAGGGAGAAAAATACTGAGCTGTGAGCATTGAGGATGCCCAACCAGATCTCCTGCTTAAGAACTAGCTGTAAGGAGCACAGCTGATTGACTTCCTTTACAGCCACTGGAGTACTGTGTCTAAAGCTGTGCCAGCTTCTCACTAGGCCAGGGACAAGATACGAGGAGCAGCCCATTTCTTCTGGTAAAATTTTCACTCACAAAAGTTTTAAACCTCCCAAAAAAAAAAAAAAAAAAGTTTTAAACCTCCCATCTCATTTTGACCTCTGCTCTTGCCAGGCCCTGATGGATGAGTGCAGGCCTGGGGATGTTCCAGAGCAGCAGTTCTCAACCTGTGGGTCGTGACCCCTTTGGAGGCTCAAATGACCATTTCACAGGGGTTGCCTAAGACCATTGGAAAACACAGATATTTATATTAGGATTTATAGTCAAAGCAAAACTACAGTTATGAAGTAGCAACAAAAATGATTTTATGGTCGAGGGTCACCTCAACATGAGAAACTTTATTAAAGTATCACAGCATTAGGAAGGTTGAAAACCGCTGATGTAGAGCATTAAGGTCAGGGTTACTGCCTGCTTGGGTAGCAATGAAAAGCCCACCCTGAGTAGGTGAGAGGAAGGGACAGTGTTTGGTTAAGGTGGCAGCCCTACTAATATATATTTCATTTGTATGTCTGAAGAAAAGTACTGGTTGGACTCGTCCACTTGCTCATTTGAAAGTTGGAGATATCAGTGCCTACAAGGAGAGCAATGCTGACTGGTCACAACTAAGTTGTACTTATGTGTTGAAAATGGCTGTTAAGTAGATAGTGTGCACTGTTGATGGCTGGGGATAATCTCTGAAGACGACCTTACCTTACGCAGTAGATGGTGGAGTTATGTTCTGGTGATATACAGAGGGATCTGAAGAGAAGGTAACGCAGGTCTGTTCTGTTGAAGTTAGGAACTACTTTTGCAAGGCCTGGGGCACTAAGACATGAGACAGGCACATGTTGGTGGATATTTCTGAGGACTTTGGTTCTCAAAATGATATCCCAATTTTCAGGAGCAAGAAGTAATATTTCTCCCGTGTGATTCCAGAGACTTCGCCACTACAAGAGACAGGTCATCCTCTTAGGAGCTAAACTCATGCCCTCTTCAGCACCATAACCTCAGCTTAGGCTCCACCAATAGCAACTGATAAGTGAGGAAAGAGATTTCAACTCAAAGGAACTCTGGGATTAGTCAAGATGAGCTGGCAGGCACCGAAAGCTGAATTCTTGGGATTGAATTTTGACCAAGCAGGTAAGATGAGCAAGAATTAGTTGACTTGTAGATAAACTTTCAGTTTCTCTGAATAGTTCTGGCCAACCTGAAAGAGGCTGGCCTTGAACCCAGAGATCTTCCTGCCTCCTGAGTGCTGGGATGTGCTACCACTGCTTGGTGATGTACGGAAGGTTTTTGAGTGTGTACCATTTAACATCTGATGAAAACCCAAAAAAAGGCAAACTAACAGACAGATGCACTTCTTCAGGCATGGGGACAGAATGTGACATCTGCTGCCCTGTTGGAAGGGGAAAAAATAAGAGACTGAGGGAAGGAGGGATCTTGCCACAAGTTGATTAGATGGATCTGGGGGAATCCATCCCTTAATGGAATGGGGCTAACCACAGTGGATGTTGGCTTTCCCTGAGCCATTAAATGATTCTAAAATTCCTATGCTACAACCAGATGCATGCTCCTATGGTGATTCTACATCCCATCAAACTGGCAATGAAGATTGACACCCATCAAGGATGTCAGGGAAGCAATGGTGAGAAGGATGCCCACAGTGCTAAGAAGCCAGGTAATGGCTTTCCTGTGTATCTTGACCTGATGGTTGGAAAAGGGAGCACGTATATAGGTTCATTATTAACTATGGAGCTGCCCAGCTGAGCTGCAGAACTAGAAATAAGTTGGAGGTGCTCAGCTTCTGTATGCTTCGAGGCTGTGATGACCAAAATGGTGACATCAGAGGGACAGCCAAAATACCTTACCCTTCAG
>OU015747.1:121256240-121266498 GCA_907169655.1 Acomys percivali
CTGTCAAAGGTCACCTTCAGAATACATAGTGACTTGTTCCAGAGTTTGTGTTGCTCTCAACGGTACCGTTCTATATCTCCCAGACATGACTCATCCTTCAGCCTTTGTAGTTCTTGCCAGAACGATATCTCCTGTGTCTTTTTAATACTTATGAAGAAAGTCACAACTACCTAGAATGCTTTTATCTGCTTAAATTGCAGCTGAACTGTAGACACACTGAATTTTCTTTTTGTTCTCTTATATAAAACTCTTATTAAAGACAATAGGGGGAAGGCGTCCATGAGTTTTCTTGGCAGTGAACCAACATGCCCACCATTTTTATGATCACTAGCAAATTTTGGCAAAGTGGTACTTTTTTAATTTATTTATTGGTGTTTTAGGAGTCATATCAAACACAACCCTTTACTACTAGTAAATGACCAGAGTTTGTAGCTGGCCTCCCTTTTCTATAGGTTATAGTTGGTGCAGTATTATTCTATTATAATCACACTGTTCACCTGTACTTCTTTAAATTGTAATCAACTTATAACGTGAGGGGTTATAAGTACCAGTAGATGTACCTAACCTATATGGTTTTTCCTTTTTACACATGTAATCATATTAGGGAAGGGAGATTATGAGTTGTTGGTGCAAGCAGTGAGCCACAGCTCACTTGTCTCACAGCTTTACCTTAGCCTTACCTTAGAGGTGGGAATCATCATGTGGAAACACATAGCAAGTCTTCAAACTGATTGTCCTTTCTCTTGCCTGGGCTTGGATGCTCACTTGCCAACTTCGAAGGCACAAGTATTGTCCAACTGCCATCCTGTAGGACACTGTGAACAGGCGGAGCTTCCTCCCGTGCTGTTGTAATAGCCCGAGTCTGTCATCCACATATGAAAGTGAGTCACAAAGTTACTACAAAAGCTGTTTCTGAAAGTATCCAAACTGGAGAAACACTTGAGAATGAAAAGGGTTATAAGTGTGTGAGACATTATTATGTAATATGAGAAATACAACACTGGAGAATAAATAGCACTCACCTGCAGAGAATCAATACCACTGACTTTATAATCAGCACCTCAATAGCTTACTGTTTGAGTTGCAGAGGTGGGGAAGGACTGGGAAATTGCCAGGTGCTTTAAAAAAAGCACCTTGCACCAAGCACTGACTCATATTTCCGCCTGAGAGTCGCTGTCATTAATGACCCTTTTTATTCATGCAGGAGTTCCCAAAGAGGAGCCTAATGCTCCATTAGTAATAATTGAAAAAGTCTCTCTTCGGAATTATGTCAAAACCTAAAGATGATGCTTCTGCCAAAACATTTTGATGACAAACGTGGGAAGCATTTGACAGAAGGTGCCAACGCAGGGTGAAGAGGCTGCACAAGGAGGCTTCTGGAAGATCCAGAAGATCCAGGCTGCAGCAATGTGGTCAGGATCAGAGTGAAGTGATCCCCCACAGTCTTAGTATTTGGGAGTCAAACAACCCTTTCATTTTTTATAGCTCCAACGTTTTCTTATGCCTGTTTAAAGCATTCATAAAGACACCAAACTGAGACCCATTGAATACGAAGGCTTTGTCCTGACATAATTCTTTCAGTTTTTTTTCTTTCCTATATAGCATGCATCTTTAAGAAATAGAAACAGTTTGACACTGCAAAGGGCTGCCTCCACTCACCCCATGTGCCGCCCTCAACCGTCCCCTTTCCTTTACTGTGCTGTCACTGTTCTCTTCCTCATTCTCCCTTTGAAGTGTTTTCCCTGATATGCACTTGGAGCGCTTGAGTGTTCAACACATACATCAAGACAAAAACTGAGCTGAGTGTTGTCCTAGAAATAACGCTGACATAAAGGGGAGAATTAGACCTTACCCCTGCAGGCACCACTCTTCCTCGGTGCCACTGTTCTCCAGAAGCACTGTCGATGGGTTGATGGCACCGATGTAATGTTACTGTTTAGATTCACATGACTATGTCTTTATATAAGACAACAAACTCCTCGTGTCATGGTGCTCTGCCTTCCACATTCAACAACTTGGCTCAAAAACCCCCATGCTAACACGAGCCTAGCCTTTCACCTCCCCGAACTTTACTTTTCTTATGTGAAATTTGGAATGCAAGTTAGATATTTTATTTGTAAAATCTTTATGTTTTAAAGATCAAAGGAGATAAATCTTATAAAACTTGTGATTGACTTTCAGAAATATCACTGATGTTTCTTAGGAGAAGGAAAAGTAGACAATGACCTAAGTCAGATGCGAAGAAAAGCCCCTAGCTATACTAATGTTTCAGCACCAGTAAGCCAATGAGTTGCCTCAAATAAGTCTTTGTCTTAATTTTTTTTAGCTTATTCTTTTTTTTTTTTTTTTTTTGACAGGCTCTCATTGGTTGGTCTGGACTTACATAGACCAGGGTGGGCTTTGAACTCACACAAATTCCTCTGCTTCTGCTGGGGTTAAAGATGCTCACCATCACAGCCAGTTTATTTTCTTATTTATTGACACTTTTCTTTTGCTTTGGTGTTTGAAGCAGGGTTTCAACACGTACCGTAGGTTGCTCTGCATATCCCAGGCAGGTCTCTAATCTGCATTCATCTTACCTCTGGTTCTCAAGTCCTGAGACTGTAGGCATGCTTCACCATGCATGGTGAGTATATCTTGTAGCCTTTAGAAGTAGCTAAGCTTTCTGTGAAGAGATTGAGAGAATCATGGTAGAATTAAGAAAGTTAAGGGCTAGATGCTAGGAACGAATCTCGGGTGGTAACATGGAATTAGTACTGCATCATATGTTCAGCGAGTTTTGGTATAAGTCATGTTAGAGAAACTTAAAATCAAAGAATGATTCCTCACTAGTCATTATCCTTAGGTGCTATGTCACATAAAGGCTAGCCCCAAAGAACAATTTGTTTGCAAACCTATGGGCATGTTCTCAATAACATTTTTTTTTTAAAGAGCATTTTCATAGATGTTGAGTTGCTACTTACAAATAGAGGTCTTGTTTTGCTCCTTGACTCTCACATATTTAAAATGACTCTTCTGATAAGACTGGTGAGGTTGAGTTGATCCATCCAGTGTCCTTTATGATGATTGACTGGGATTTATGTCAGATCTGATGAGCGCTAACCACAGTTTGGACTTTACAATAGATTTTTTTTTCATTTGTAAAATTTTCCTTTTCTTCTTTTTTCCTCTGTAAATTTGACCTGAAGAACAACAGAAGTCAACCATTTTTGTACATTGAGAAACATGTTGGGAATAAAGCTATTAATATTATTTATGCTGTGTGTATGCATGTGTGTGTATGTGTATATGTTACGTGCGTGCGCGTGCTTATGTGTGTGTGTGTGTGTGTGTGTGTAGTACAGTATAGGTTAAGATTTTGAATCCACCTAACTACTTTTCCCTACAAATAAATTTTGTTTATACAACCTGTTCATTACATATTGTATTGCTCAGACAATACAATTTGTCAGAGAATGGTAAACTTGAGGAGTTGTAGTAGGAAGCTTAGGATACTCAGTGCCAAAAAGTTTACTGATACAGCAAACCCTTCACAGGAAAAAAAAAATAGTGATCTATATCCAACAGGTATAATTATAACACAAACTACTACAACTTGACATGAGATTTTTAATATTTAGGACTACAAAGTTTTTAGAAATATTTTTCTATAAAAGTATTAAGCACAAAGGATGAAACAGAAAACTCTGATGCTTGTTTGCTTGTCTTTAACTCAGAGGCTCCTTAAAGCCAATGTTTATTGAGATATTTATTTTAAAATTTTAGGCTTTTTATTAATAATACTATTTTTTAAGGTTTGCTAGTTTAACTGAAATTAAATCTTGTAATAATAAGTACATGACAAAACAGAACAAAACAGAAACAGTAACAAAGCAGAATAGTTCAATAAGAAAAACAGTGTAATATGGATAAGCAATGTGGTGGTTTGGATAGGAAGTACCTGCAAAAGGTTTCATGTGGGAGCTTCTCTATGTTTCTGTTTTTCTCCTGTCTGTTAGGAGGGAAATGGGCTCCTGTGCATTTCCCTCTACCATGGCATTCTGTTTCACCTTTGACCCAGAAACTGTTGGCCATGATGGCCCAAGTCCTCTGAAAGTACAAGTGAAGCTAACTACTTCTTTTCTTAGATTGTTTGGGTCAGAAATTTTGGTCACAGCTATTCAAAAAACAGTACAAACTTTAAGTCTTTTAGAACTTCTACAATCATAGTATGTGGTGTTGTGATATGAGGTCAAATGGGCGTGGGCAGTCTCATTTCTATAGCTTTGCTGCTTTGTAGCCTATGTGGCATCTCTCTTGGGATAGCTCTGCTTGGTGCCTTCAATTTTTCTTGGTAGACAGCTCCTACTCATGATATTTTCAACTTTGTGGGGATCTCATTTCTTGTTATATTTTGTTATGATAGATTCATGAATCACCCACTCAAGGAAGCTATGCTGTTAGAGATTCTAACTCTGTCATACATTGCTTGGTGTTGTAGCCTTTTCTCTAAAATTTGAGTGGAAGCTTCCATGATCACTTGAAGTAACAAAGAGACCAGCATGTGTCTGTCAGAGTGGTTAGAGTGACAAGAACTGGCGATATGGAGAACTTGCAAAGGTAAGAGGCAAATAGACTACTCACACAGTGCCAGAGGGAATAAAAGTGTGTTCGCATTTCAAAACAGTTTGGACATTTCTTACAAACATAAACTTAGCATAAAATCCAGAAACTCATACCACATATGATTATTCAGTAAAAAGGGTTGAACCTAACGCAAGTAGGTTTGTTTATGAGTCCAAAGCTGCATTATGCCCAGTATAAGCTGCCAGAAGCAAATCAGCACATTTCTTTTGATCCCTGTTATGGAAAAAGGTAGAAAGGGCCAATATAATCTGTAATGACAGAAAACATGTCCACAGTTACCTGCACAAGAGATATGGGGGTTTCCTGGGGAGGAGTACAAGGCTACCTTTGAGGGTGATCGGAATGTGACTTACACGCACGTATGTGATTTAGCTATATGTGATTATGACAGGATTAAATGCTATCCACATTTGTCAAGGCTTGTCAAAATCTATGCTCAAAGTGGCTGTATTTTGTATACATTGTGCCTAGATAAGCTTTGTATTAAATACAAGTAGGAGAGAACCAGAATGAATATGGGAAAGACAGATGGGTGGAAAAAGAGGAGGAGGGTGAGTTGGTGAAAGACACGAGGAAGAGACAGAAGGAAAGGTGTGGATGGGAAAAGAGGACCTTTTATTTACTGCAGTTTCCAGCAAAGATATCACTTCTCGGCCTTTTGGCTAAGACTGAGTCCAGCCAAGACTTAAGGTTGACAATATAAAAGTACCCACCAACTTTATAACACAGAACTTTGACACTGAGCAGTGTTTCATGAGAGGAGGGAGGTATCTTGTGTAACTTCAGCTTGATCTTCTCTTTAGTTTCTGTTTTTCTTCTTCTTCTTCTTCTTCTTCTTCTTCTTCTTCTTCTTCTTCTTCTTCTTCTTCTTCTTCTTCTTCTTCTTCTTCTTCTTTCTTCTTTTTCTTCTTCTTCTTCTTCTTCTTCTTCTTCTTCTTCTTCTTCTTCTTCTTCTTCTTCTTCTTCTTCTTCTTCTTCTTTGTTGTGACTTCAGCAGATATAGTGATCAAGACCAAGGAAAATCACTGTCTTCTCTTAGCAGCACAAAATGAGCCTGCGTGCTTAGTGCACAGGTCACTGAGGATAAGACTAAGCGCCTGTAGGGCCTAGTGACACTGAGCAGAGAGTAATCTACTCTCTGTTACTGTTTTTCTATGAAGCTTCATTGGCCATAGAACACCTTGTGAAGTAGTTTTTTCTTCTTCAGCTTGCTGTCTGCATTCCCCACTGTATACCATCATGTGTGTATGTGTGTGTGTGTGTGTATGTGTGTATGTGTGTGTATGTGTGTGTGTGTGTGTGCGCGTGCGCTCCTTGCTCTCCCCAGAGACTGCTTTAACAGGACTTAGTTGTTAAGCCACAAAAGGACTTTCTAATAACATCCCCAAGGCACAAGTTAAAAGTCTGCGAGTACAACAATATTTCTTTTTTCTTTTTGCATGAAATTCTTTTTTTAATTTTTATTTACAAGGATATTCTTAAGAAGCCAAAGTACATGGGCAGTCTGAGTGAGCAGGGTCTGAGAAGTGAGCAGAAACAGCAAATTAGTTATGTCCTTTTGCTCTCCGTGGCTTACAGCGTGCACCATGTGGCTACTGTCCGTCCTCCTTGTGTGTTAGGAAACCCAAGTAGCTTCCAGCCAGTCTTTCTTCCAAATCTGCAGGTGACTAGGTAAAGCACTGCACGGTCCACTGCTGTGCACCCGCACTGCTGGTTACTTTGCTCCTTCCTCTCCCTCACATTTGCCAGCCCGCCAAGGCCCACTAGAGTTTACCCAGTCGATCCCATAGTTCACTTTCTCTGCACTCTGCGTGTTGTGGCTATTTAAGAGAATCATACATTTATATGTAATCATACATTTATAAATTACATCATCTATAGAGTATTAGTTTGCTTTGGAAAGTACACACTGATTGAGTATTTGCTGTGTGGTGCATACTAAAGGAAACACACAAACAAAACGGACTTCTAAGGTCTGTGTTCAGCATGAGTTACAGACGGAAGGAAGGCTCTGCGTGCGTATGTGTGTGTGCGTGCGCATGCACTCACATGCATAAGCATATGCACATGCGCGTAAATATGTGTGGTAATTCTTGGAGAGAATGGATTGGTGGCAAAGGGTTTCAATCTGAGGTCTGCCCTCTCCAGTATGACATCAGAGGAGCCGACTAGAAAGGCCAAGGAAGACAGTGCTGTGTAATGAAAAAGCATAAGCTTTCAAATCAGACAGACAAGATTTGCGTCAGAGGGAAGGTTACTGCTAAGGGCAGACAGAAGGCTGCTGGTGTAAACAGGCAGGAATGGGAGCTTCAACTAGCCCAGGTGACAAGGACACTGAAGAAGAAAGCTTTATCTGCTATCACCTGACACTCTAATTTAAAAGTGAATGGCACACCAAAGGTAAGGGACACTTTCTGACTATTAGACAGGCTGTGTTTACAAGACTGCACGTTTTCAGATGGGAGCAGAACAGATTCTTTAAGCATTTCCTGGATAACAGCTCAGAAAATTAAAGGCCACCAAGAAAATGCAAAGTGTCTGCTTTTGAATAGAGCTTAATCATCTACTACCCGATGGCAGAGAAATAGTCTGTGGCTAGAATCAAATCTATTAATGTCTCGGTGTATGCCACGTTTGTGGGAAGAAACTAAGAGGACCCAGAAACAGCTCTTTTCAGGCAGCCTGGAGGTGCCTGCTGGCAGAACCAGAGCACATCTCTTTCCAGGGTCACCAAATTAGAACCATTTCCAGTCCGTTTCCAGTGTAATGCTTGGGTGCTCCTATGAGCCCAAGTTCCCCCTGGCTGCTCAGAGAGTATAATTACTGCCATGCAAAACATACAGGATTCTAGATATTTCCACACTACCATTCTTTCTCTTCACTCTCAAAATGCTGCCTTCCAGGAAAATGCGTACTAAAGGGGTACATCGTGTGCCTTGGGCTGTAGTGCCCAGCCACATTCCTCTCAGGCTCTGTATCAACTGTGTGCTCTCCAGCCGCTGCTGATAGTTTGGGAGATGGTGACATTTTAGAAGACAGGCTCTTCTTAGAGGAAATGGCTCACTGAGGGTGTGCCCTGGGGAGGTAGTGTCCTGTCCAGTCTCCCTGTACTTCCTGCCTACCATGACATAAGCACTATGTTCAGTCATATTCTTCCATCATGATGGTTTACCTCACCACAGACCCAGTAACACGAACTGAAACTTATGAAGCAATGAGGTGAGATAAATTGTCACGTGACCTGTCTCAGCAATGAACAGTTTAACAGTGGTGCTCTCGCTCCCTTTCTCTCACTCTCTTTTCTTTCCCTCTGCATGTGTGATTATCAGAAATCAAGACAAACTAGCAAGAGTTTACTTACATTAATAAAGTTATAAACTCCCCAAATCATGTATTTCCTTAATTCTAAACTAAGAATTCCATATTATTATTTTTATTTTCTTCCTCTCTATGCCCATTCATCTGTAGCTGATAAAATAACATTTTAAAAGCACTTGAGCACTGACTTTAAACCAGATTTTTTTTGGCAGAAAAGATGTGAAGTAGAAGAAAATCAAGCAACCTGGCAAGTCAGATATCAAGCACACACATATGTATTTACACATACATGTACACATATAAAAATTGAATTCTATTAGAAGAGTGAAAGGTGGGACTAGAGAGATGGATTAACACTTAAAGGTTCATATTGCTCTTCTGAGGATCTAAGTCATATTTCCAGCAGCCTTGTTGGGCTGCTCACGGCTACCTGTAACCCCAGTTCCAGACAGATGGGTCATTTCTAGTCTCTAGTGACACCTGCACGCATATCCTACCCCAATATGAATATGTGCATAGCTAAAATAATAAAACAATAACCAGTAGTAATAATAATAGGCAATTATTATTATTTAGGGGCTTGAGAGACAGCAGTGGATCTTGGGAGCTGATCTCTCATAATGTGAGCTTATTCTTCAACAGCTGAGCCACCTCTCCAGCCCTAAAAATCAAATAAATTTTAAAGATTTATTTATTTTTACTTTATGCGTATGGGTGCTTTACATGCACATAGGGCTAGGTACCCCGTGTGTCTATGCAGTTGGCCAAGGAGTCCAGAGAGAGCATCACATCCTCTGGATCTGCAGTTACAGATGGTTGCATCTGTTTAGCTGCTATATAGTTGCTAGGAGTCAAAAGTAGGTCCTCTAGAAGAGCACCCAGTGCTCTTCACAGCTGAACCATCTCCTCAGTCCCCAAAAGAAATCTTTTTTAAAAAACGTAAAATGTAATGCAAATTATTAACCCGCAACAAAAATAGAAGAGAAGTTAACAAGCACCAGATGGTAGAACCCAGCACATCTTTAGAAGAAAGATGTAGAAAGACAAGTGTTGCTTTTTCAGTGGCCGGTGTGAAGTCGACACTAGTGTGTGTTATTTAGGACACTGATATGGAGTAAACACAACTCTTCCTTCTGGTACGTCCTGGAACACTCAGCATTTGGAAGCATATATGGAAGATGGGAATGAGACAATTTATCTTCAACATGGAGTTGAGAGTCTGTAGATGGAGTAACTGGGTTCCCAGCTCATTTATTAGGGGCCAGGTGTTCTTTCTCTTTCCCGGTAGAACAAAGCTTTATGCTGTGAAGAACTTCTGCAGCAGCCATACCAATCTCTGGGACAAGACTATGTATTAAGGAATGGGCCAGAAGCAGGCAAAAAGAAACGAGTTAAACAAACATATAGTAAACTACAATTTATAACCACATTTCTTCGCGATAGTCAGCTTCTGGAGGACAGGAGCCAGAAGCAGCCACCCTATTCCTTTATTCTGTCTGGGTTAAGCTCACAGTAAATGGAGGATTTGCCTCTGGAGAAGGGCTCTTCAGACATTAAAATTTATTTCTTCCTTGAATGTCAACCTTAGTTTCTGATCAGCTTACAAAGAAACCTCTGAGGGCAAGTTCAACCTTTGCACACAAGCTTGTGATCATTCTTACATGGGAAAGCCAAATATTTTCAGACAGTTGGGGAAATAGTCCAATATGAAAGAGATGAGCTAAAACAAAAGTAAAAAAGAAGACTCAGAGGAAATAGAAACATGTAGATAAGAGGGAACCTTCAAAATATAATTAATATCTCCAAAAAAATAAATAGGGATGCCAAGAAATAAAGACATAGAATATCCCATCTATAAATTTCCAAAAAAAGGAGAAATAAATAAAAGACTTAGCACCATAGTTGGACAATATTTTCTAGAAAGTAGGGCAAATCAAAATATAGGGAAAAAATTAGAGAAATAGGTAAGAAATTTGAAGTTTCAACCAGTGAGGGATGATATTTTCAGAAAGTAGAGAAAATAGAAGGTTGATGTTGTTGATGAAATAATGCAAATGAATCTTTTAAAATGGAAGGATTGTGTTTCTAAACTGAAAGGCACAGTTCAGTGTAAAACCATAATGAGACATAAAACTTCAAAACCTGAGAAAGGAGAAGGGAGGGGAAAAGAAGCAGAATAGAAAAGGATAGAGGGTAAGAGAGGAAAAGAGAGAAAGATGGAGAGAGAAGGAGAGAGAGAGAGACAGAGAGAGAGAGAGAGAGAGAGAGAGGGAGGGAGGGAGGGAGAGAGAGAGAGAGAGAGAGAGAGAGAGAG
>OU015747.1:121266598-121296290 GCA_907169655.1 Acomys percivali
GAGAGAGAGAGAGAGAGAGAGAGAGAGAGAGAGAGAGAGAGAACAGGTTATATGTTAGAATGAATTGTCTTCCACAGGTCTTAGGCATTTGAGTACTTGGTCTCCAGTTGGTGGCTGTTTGGGGAGGATTAGGATGTGTGGCCTTGCTGGAGAAGGTATGCCACTAAAGGTTGGCTCTAAGATTTCAAGAGACTTATGCCACGAGAGACTCTCTGTTTCCTGCTTGCAGTTTGAGACCTGAATCCTCAGTTTTCAGCTTCCATCTCCCGCTGCCATGCTAGCTTGCTGCCATGTTGCCCTGCTGTGCTGGTGACGGACGTCTGTTTATACACACAGAACTGTAAGGTGAGACCAACTCCTCCTCTGTAGGTGGCCTTGGAAATGCTGCTTTATCCCAGCATAGAAAAGTAGCTAAGCTTTTATATAAGGCAGGAATTTCAATGACACACCTACAACATTTGGTATTAGAGGGCAATTGAGGCTAAAATGTTTAACTTTACGAGGAACCAAGTCCCAAACCAAGAATTAGATACCAGTCACAATAGCTCCTTTTATGTGTCAACTTGACTGAGGCAAGTGGCCAATATTTGGTCCGAGATAATTTAAGTAAGATGTGCCTGTGAGAGTACTTTTGGATGAAATTGATGCTTGAAACTCTAGAGGGAGGAAGCAGCTTCAGTTGACTAGTATGGGTGAGCATTATGCAGTTTGTTGAGATTGTTAATAGAACCAAAAGATGGAAGAAGAATTTGCTCTCTCTGCCTGAGACTTATACCCTTAGCTATCTGGATTCCAGGCCCTTAGTTCAGATTGGAACTGCATGATGGGTTCTCTGGGGAGGCTTAGTAATGGGGGCTCATTCCAAAAGCCTTATTAGGCAACTTCATCACTGTAGGAATGTCATGAAGTCTATTACACAAACCTATATGATAATGTTTACTAAACACAGGTTTAGTGTGTGTGTGTGTGTGTGTGTGTGTGTGTGCCTATATGCGTACGCACATGTGCATGCATATCTTAAACTTTTCAGGGTTTTGAAAAGCAAAGCAAAATATGATTAAGTAAAGAACAAAGAAATAATACAAATAAGTCAGGCAGTGAACAGAAAATTGTGAGGCTTCCAGGACAACATGGTACATATTTTTAAAGCAAACTGTGTTTCAAAAAATAAGTAAGTGTACCATCAGGTGTAATCATAAAACTGGCAATGGTCAGTCTTAGTTTCTTTTCATGTTTCTGATGTGGACTATGCTTAAGGAAGGAAGGCTTGGGCTTGGCTTGCAGCTCCAGGGCACAGTCTATCATAGTAGGTATGCTGAGGTGGCAGGAGTTTGAAGTAGCTGGTCATATAGTCACAAGCAGGAAGCAGTGAATGAGCAATGCTAATGTTGATTTATTTTGTGTGGTCCCAGGTCCCCACTTAGGGGAAGGTGTCACCTACAGTGGGTGTGTCTTCCCACCTTGATTAACATACTCAAGAAATCCCCTTCAGGAATGCTCAGAGGTCCGTCTTATAGGTGATTCTATAGTTCATCAAGTCAGCAACTGAGTAACCCACTATATATATTATATATACCAATAATACAATTCATCATTGTCAAATGGTATCTCAGAAACATAATCATAATCACGAGGGCTAAATTTGTATATAGTTGTTGATGTAGAAGTATAGGAGCAATGTATTGTTTGTGGTGTTATTGTAGCTAGCAAGCTTGTTTTCAAATAAGACCATGACCATATCTGTCTTCTGGCATAGAGTAAAGAACTGTTACTTGTCACATGACTGTATGTGGAATACTTCCAACCTGTTTCACAGTTAGTGTACTGTGTAACAACATTTAAAATATATAACAATATTTAACAATATTATAAAATATGTTTCATTTATTATATTATATTAATAAATTTATTATAATATATTATAAAATATTTTTTACAATTTAATGATATTTAAACATTATAAAAGATATAACCAAAGTTTAGCCTTATCTATCATGTCACCATTCATAATCAATATATAAATGTAAATTTATAAAATAGCTATAAATTTAGCTATTTTCTATCTGTTGAAGAAGGGATGGTTTTACCTTCAAGCCTGCATTTCTTTATGTGAATGGCAAACATAAAAGAAATAAAAAGAAAGCATATCTTTTAAAATATAGATAATTATCCTTAATTTGTTTCAGTCAATGTTGGGTCTTGTTGCTGAGAAAAAACATATAGTGAAATACTTGAAATAAGAGATGTATGTCAAAGATGTTGGCTACCATCATTTTTTTCCTGGGGGTATAATAATACAATTTCTAGTATTTGATGTTATAATGGATGTATTAAAAAAGCAGCTCAGATAAATGGGTAGGCTGTGGAAAGCATATCAAATAGTGTTATAATTATCTTAAGTATAATTAGAAGATGAATGAAATGGCCCCCTTTTCCAAGTGCTGTTGAATGGGCACTTGTGGGCTGGAAGGTAATTTGTGATGAAGGATGATGATACACGGATTCAAGACCATCGCACCTTGGAAGTCTCTGCTGGCAACAGGGTGCAGCATGTAGAAAGTGTCCGATGACTCACAGTGCAACTTTAATGACGGAAACCTCTCCGTGCTCAAGGTGCGCGCACAGTTGGAGGATAATTGTTTCATGAAGTGTGAGCACTAGAGGAGCATTCTTCCTAATATAACACCTTAATTTATTTAATCTGAGACTTTAAATATGTATGCAAATCTAAATTAAGGCATGTTATTAAATATTATATGGGGGACTAATGGCAGAGAATTGCTTTTTCCTAATCGCAGTGTGATTTAAGCCATTTTAGGCTGTCTTTCAGTGACTACTGCCTCCCATGCTGAAAGCTGTTTGGATTTCCCCTTCGGGCTGTGGTCAGACCCTGCAGATTATTTTGAAAGGGGCAGCAAGCAGGAGAACAGGCATTTCAGAGGGGAATACGCTGGCTTGCTTCCTAGTAAACAGTAAAAGTGTTCTGCTTTGTGTCTTACAATACCCCTTTGGATAATACGTATCATTTTATTGACCTTTGAAGCCACAACACATTGGCTTGATGTTCTCAGAAGTCGACAATAAATTCTAGAATCCATTTCTCAGACCGCAACCCAGAGTTCACAGCTCCTTATCTATGGCTAAGGATAATCACACCGCCTTTCCTCTTCCTCACCTGTGCTGTCGGCATCAACTCAAAGAGCCTAACGCGTATTTAAGCCAATCCCTGTATTTTATGTGCAAGAACACAAAATGCGAAGGAGTTCAATGGCTGATTCAAGATCATGGCTGCTTGATGTAAGAGTGTCAGCTCCCCTCCCCACCCCCCTGCCTTGCTCTCAGTGATTTGGTCAATGAAAGGGAGCTGTGTGTCCAAGGTCCATGGCAGTCTGACTCAGGGGCTCTAGCACTGTACCAAGATCATGCTTGAAAGTGAAAAGGGAGTCCCCCCTGCAGGCCAGCACAGAGGCCTTCACCCCTTACATCTTGAAGGAGTTTCTAAAATAAAGTGGCAAAATTCACTTTATCAAGGACGAAGGGAAAGGACTTTTCTCCCAAGTCTCGGTCCAAAGATCAGTCTAATGGTCACATGAATTTAGGAATGCTAACGAAACTCTAAGCTCAAACTTTCCTCATCTCTAAAGAATCACAAGCTACAAATCACTTCTGTCTTGCTGAGGAGAAGAAGGCAACTGACAGGACTACGGAACTACGTGGGCAAGGCCAGTCCTTTGAAGGTAATTGCCAAGCAGAAATGGCAGCATCATTTACCATAGTCTGCTTCATTCTTGCCTGTGCTCACAGGGGCTACAGTTAGGGTAGCTGCCCCTGTAACCCTTGTTTTCTGTCAGAGGTGCCCATGCTCTTCTAGAAGTTCTAGCAGAGCCACTTGATTCTGGAGTTGAATTGCCCCATCCTTTGGAAATGGGCAGTCCTGAAAGTATATACATCCAAGTAACATGAGATAGACTGACCAGATTATTTGCATATTCAAGGGGGGAAAATGCATGTCACATCAATTAACGAGACTACAGCAGGTTTCCAAAGGAGGTGCGAATTCAAGTCCGGACACAAGCGCAGCCAGCACAAAACTCATTCCACGCTTCTGGCCTGCCCTCTGGTCCTCAGTTGGTTCATCTAGAGGAGGAAGTATCAATTCTACATCATTTAACAACTACTTGGGACCTCGTGAGAGTGGAGAAGATAACGTGTGAAGTGTTACCTAAGTATAAAAGTTTCTTAGTATTTTTAGGTTTCTTGCTTCAACTCAGTCATGATGGAGCCTGTAGTCGAGCTTAGACATTTTCTTCACATTCACTTGAGTAGTTATTGTGATGATTTGATGAAAGAATATAGTGGATAGCTTACCTTTGTGGTTTTTCTTCACTCAATGATCTCAAGGTATTTCTCGTATTCAAGGGAAAAAAAAAAAACTATATAAACGATTCCAAGTAAAACCTATTTGCCTATTAGTCAATTACATTGATATCTTCAGTATTATGTAGTTAATATAGCATTGAAATGTGTGTCTGCAATTTGTTTTCGATAAAAATTTCAAGTTACATTGAAAGCATAGGTGTAAAAATATGTGTGAAGTATGTTAATAACCAGATCAAAGATACAAGGCATTGCAGATGACCACCGATGATGGTTACAGTAGGTTTCAATGAAATCGACTGTGGAGGAATGACTGCTTCAGTCTGGTTGACCGAATATCCTCTTTAACTTAGCTATAGCCCTCACAGAATTTGGGCGTTTTAAATCATAAAGCTGCAAAGAAACAGAGAACACCCCCTTTCAGTCTCTCTGTTAACAGACTAGGGAACTGAGGCCTATGGTGATTGCTGAAGATTACAGAGCTAGCTTCAGTGGCCTTGCTGTCAAAAGCGTGATGGAAGAGACACATTTCCATGTAGAATCGCCCAGGTTTTACACAGCCCTTTGTGTAGTGCTTACTTGTCAGATCTTTTGAGAATTATATTGTTGCCAAGCAGCTAAAGCCACGAAGGACACGGGAGGTGGGGAAGGGCGTATGGGTTTGTCCCCAGTCCCAGGAGCTTCCTTTTTTGGGACAATCCCATTTTTTTTCTTGATTAACTTTGTATTTTTGACAATCTCATACATCTATTTAATGCATTATGTTTACTCTTACCCCCTACCCTCTCTTATCTTTTCCATCACAGCACTGACTCCTCCCCACAGGTCCCCTTCCTCCATTCATGCCTATTTTATTTTGCTTTGTCACCCACTGATTTTGGACTGATCCTCTGGAGTGCGGTGAGCTCACTGTTTGGCACACAGCTGAATGCAATGACTGCCCCTCCCCTAGAATTCATCACTTGCCAACAGTTCCTGGGTAAGGCGAAAGCCTTGGGAGCCCTCCCTGATCCCTGATTGGCTGTGGACAGGCCCAGTCGTGTGTGCGAAGGTAACCACGGGTGAGATCGTGGTTGCAATGATTGCTGTCATGTCCTAAAGAGGACATTTGCAGCCTTCCTCCCTGTCTTCTAGTTTTTACACTCTTTTCTCTCCATCTGCTGCAATGTTATATGATGCTTCCTGCAATTTTCTAATTAAAAAAAAAACCAACAACTTAATTTCCTGGCTTTCTCGGGGAGGGGGCTTCCAGCAAGGTAAATTCTGGTATTTCCTCATATCATTAGTAGCTGTGACGTTTCAAAGCATAAGGGCCCACAGTGAAAGGGTGGATGTATTTGCAGCAGAACGAAGGAACTAGAAAACAATTAAGCGCTATGATGACAGTACCACGAAATAGACAACTAACAGATGGTGATAGACGAGGAGAGAGGGAAAACTAGAACTTGTCCTGGACTTTGGGGTTTCCACCCTGACGTGTGTGTGTTCTATATGTAATGTCAAGTGCAGAGCAAGGTCGCAAAGAGAAGGAATGTGGAGCCTGTCCAGTCCCCGGGATGGAAGCCTTGTTCATTGCACGCCTGCATCTCCAGGCTGCTCATGTGAAGAGGACGGATGGCAACAGGACCGTGGGGAAATGATTCTGCTCTGACTTGAGAGGGCAATCTTTCCTAGTAGCTCAGAGGAAGCTCCTCACGATCCATGGATACGCAGGGAAGTAGTGGCACACCATTGAGGCTTGCAGCAATAGCTATGCGTGGAGCGCTGGCCAGGGTGGTTGTCATCACAGTTTGGGGGTAGAATGACCCCAAGGCCCATTCAGGTTTTGACTTTTTTCTATTTGTCCTACCCTTCCTATTTGGAGTTGTATCGGCGACAGGCTCCCGGAGAGTCTCTGACTTTCTTTTTTCCCCTCAACTATTTTTCTTAACACTCACTGCTAAATGAGATCACATTACATATGCTACAGGTCATCCAATGAGAGCTTTTCTGTTTTTTTAGTTTAATCTGAGGCTAGAAGGGTGAAGGAAAGGAACATTAACTACTTATACATTAGAAGGAGAATTCTAGATTTTCTAAATGTATCCATGAGAAATATAAAAACATGTGATGTGACCCTTAGCCTTTCATGGACCTCCGAGGCAGACAGACAAGCAGAGGTGAGACAGTGCATAAAAGGAAGACAGGAGAGAAACATCTCTGTGAGGAGAGGTCCTCACACCAAACTCTGCTCTGTGTCCCACCCGTGGAGGAGAAAATTCTAACAGAACCCAAGTAAGTGGTTTATTAGAAACATTCCTAGCAAATGCACCGGATACCCTGCAAGAGTGTGAAATATAAGAGTTAAGATCAGATTCCTGCCTGTAGAGACCCAGAGGTGGGAAGGCTGGTTGGATCCTATTTATTTGAAGGCAAAACAAGGCAAAAACAGCTGGAATGAGAGCAAACTCATTCACCCCTGGTCCCTAGGATGGTTGTGCTTTTCCAAGGATTAGGCAGCTGTGACACAACCTTGAGTCTTGCAGAAGACCTTGCCCATGCCGGCACTGGGCAGGATGCAGGAACTATACTGTTGACTGTGAGAGCAGGGCTGTGGATGAGGAGGATGAATGGTGGGGCAAGTGGGGTCATGAGTGATCTGTTCTCGCAGGCAGAACTCTTGCCATGGGTGGCTTCTAAGAGCGATCACCACCAAAGATCTACAAACTTCTGAACAAAAGAAAGACCGAGATTAGATTCCTCTTGAGGTAAGTACTAGCCTGTCCCTATCTGTCCTCTGTTTTCTCTTAACTGTTTCCTACTTCTGGAGGAATTAGACATCAAAGTGAGGACTAAAGAGGACATCAGAGCCGAGGTGAGCTCTGTCTCCTGGTCTTTCCCTGTTACAGATTACTTAGCCTAAGTGAGGGTATATACTAAAACCCCCAAACTGAAGAAAATAAGAGAAAAAGCTATGCCAAGCATCCTAAGGTTCTAAACAGGGCTCAGGACAAAACCTCTCAGCAGAGTAAATTAGAAAGAGCTTGTGATTATTTGAAACAAAATTTTCCTTCACACCCTACTAAGTCTAGATTAGTAAGTCAACTTGACCCTCAGCCCCACTCTTCATTTATCAGCTATCTTCTGTCTCTTGTACCAGAAGATGCACATAGTGAAATCGTGGCCTTTGTTTTTGTTTGTTCACTGCCCTGCGCCACTGATAAAAAGAGTGCTGACACTTTGGGTTTTGTTCAGCCATCTCTTTTCCTATGCAATTCTTTGGTATGGAGCTCTCCTGACTTACTCTAGAGGTGGCATTGTTTTGTGGAGTCCAGTGAGTTGGCTGGTAAGGAAAACGCAGGCAGAGATGGGAAAGTTGTGGAGCGGACTCTTGAGCTCTGAATTCAGTGACGTAAATGTTCCTGGACACTAGCCTTATCTCTTGAATAAGGCTTCCATCACTTACTGACAAGGTCATGGTGAGGGTGACGGCTCGTGGTATATATTTGCTTCCTAATGCATTGTTTCTGCTGGCTGTCCCTTCTTTTCTTTGCTCCTGCAGAAAGAATAATGCCTTGTTAGGCCTTGCTGAGGTTTTGCTGGTAGATGAAGCCATTGAACTCTTGAATTCCGAAGGGTGACTGATTTGCGGCAGGAACAGTGTTTTCTCTGGGAGTTCTTTGGCCTCAGAGGTGATGGATGGGCATCTCTCAGGCATAGTTCCTTGATCAATAAGCCATAAAGTCTCAAATTATTTTGTTAGATCCATTGATCAAATTCATCGAATTTGTCCCAACTCTTTTATTGTGAAGGCTAGGACGGGCAAGGCTCAGTTTCTCCCCCCCCCTTTGCTACTGTCTTTCTTCCATTTGGCTTTAGTGTGGACCAAAAGTGGGGACTGAGCATCACTCCCAGCACTCCTTGATGGGAAGATGCACAGTTTAGTTGTTTCAGAATGATTTCCTGTGGAGTCCCTATTTGGTCCTTTCTTACACTTGCCAATCTATTGTTTTTATAATGCTTTTGCCTTTCATACACACATCTATCTATTTATTTTCACATCCATGCATCCATCCACCATTGAGTAGCTATCAATATGCACCATGTACTATGGGTGGGTAATTGTAAGTCAAGACTAGGAAATTATAAGGTTTTTTTGAGCTGAAGTACACATGGTATTTGTTAACTTTCTGTTGTTAGCGTGAGTGAGCCAAATAGTTTTAAAGGAATTTGACAGGTGGAATATTTATCTACTCATTTAAAAAGACATTTATTGAATACTTTCTAATAATAATAATAATGATGATGATGTCTAACTTTCAGGGATGCTGTGGAGAAAAATATGAAGTCCCTCGCCTGAATTTAGATAGGAAATAAATTCTTAGTATTTTTCTATTTTCAAAAAATTATTTATTTTAGTGTGTATGTATCTGTGTGGCAGTGTATATATGTGTGTAAATGTGTGCACATGTGTACATGTGTAAGAAGGCCAATGGAGGACATTGAGTGTTTTCCTGTATGGCTCTCTGTATCAATCTCACAAGACAGTCTCTCACTGAACCTGGAAGTTATCTTTTCTTGTCTAGGCAGGCGGGCAGCAGACCCCAGATGTTCTCCTTTCTCTCCCTCCCTTTCCCGACAACCACCCCAGGGTATGTATATGTAGTGTATAGTGTATAGTCTATATGTAGTGTCTGCAGAAGCCAGAGGACTGTGTTGGATCAGCTGGAACTGGAGTTCCAGATGGCTCTTTGTCACTGTATAAGTGCTGGGAATTAGCCAGTGCTCTTAACTGCTGAGCCCCCTCTCCAGCTCCTCACACAGATTTGTATGTGAGTTCTGAGGATTTGAACACATTTTCTCTCTCTTTTTTTTTTTTTTGTTCAGCAAAAGCACATATCTCCCAAACCATCTCCTCATCCCCAATGAAACAATCATTGTCATTTGATGTTGTTCCCTGACATATTTAAGCTAAGGCAAGGGAAGGGTGTTTCATATTTAGTTGGTTGGTTTATTTCAGGAAATCCTATTACTGAGAATTTCTGACCCTTATACTAAATAAAATTATTAATTTGGGTATTGTTCTCAGGGTCTTGATTCCTCTTCCTCTTCCTGCCCCCTGAACATATACACAGTTGCCAGAGCCAATGAGAATGCCACCATTATGGAATTACCCAGCCAGCCCTCAGGGATTCCAAAAGAGAAAGGTGGAATCAATCCTTCTCTTCTGAGTGACATGCACTCATCCTTGGAAATAAAGACCGCCAGCTCTCTATATCAGGCAGGTTGCCTTGGGTAGGTCAATATTTTTTTTTCCATCCAGAGTTTTATTTGGAAGGTAGCATTGAATCCAACATTTAGTAATTAGTTTATTTGTGTTTATCATTTCTTGCAGATTTTTAACTAAGATCTTGAAGTTGAACATATTTTGATGTGTTAAAAATGGAGAAGCTGTGAAATTGACTTACCTCCTTTCTTCCCTTTTCCTTGTTCAATGGATAAGGGATTTTCTGGATAGCTGTGTATGCAGTGTTGAACTATCTTTTTAAAGATTATTGTTTATGAATTTTCATTTAGTTGGAATACAGTCCATAATTCTTTATCTCATAATTCTTTCACAATGCTTCAATTCCAATTAAAGCTTTCCCAAGTATTTCCATTTCCTCTTGAAATCATGGCAATCACTGCCTTGTTAGCACACACACACACACACACACACACACACACACACATACATTTGCCAATTAACCTATGTTATTGAGGTTGGAGCATTGGCTCGGCCTCTTACACATGACACGTCACAGCTGCTCATTGATTGCCTGTGAGATGATTGTACAGCCGCGTGAGTGAGTGGGTAGCTGCCGCTGTGTCTGCTGGGAAGAAACCACCTAAGAATAGTGGCAACGTACGATGCCAAGACATGGTACATGCTGTTTCTCTTTTTATTTCTCAAAAACAAAGTCAAGTCTTAAGTTTATTACATTTTTTTAAAGTTAGCATACGAAATAAGGGTTTTACAGTGGCTTCCTTATACATATGTGTCATTGCTGGACACCTTGTGTCCAAATTGTCCAAGTCCACACTCTTCTGCTTCATTCCCTCTTTTCTCTCTCATCCTTCTTCCCCAGCTACCCGACCTTCTGTTTCTCTTTTACTGTCCTTCCCAATCTAGTTCACCTTCTTTTCTCTTCTCATCTTCCCTCTCCTCCTCCTCCCCATTCTCCTCCTCCTCCCTCCTCCTCCCCCTCCTCCTCCCCCTCCTCCTCCTTCCCCTCCTCCTCCTTCCCCTCCTCCTCCTCCCCCTCCTCCTCCTTCCCCTCCTCCTCTTCCCCCTCCTTCTCCTTCATTTGAGATCAACACCAGGGCTTCATCTCTGGCTTGACATCATCCATTTAAACTATAAGTTACAGGTAAATAGCACTTAATGTATAGAGTCTATTTGAATTAGGATGGTAAGTAGCTAGCTTCCTATAAAAAAGAGAATTTTAGATGTGTCTAAAGGAACTAGTTAGAGTTAATACATTCATAAAATTTTGACAAGTGGCATCAAATAAAGTAGGTTATAAAAGCTTGAGTTGTCTAGTTATTTTGTTTGTTTGCTTTTTTTTTTTTTTTTTTCAACAGAGACAGCGTTTCTCTGTGTAGCTCTGGCTGTCCTGGAACTCACTCTGCAGACCAGGCTGGCCTAGAACTCAGAGTTCTACCTGATTCTGCCTCCACAGGAGTGATGGAATTGACAGCATGTGCCACCACTGCCTGGATGAATTGTCTAGTTTTAATTGCACTAACATTGTAACTGTAGCTGAAAAATTATGAAATTTTGGTAACGAAAGCAAACTACATATAAATAAAACACTATTACTTTAATTAGCATATAAAATAATGTGTTTTATTATGACATTGTCATAAATTAAAACAAACAAACAAACAAACACCAGAGCTACATTAAGTTTACATCCAGCGAATTCTATTAGCATTTACCACCAGAACTAATTAAGATACAAATGGTGTCTATAGATTGCCGTTTATAGAGTTTACTTGGAAGAAATCCCCTTCCAGCTGAGTGAACTTTCTAGAAACGTTTATGCTTTATACAAAAACATTTCGCTGTTTACTAAATTGAAGGAAGGTTTTGGCTCAGGGAAATTTATGGACTCAAGAAAGAGTTGGAGGCTGCGAACTCCTGACCAGCCCACGGAGGGTAAGTGAGGGAAGAAGGCGCCAAGGAAAAGCGTCATCACGAGGTCAGGAATTGCGGACCTATTGTTAAATGAGGCATGGGACTCGACTGCTGCCAACGTTTTAAGTTAATTGCTGGCATTTACTTGGTGTACTTGATCAGACATGAGAGGGAGAAATTCCTCTCGCCCTTCAGAAACTGTCAACAAGCCAAATAAAATATGTGTTGAGAGTCGCCGAGAACCTTTTTCATGGTTCGGGAGGAACGCGATGCAATGATTTAGGTACCTGGAAAACATAGCTCTTTTTGCTTTACACGTACATTCTATATTAAAGTAATGTGCTGATTGTGTACTTGAAAGGACACGTTTGGACGATCTTCATAAGATTTTCTTCAACTTGGCAGGAAAACGATATATGACCATTTCTGAAGGGACCATATGTGAAACTTCCCTTTTGTGAATTCTCTGTGGCATAGCTCCCAACTCAGACGGCTTACCCCTGTGACACAGCGCACCCCAGCTCTGTCCTTCCTGCTCAAAAAATAAAGAGATCGGCTAAGGATATGGTTCAGAGGGTAACGTACTTGCTGAACAAGCATGAGGACCCAAGTTTGAGTCCCCGGCACCCTGTGAAAGTCAGTGGTGACAGTGGCTATCTATAACCTCAGGGAGGCAGAGACAGCTGGGTCCCTGGAGCTCACAAGTCAGGTATCCTATCTCAGTGGATGAATTCTATGTCATCAAAAGAGATTCTGTCTCAAAAGGTCAACAGCAATAGAGGAAGAGTCCCCCTGCCCCCCCCCCACACACACTGAAGAAATCATTTACATAGGGACCCAAATAAAATGCAAGTCTGTGAGTCCATCTGTTGTAGAGGTGGAAAACAAAAGGTATGTATTTCCAAAGCCCTCTAGCAGAATGAATGAATTCTTTTATATTTCTATAGCAATTTATACCAAATTTTATTGTGACATTTATCACATTTTCACTTGCTTGTCCGACCCTTAGGCCCGTAAGAGCTAGTGATAAAAAAAGAGTTTTAAAATTAATTTACCCCCTTACATTCAGATCATATATCATATATTCAATAATGGTAACTATGGTCCAAGGCTAATTAATATATAAATGAATAAATAAAGTTTTGCATGTGTGGTTTCTATTAGGACATGAAGAACCAACCATAAATAGTATATTTTATAGCATTCAAAGCTATAAGTAAATCCTTGTGATCACATAGTAGTCTCTTTTAAAGCCCAACTACTTTGTAAAAAGCAAAATAATTCTGAGTTTAATAAAATATATCACTGCACTTTATAAAATATGTGGTAGAGGGGGGTTATAAAATGGACCAGCCCTTGCCTCTTCAGAGTCAGGTTCAGAGCCCTGCCCCCAACACAGAAGAAGCTCATATCTGTATATAAAGCAGTTGAAGAACAACATTGCAGGACAATCTCCTAATTTTACAGCGGAAGCCTGCAACCCCCTCGGAATGTTTAGAGGTTATTCTCCAATCAGGATGGGCTCTCAGCTTGCTAAATGAACAGTGCTTTTCAATTTGATCGTGTTTTGATCTCATTCTGTAGTAGTTGCAGCAACCCATCCCCCCATCCTTCTCCTTCCCCTTCAGCACTGCGAATGAAAGGCAGTAGACAACAGCGTCAATTAGTTTAAAAGGTGCAGGACCACGTGACTGAACTCCTGTCGTCAGAAGAACTCTCTCTTGGTTTTGCTCTCACCGACTATCATCCCAAATGGGATATCATGTGGTGTGCCCAAGACAGGATGCTTAGCAAGACCCAGACAAGACTTCCTAACCTGAATATGCATTAATTCTCTCAAGGGAAAGGGGCGGTTCAGCCGGCTCTTGACTATGTGGTCAAGGGGAATGAATATATGAAACAGAATAGAAATCTATAGAGAATTCAAAGCCTCATGGCAGCTTGAGCTCTACTTTCTTTCCTTACTTTAAAACTAATTTTATCTGAGTCTGTAAACGGTGAGAGTTGATGACTCTGATGATGGGGCTTGGTGACGCTTCCATGTTGAGGAGCACACATAGGTTCTCAAAGAGAACCGAAAGGCTGCATTTCACAGGAGCCTAAAAACAGCAAAGTGGAGAAAGGATAAGCATAGGGGGAAAAAAACAAACAAAAAAAAAAAAACAAAAAAAAAAAAAAAAGAAAAGAAAAAAAAAAAAGAAAAGAAAAACCACACGTGGAGTCTGCAGATGAACATGACGATTTTTCTAAAGTGATACAACAAATAGTGAGAAAAAAAACGTGTCCTCTGTCCTCCACACAACATAGGACGACTGTGTAGCTTCTGAGAAGCAACTAAAGCCAGCTAGGCCATGTGGATAGCAGAATCTGCAGCACTGCATTTTAAACTCACTTTGTTTCCCCGCTTGCTGTGTATGCCGCTTTGTCATTGTGTTGGTAGGGATTCTGTTGGGGAAGCTGGGCTGCGATGAGCACAGCCAAAGAGTGAGTGTGTCAGTGCAACTAGCACGTGGGAAGGAGGTGAGAAATGAAAGTCCGGTGAGGAGGAAAGGGAACAGAAATGGCCAATCAGTGTTGGCACCATTACACAAACAGGCTCTTGCAGGGACATCCCTGTTAGGATGCCACACAGGCTGGCAAAGAACATATTGGAGGTGTTTGCTCTTACAGGCCATTGCATCTCTAAATTGATAACAGAGGCTTGCGGGATTATGGTGGATACTGGCCACAAGGGCAAGCTGTCTAAAGGACTGAACCTGGAAAAAGGAGGGCAAAAGGGAAGTTGAGAACCGTCCACATCTTTACATCCTTCTCTCGCCTCCAAAGGATTTGCTGAACATCCCCTCTCCCCTGTCCCCCTGAAATAATGGTTGCTCCTTCACTCCCATATTGCAATGCACATAATTCCACTTTTGGTCAACTCCATCTTACAGCCACCAGGCAAGTGGGCACTCAGATAAGCTATTCCCAGTACAAACAAGTAGGCTCTACACACTCCTATGTTTTAATCCTTCGTTGGTCACACAATTTTATATACCTGAGAGATACACTTTCTGCTCAGAGTAAACTACTAAAATTTTGAGACATCTAGAAAAGAAATAGAATATTTTTGCAAACTATTTCAATGATAGGGCAGGAAAATCGTCACCCTAAAGGAGACTGAAAGATGAACGATGGATTAAAATTTCAATCCATCACCAGAGAACGGTGCCAAATGAATAAACAAATGCAATTCAATAGGAAAGGAACAAATCACTAGGACAGCTTCAGGCTGGGAAACTTTCTTGATCCGTCTGTGACAAAGGGCTTTTCTCAGACCCTACACAGAGCTCCTGGAAAAAAGACAAGTAACTCAATGGAAAACAGGCAACAGACAAAAATAGCTTTTCTAAAAAGGAAAGTATGCAAGCGAATTATAAACACACAAGAAGGGCCCAACGTTTTTGGTCATTAAGGAAATGGAAGCCAAAGCCAGATGAGGTACCATTACGTAGTCACTAAAAGCAAAAATAGCAACAAAACTCTAACAAGCATGTGGGACAACCAGAATTCGGATTAATTGTTAGAATGTAGAAAAGCAGGGTTTGGAAACATGATAGTAAGTTTTGTGTGTTGGATGTGTACCCACCCTGTGTCTCAGAGTTTGCTGCTAGTTATTTAGCCAGAGAAATTACATATATAAATAAGTGAATGATCACAGTAGCTCTCCTTGGTAAGCAAGGCGAAAGTCTGTCAACAGGAGAGCAGATAACCAAATTGTGATAAATATACCCAATGGAAAAAGACTGAACAATAAGAAGGTCTGAAGGTCTCAGTGTAGATGCCAGGATGCTGGAGATTCCAGGAATGCCTGTGGAATGTCTGCCAAGGAAAGCTGCAGGCAGAGCGGAGCTGGCTCAGGAGAGAGTCTGGGTGTTTTGTAGTCAGGGCAGCCATAGGGGTGGTGCTGCCTAAGCCTACTAGAACACTGGTGTTGCCATCACAAGTCACAAATGCCAGTCATGAGATGCAGGATTTGCCAACCTGGGTGTCTATCTTGCTTGGATCCAATCTTCCATTGCTAAGCTCCATTCCTTCTTGTGGAATGGACATATTTATTCTGTGCCGCTGTATAAGGGAAGAATTTAATCAAGCTTAGAGTTTACCTTGAGTCTCAGATGAGGGTTTAGACTTTTGAATAGTGATATGACTGGTAAAACTATAGGCACCTAGAAGTCAGAATTGCTTCTGCAATATGAGAAGCAGAATGCTGTGGCTTGAGTCTGTGGAATCTTCCATAGGCCTGTGGTTTTTGAACAGTTGGTCTCTAGCTGTGGGTGCACTCGAGGGACTAGGAACATTGACTTTACCTGGAGGATACAGGCCACCAGGGGCATCCTTTGAAAGTATAGACTTACTCTGCTTCTGGTCCAGTTCTTTGCTTCCTCATCTGACAACATGTGAAGAGTTACTGTCTTCTGCACTGTACAGATTCAAACCTCACTTCACATTGCCTCGCTTCAGTATTTTTTTTCCTGGAAACTTGGCAAAAGTTCTATGACCCTGTAACTCTTACATTCTGTATATCTGTAAACATCACTACATGGATGATGCCAAGTTCGGTTGCCAGCCTGATATGTAGCTTGATGTACAGCTGTCATCGCCTCTGAGTACCTGCATGATAAAACATTTCCCTAGGTTCCCTGCTCAGGGCCGCCTGGAGCACCTTGGCTGGATGAGTCTTACCCTCAACGCACCTTTCCCGCTGCCCCAGCGCAAGTGTGAGCATCTCTTTGTAACAACTACTGCTTTGTTGTCTATGGCTGCATTTCTGCAACTTGAAATGTGCCCGCTCACCAGATGCAATTTACATCTTTCTGCTCCATGTGTTGCTTGGAATTATCATTATAAATCCAGCAAAACACAGTGAAGGATAACCATACAGAAGCCTGAATGATACTCTGTCTTGAATTTTCCTGTGTCCAATCATTTAAGTCAGTATACCACTATTTATTTTAAAAAAGAACATTGTATATGTGTGTGTGTATGTGTGCATTCATGTGCAGATACACTCATACATATATATGGCACATGTCTGGAAGAAGTTGATTGTCTCCTACAATGTAGGTTTTGAGGATTGAACTTAGATTCTGAGGCTTGGCAGCAGGTGACCTTATTCACTGAGCCATTTTGAAAAGCCCTTTAATTAGCTTTCTTTTTTCTTTTCTTTCTTTCCTTTTCCTTTTTGGTTTTTCAAGATGAGGTTTTATTGTGTAGCTCTGGATACCCTGGAGCTTCCTCTGTAGACCAGGCGGGCCTGGAACTCAGAGATCTGCTTGCAACCGCCTCTGGAGTGCTGGGATTAGAGGCATGCATGTGCTACCATGCTTGGCTGTTTAATTAGATTTCTTGAGACAAAGTTTCATCATGGCTCTTTGGCTAAGCCAGAACTCACTGTGGAGATCAGGTTGGTCTTAAACTTATTGCAATGCTCTTACTTCTACCTCCTGAGTTCTGGGGTAATAGATGTGCACCACAATGCTTGAATTATCCTACCGTGTGTCAGGTCAGCCTGACTTAATGCTCAGGACATGGGCAGAATGTAGCCAGGAATAGATCCACAAGTGGCCTGCTGATAGCTCCTCTTTGTGGAGCATCCTCTGCCTATGTGGTACTTCAGGATCTCGATCTTCATAGGTTTTGTTTCTACCAGTGGTCTTGTCTTTTACCCTCCCACCAGAGGGGTCCATCAGTGTCTACTTACAGGATTCTGGGGTTTCTCTAGCTCAGAACTCAAAACTCCCCTGCAACCCTTCTGTAACCCCATTCTGAAGGTCTCAGAATCACATGGTCAGTCTTACCACAGCAATGGCACTACCCTATTCTTACAAAATTTTTTCACATTAATTATTTTTCTCACTTCTGTAACAAAACACTTGACAGGACAAACTTAAAGGAGGAGAAACTCAGTGTTTCAAATTACTGTCTGTCATTGTGGGGGAAATGGCAGCTAGAGCAGCTAGACTCATCACAGTGGGAGTACGAGGCTCTAGTTCCTTCAGTCTTGGTGGGTCAGGAAGCAGAAAGCTAACATTTCATCTCCCCTTCCACTCCTCTCCCCTTTTATTTTCTTCCCCCCTCGACTGTTTTTAAAGACAGCTATATAGAATTCCATTATGTGGATGTTTAATGGTATGTTCTGTCATTCTCTTATTTAAGGAGAGTTATTTTGCTTTTCTATATGTATAGGATAACATACCAGGAGTGGAATTGTGGCTCTCTCTCTTTATGATTTTGAGACGTAGTGTCACATAGCTCTCTACTGGATTCATCTGACTCACACCCCCGCTGAGCATGGGGGAAGTGTCTGCTCCTTACAGCTTCCCCAGCAGAGATTATTATGAGTCCTTGTTGTTGTTTTTGTTGTTGTTATTTTCAATCTGATCGCTGAACCTATGTAGCCTTAACACACATTTCTTTTATCAGAGATCTGCAAGGGAGATTTATTTGCTCTCCCTCAGAGGGAAACATCTGGTCATGTTCTTTGCCCAGTTGTTTACTGGTAAGCCTTTGGATGTGGCCTTTATTTTCTTCCTCCTGGCACCATAGGATCACTGAAGGGATGATGTGACCAGATTTGTATCTGCAGTTCTTTTTCAGAGGCCTTGCTAGTGGATTGAAGTTGGGAGGTAAGAACAGGAAGAAGAGGAGAATAGAATTCATATGAACAGTTCAGGGAGACAGTGACAAGGGCTAGAAGCTACAGCCTTGGCATGTAGAGGAGAAAGCTAGAGGGTAGAACGAGACCAGTGGGATTGGCAACCACCTTGCTGTGAGGCAGAAAGAAGAATTTTCAATTCTTAATTTGAGGACCTATGTGGCCAGAAATGAGTCTGGCAGTGCTGGGGGTGGGGACCGACGGAAATGGTGAGGTTCCCAAGGAATGTCTGGCTGCTTTTGAATGTTAACATTTTAGGAGAGGTGCTAAACCCTAACACTAGGATTTAAGATATGTGCACCGTTTTATTAAGCCTAGGTGCCGACGGTCACGCTGCCTACTAATAAGGAGAGGGAGCACAGCAGTATCTATGTTGGAAAATCTTGTAACTGCTTTAACAAGTGGCTAAGATTAAGTTATAATTAGCATATTCTTTGTCTGAATGCAAATGCTCCTTCTAAAGCTCCTCAGCCTTAACTAGGCTAACACTTCCCTTGTTTCCATCAGTAATTTGCTTGCCAAATCCTTTCTGTGCTGTTACAGGCAAATCCTATTAGGGATGTTTTAAGAACCAGGCCACTGCCTCCTTGCTGACTACAGTCTAGAGCATCAGTGTTTGTTATTGCATTAGTGTGACTATCCCAGACCCCACCCATCTCCCACAGCACCTGGGATATTTGTCTATCTTTCCAACAATCACACTTAAGCATGAGGCTAGCTGTGCTTAACATATTTGGATAAGGATGTTTTCCTTGGCTTTATATTGCCAGAAGTCACCATAGGGTCTGGCACATAGTAGGTGCTCTTGGAATGGTTGGTAAAGGAAGAAAACATTGAGGGAGGGTCTTCACTAATGCTGAGGACAAGCCAATCCTTCATCCATTTTTCCCTGCTTGCTCTATAGTTGAGGAAGCTCAGTAAAATGAAACAAAACCCTCCCAGCAAATCTCTCAGCCCCCCCTGTATGGAATCAGACTGTGTAATTTTTCTCTGTGGATTGAGAGTGAGAGAGAATGGTTCAAACTAGGTATATTGTATGATGGCTAAGTTGTATTTCAATTACTGCTGCATAGTATAGAGCAGTCTTATACTCTACCAAGCCTTTGCCAACATCTTGTGTAAACGTGTCTGTGAGTTTTCTGAAACTCCTACACTCTAGAAAATCCAACTAGATTTACTTGGGAATTAGGGTAGGCTGCAGGTGGGGAATGAGATTGAATGGGTAATGTTTCTGTGTGGCATTTTATGTCCTATTTTCTCTTTTACTACAAAGATGCTTGGCATGTTTAGAAATCACATCCTCTGTATTAACTTCTTTCCAATATTCAGTCTCTGCTCATATACTGAGATCTTCCACTTGTTCAGTCTTTTGCTTAGCTCTAAATGCAGGACAACATACATGTATGGGAGTAGATAGCCCTCAACATACAGGTTAGTGCATTTTCAAGTAAATATACCCCTGTGAACACCAAGACAGAAACCCAAATAAAACAGCAGACTCCATCTTTCTCTCTCTCTCGCTGTGAGTGTGTGTGTCTATTTTGTGATATTCTCTTTTGTGTCTGGTTTCTTTAGTTCAAAATTACCCATGGTGGTAATTTGCTCCACGCTGAATATACCCACAGCATATCAATTATTCTGATGATAGACATGTGAATTGTTCAGAGTCTGGAGATGCAAAAAAATTTGTCCTGATAAGAACATTTGCCTCTGAGATATTATTTATTGTGTTTTCTCTTTGGGATCTTCCTTCTTTCCCAGTTCTGCTTTAAGATTCCTTTATTCCTGGCTTAGATTCATCCTCTTGGGTATCAGCTTGCACAGATACATGGTTCTCAAGTAAGGCAACACTTGGCAGATTTCAAGTAAACATTACAAGAGTAGATTTTTTTGAAGGATGTGCAAGCTCTTTCTGCTGGTAGATTAAAAGTCTCAAAGACAGAACAATTTCTTCTACAAGGAATGGTTGCATCAGCAATGAGGTCATTTCTGTCAGTGAATGTGTGACTTCCAGAACTTTCTCCTTGACATCTGTAAGCTGTATCAGTTTGGTAGAACATGTTGGCTTTTGAAGGGGAGCTGATTGGCCTGAAGATCCCCAGCCAGACAAGCAAGGCAGACTTTCTTCCCTACTCATCTGTAACATTCATATGGCCAATACTTAAAATATCTAAAGATTGATTTTTGAAATTCAGAAAACATGGTACTTTTGGATGGAAAATCCATAAATAATCTCACATGCCACTCTGTGTACAGCCTTGACTGTGTTGTTAAGAAAGTATTGCTGAAGTTGGTATTATTTCAAGAAATAATTATTTTATATGTCCTATGTGCCAAGAATCATGCTAGACCCACAATATGTTCTGTATTTATTTCATGTATTAAAGTGAAGGGGAAAAGGTCAGAGTATTCTTATTTGAGAGTTATTCTTGAATTATTCTTTATAACCATGATTTAGCTCCAAGTAGCTTCCTTCACTCAAAGAAGGTCAGGGCATATTATGCTGCACAGAATTAATTAAGAGTAAGAGGCAAAGAGACAGGGAAACAGAAGAGGAGGAAATGTTGGTGTTCAGGGGACGCTAATCACTCACCAGTCTCTGTTTTGGCTTCTAAGCAATTAAGAACAGACAAGGAGCCAAATAGCAATTGCGATATTAGCTTTTTAATTGGTTTGGCTGGATTGGTGAACACGACAGAAATTCTGTGTCTTGCTTCAAATGTGTGTGAGCTCGGATGTCTGCCTGGATCTCAGATTAGGTCAGTCCAGCATCAGATGTCCTTGGGTCCCAGATAGGGAGGTTATGGAACCTTGGGGACATCCAGTTTAGTTGGCAGACAAAGCATTGGGCTTTGAATGAGAGTTCCAGTCTGTAGTTTCTGTTTCCCAATCCCTCACAAGGTGAGAAGGAACAAGTGGATTTGCTCACTCCCTAGGACCAAGCTGCTCCTCTATTCTATCCCTGACATAATGGACTGAGTGCCCTGAAGCCAGGAGCCAAAGCAAATCTTTCCTTCTTTATGTTGTCAGGTATATTGTCACAGCACTGAGAAAAATACATCCAGTTACAGAGTTTGCTATTCAAGGCCTTGAAGTAGTGATGAGGGCCAGGTTGGTTTTGAAGGACATAAGGAAGGCAGGGTGGAGCTTGTTTTAGAGTTATATATCACCACCACCACCACCACCACCACCACCACCACCACCACCACCACAACCCTCTTAAGCTTTTAGATGGTCCTAAAACTCAATCATTCCAATTACCAGCTCTCTGATGGAAGCCGAAGGGTCATTCATTGGTAATGGAAGGATGAAATTTTATGCAATGATATCTCCTTTCTGGAGGAGAATCCTCGGCATCTTAAGAGAAGACAAATCAAGAAAATAAGAAAGAAGCATGGGCAGAAATGGTTATCTTGAGGAAAACTTAAAGTATCTTATCTTTCTGTAATGGAAAAATCAAAACAGTCTAACAGTGTAGAAGAATGTGGGTAGAATTGCAAAAAAGAAGATTCAAGGATGCATTTTTAAAAGAAGCAGAGTTTAACTAACTTCTAGCTAAGTGGCAAAAGAAAAAAAATTGTTAGGAATCTATACTTCTTCCTCTATCACTAGAAGATACAGGTTACAAAATGTGAATAAGGGACTCAAGTTTTACCAGACCAACCACAGGTTTAAAGGCCATCTATAGGGTTGGAAAAACAACAAAGGAAGACTGGTTTAAGAGTGCAGACTACTTCTGTGAAGGACCTGAGTTCGATTCCCAGCACCCTCTTTGGACAGCTCCCTGTCTCTGGTAACGTTAGCTCCAGGGGATCTGATGCCCTGTTCTGAACTCCATAGTTGCCTGTACTCACATGTGCGGGTACTCACACAAGACTCAGACACATACACACATATACATAATTAAATAAAACTTAAAAAAAGAAGTCAAAAGGAAATATACATATATTTAACAGGAATAATGGCTGGTATAACATATTGTCTTAGCGTATTTATACTATAGCAAAATGTTTTAGACTCAGTAATTCATAAATATCACAATGTGTTTCTCATAGATGCAAAGGCCGAGAAGTAGTGGATCAAAGGCTCAGTAGTTTTACCTATACAGTGAGAGCTTACAGTCGCTTTTCAGATGCCATCTCTTTGCCTCTGCCTCCTTAGGTCACAGAAGGAAAGACAATTGCCTTCAACGTCCTTAAAAGCATACTTATTTAATTTTGTAGAGCTCTTATGACTTACCCTCTGGAATTCTCACTTCTTTACCCTGTCTCTTTGGGGATTAAGTTGTAGTGGACAATTTAAACAGAGTGCATTCGTATTTCATTATGTTCTTGGAGTCTAGATTTTTTTTGGTCCTTCTTTCATGTAAAATATATTAGTTACCTGCTAATAGCTCCCTAAGTTCAAAATCATTCCAACACTGACTCAAGTACAGAGTGTCATCAATATACTGCCTAACTCATTATCAAAGGCAAATTCCATCCTGAAACCAATTTCTGTCTAGTCGTGAACTTGGAAAACCAAAGAAATGATATGATTTCAAAACACATTGGTGGCATCCACACTACCTAGACAATCCCATTCCCAAACGTGAACTAGGGATGCAGGAAAAGGGCAACAGTAACAAGCAAATGAAAAATCCAACAGGGCCAGTACAACGAAAATTTAAGACCATGCATCATTCTACTTTGAATTCAAATCTTACTACCCAGCCACCCGGGGATAGAAGTTGTGCTCCTAAGATTTCAGGAAGCCCCACCCCATGGGCTTGCTAGGCATGACCTAATCCACAACTCTCATGGCTGGAAGGCTCAGGACTATGGTTTTTTTTTTTGGACAGAACTTGCAATCTGGTAGTCCTATTGGTCTGATTTCTCAGGCTTGGTCTTGCTTTCATGTCTCTTCTGGTCTTTATCTTAGTGGAAACTCTGCAATGGGTTCAGTGTCACAGCCCTGTAAGCTATGTATTGGTAGACATTATCGAAGGAAGTTACCCCCTTGAAGCAGCTGCTTGGCTGAACCCCAAGGTTCTCTACAGAATCTGTTGGGATGTATATAGAAGCAGCTATATCACCACAGATTTTACATCCCAAACAACCGAAGAACTAGCCCTAGGCAAATGCCCCCCAAAAGTTGACCACATGAGTCCTCTAGGGTAATTGTTGTGACCTGCAATGCCCTTGAGTCCACTGGAGTTCCAGTGCAGTGCAGGCTTGACAGGCCTCTAGACTCTGTCTCTGAAGCTCTTCCACTTTCAGGATCCTGACATTTTGGGTGCATGATGGCCAGGGACTCTAGATATCTGAGATGTCTTTCTGGTAATTCCTTTACTGACCTGGTGGCCAGCATTTGTCTTCCTCCTGTCTTCACTACCTCGCTGTACCAAATAGTCACTTGGCTACATCCTTGGCATTCTCTTCCAAACAGAATTTCATTCCATACAACATGGCCAGCCTGAGACCTTTCTCAATCTGTTAAGTTCCAATTCCTTTTCAGTGAGAAATTCTATGTTATATTTTCTTCTATTTTTCTGAAATGAAACCAGGAGAAGCTGTGTTGCACCCTCAACTCTTTCTATAGACATTGTTTCTATCAAAAATTCTATTTCATCCCTCTTAAATATCCATTAACAAAAATCCCACCAGGACACAAACACAACTTATGGAGGTTGTTTGCTGCTTTCTAGCAGAGGTGCCTCCCTTCTGGGTTCTAGCAACAGGTTCCTCGACAGAATGCCTTTATCACCCAGATTCTTCCCCTTATTATCATCCTGACTGCTTAGGTGATCACTGAGATAACAGAAGTTTTCTCTGCAGTCTGCTGTTTTTCTGAAAATGCTCCAGGCATTTTCCATGCTGTTCTTACCTCTGTGATAATCAGACTTCTGACTTTTCTTCAGTTCCAAAGATGCTTCAGCAGTTTTAAGTATTTGTTTTAGCAACACCTATTTTCCTGTTTCAATATTGTCTTTGCCTGTTCTGGATCCTTTGATGTCCTTTAGCATGGGTAACTCATGAATAATAGAAATTTCCTCTGACAGTTTTAAAACAGCATAGTCCAAGGTCAGGTTGCCAACAGAGTCAGTGTCTGGTGAGATCTTGCAGACCAGCTTAGATGGTTCCTCTTTCTTTATCCTTACATAGCAGCCTCGTCTTTTAAAAATATTAATTACTTTTATGTATCTGTATCCTAATTATGGTTTTTATTGTTATAATAAACACCACATGCAAAAGGAATTTGGGGAGTAAAGGGTTAATTTCAGATTACAGTTGTAGTCCATCTTGAAAGGAAGTCAGGGCAGGAACCCAAGGCAGGAACTGAAGCAGAAGCCTGGCTCACTCCTATGTTAGCAGTTTTCTCAGCCCATTTTCCTGTACACCTTAGGGCTACCTCCTCTCGGGTATATCATCCATAATTTGCTTGGCTTTCCCACATCAATTATGAATGAAGAAAATGACCACAACTTGTCTACAGGCCCACCTGGTGGAGGCATTTTCTCAATTAAGATTTCATTTCCCGACATAAGTCTTATTCTGTGTCAAGTTGAAAAACAAACAAGCAAAACCCCACCACCAGCACAATGTGTACCTGTGCATGGGTATATGCACATAAGTGTAGGCACCAGTGAAGTTCAGAAGAGGATGTCAGGTCCCTTGGAGCTCAAGTTATAGACAGTTTTGAGCTGCCAGGTCTGGATGTTGTGAACTATGTCCTTTATAAAAAACAGTATATGCACTCTCAAGTGCTGAGCCACTTCTCTAGTCCTGTAACCTCTTTGTAAGTGTCCCAATCCCCCAAGAAGAATATTTTAAGGGCTTAATTGCCTTCTAAAGTCATTGATAATAGGTTTTAACTGATGAATTGGGGGTGAAGGGGATGGGAGATACTAACATTCTAACCGTAGCATTTACCTGTTCAAATCTAAAGTTTTTGTTATTTTAATCTGTTCTTGTTTATTTGTTTTTAATACAAAGGAAAGAAGTAACCAAGGATGTGCTGAAACTTAGCACCAAATGACTAATTAGAGCTGTGCATCAGTGGAAAAAACTTGTCCTTGAGGAAAACACATCCGAGGATGCGGGGAAGATGGCAGAGCAGGAAGCACTAAACTCTGACCGGACCTGCACAGTTGTGCTGGGAGATGTGTGTAAAGCAAAGCCTGGGACTTCTGCAGTCTACCGATGCTTGCAGTTCCCAAAGGCTTTTGCTTGGACCTACGCTATGGCTAATTTAGGTCAATTTCAAATCTTAGTCCAGTACTAATGAGTAATTCCTTTCTCCCAAGCCTAGTGACAGGAAGCTATGGAAGCTATGCATTTGCCGCCAGAGATACTTGTTTGCAGTTTATGGGAATCAGAGTGCAGAAGAAGCATGCTGTCTTCCAAAGATGGGGATGCATGGGCAGAGAGGTGCAGGAAAGAGGGTGCATAGGCTCATGATTATTATAATTCTCCATATTGTTGCAAGCTCCACATTCTCTGTCTGAGTGGCTTTTATTTACTTTTCACTTTAATAGCTAGGCATTAAAGAGCAGAGGATTCAGAAACATAAACAAAGAAAACGAGGAAGTGGATTTATGTGTGTAAGCAAGAGAAAGATTTGAAAATGACCCAAGAAGACTAAATTTGTGCTTCAGGCTAATCCTTATCACAGCATTAAACTATAGCATAAACAAAACAGGACCGCTGTATAACAACAGCAGCAGCAGCAGCAGCAACCTCCCATGAAATAGCATGAGGAAGAATTTAGTATCTACATGCTTGTAATAATTAGGTCCAAACGTACAGGAGGTTTTTGGGTTTTGTTGTTTTCTATAGTTTCACTTTTTAGCCCAGGCTGACTCAAAACTCACTGCGCAGACTAGGCTTGCCTCAAAGCCACGGCCCCCTCCTCCTTCCATTTCAAAAGTCTTGAGCGACAGGGGTGGTGGTTCAAATGCATGGCTTTAAACAAATCACAAGATTTTAAAACACAGAAATAAGTGTGTTACCAGTGGTGGGTCTGGGTTGATGTTTTCAGATCCCTGATGTCTTAATCAGGAATTTTTTAAAAAAAGCCCACACAAAGTCACAGGAAGCTTTACTTGAAAACAAGAAACATTAGAGCTTAAAAAGAAACACACAGTCGGCTCTGACAGTGGGGCCACATGACTGAGGGCACTCAAGGCCTTTAATTATTCTTTGGGGATTCAAGGAAAGGAGGAATTTGGTTACTAAGGATATAATCTGAGTGGCTCTCTGGTTTGACAGATGGACTTAGATTACATTGGCCTTTTCTCATTGCACGTGTCCCTTTTTAAACTTTAAAAATCTCTGATTTTGATTATACTAATACCCAGTTAGGTATAGGCAAAAAGATAATAAACAATGAATCATCTCTAAAGGCTTACTTAGAAACACAGTTTTATCTGTTTGCCTCTGCATCCAAAACCAAGTCAGGATGCACTGGTCCTCTTTTCCTTGGATCAGAATTTATTGGGAAGATGTTTGCAAAAGAATTGCCTAAGACACAGGAAACAACTTCCTGAACAGAACACCAACAGCCCAGGTCTTAATGTCAACAATTAATAAATGGGACCTCATGAGGCTGAGAAGCTTCTGTAAGGCAGGAGACACTGTCAGTAGAACAAAGCGACAGCCTACAGACTGGGAAAAGATCTTCACCAACCCTTCATCTGACAAAGGTTTAATATCCAAAATATATGAAGAACTCAAGAAATTAAACACCAAAAAACCAAACAACCCAATTGCAAAATGGGGCTTGGAACTTAACGGAGAATTCTCAACAGAGGAATATCAAATGGCTGAGAAACACTTAAAGAAATGCTCATCCTCGTTAGTCATCAGAGAAATGCAAATCAAAACGACACTGAGATTCCATCTTACACCCATCAGAATGGCTAAGATCAAAAACTCAAATGACACCACATGTTGGCGAGGATGTGGAGAGAGAGGAACACTCCTGCATTGCTGGTGGGAATGCAAACTAGTACAACCACTTTGGAAAGCTATCTGGCGCTTTCTCAGAAAAATGGGAATAGGGCTTCCTCAAGACCCAGCTATCCAACTCCTTGGAATATACCCAGAAAATGCCCTACCACACAACAGGGACATATGCTCAACTATGTTCATAGCTGCTTTATACATAATAGCCAGAACATGGAAACAGCCTAAGTTTCCCTCAGTAGAAGAATGGACTAAGAAACTGTGGTACATTTACACTATGGAATACTACTCAGCTATTAAAAACGAAGAATTCCTGAAATTTGTGGACAAATGGAATGATCTAGAAATTATCATAATGAGTGAGTTCACCCAGAAGCAAAAAGTCAAATGGTATATACTCACTTATATCAAAACACTAGTCCAAGGGATACGTCCCATGAAAAACTTTACTTACCAAGAAAGTGGGTCAGAGGAGAGGACATCCTATTGAGACTTTAGGTGAGAGTAGCATGGAAGAATGGGGAAATAGTAGGATCCACAGGGTCCTGGAAACCTACAAGAAGAACTTTATGACAGGCGGATCTGGGGCCTGGGGTCCTCCTCAAACTAAGGCACCAGCCAAGGAGAATATAGGCAATAAACTTCAAACCCCTACCAAGACCTAGCCGACGAACATGATATTCTCCACCATTGAGTGGAGAGTAAGATCTGACTCTCACACGAACTCTGGTGCCCCTTTTCTGACCACGTCCCCTGGATGGGGAGGCCTGGTGGCACTCAGAGGAAGGATAGCAAGTTACCAAGAAGAGACTCGATATTCTAAGAGCAAAAATTAGGGGGAGGAGGTCTCCTTAAATCAGAGATATAGGGGAGGGGAGAAGGGGGGAAGTGGGAGGGAGGGAGGAATGGGAGGAAACAGGGGGAAGGGCTAACAATCGAGATGTAATATGAATAAATTAATTAAAAAAAAAGAATTGCCTAAGATTGATGTTCAGAGTGAGGTGTGCTCAAAGCTCCACGCAGATGGGGGCACTGGATTGCAACCTGATTGCAGACACATTGTTTGCAGAGGGGTTTATGTGTGTAGTACGTATAGATGAAGTTCTCGGGATGCCAAGGGTAGTATTAGAAGGGTGACTTGAGCACAGGCCAGACCAAGTAAACTCCCATGTTAGGACATTATTACCAGTGCTTGCTTGTCTCAGCAGAAGGTATGTTCCATTCAAGTGAAAATTATTGCCTTAGTCAGTTTTCTATTACTGTCAAGAGACACCATGGCCATGACAACTCTTATAAAAGAGAGCATTTAACTGGGTCTTGCTTACTTACGGTTTTGGAGATTTAGTCCAATTCTCTCGTGGTGGGAGGCATGGCAGTGTGCAGCCAGACATGGTGCTGGAGAAGTAGTTGGGAGCTCTATATCCTGAGCCACAGGCAGGAAGAGAGAAACACTGGGACTGGCATAGGCTTTTGAAACCTCAAAATCAACCTCTGTACTTCGGTCAACAAGGTCACACCCACTCCAACAAGGCCACACCCACTCCAACAAGGACATGCCTCCTATTCTCTCCCAAGTAATGCCACTGCTTGATGTTTAAGCATTCAAATATAAGCCTATATGGACCATTCTTATTCGAACTACCACCACTAATAATAAAGTAGGTACGAAAAAGATCTGATAGACATGTTCCACAAGGATTTAAAAATGTCTCTCTTAAATGTCCACAGAATAGAACCTGTGGAGAAAATAAAGAAAATGATGTAAGAACAAAGCATGAATGTAAACCGATTTCAAAAGAATCCTAAAAGAAACTATATAGATGAGAAGATTATTAGTGATCACAAATGTCTCTGGCAGGATTAAAAACCAGCTCAGAGCATATCGAAGAGCCAGTGAACTTGAAAATAATCTGGAAATTATTGAGTATGAAAAAGCAGAAGGCAAAAAGTAAAGAAAAATCAGAAAAACATGAAGAATACCATGTGTTAGTAACTCTTGTGTCACCGTGATCAAAGCACATTATAGAAATGACTTGAGGAAGGAAAGATTCATCTTGACTCACAGTTTTAGAAGGCCTTTAGCCCTTCATAGGAAGGAAAAAATAGCTGGCACCTTTGTTCATGGTGGTGGGAGCATAAGATGGTGATGTTTATGTGGTGGTAGACAAGTAAGCAACGAATGGAGGTTGTAATCAGGGGTCAGCACAATATTCAAGGGCCTTCCCTAGTAACCTGCTTCTACCATCCAGGCCCCAACTTCCAAAGACACACAATGTTCAAACTAGTGTCATGAGTTGGGGACCAAATAGTAAAAACGTGAGTGTGTGGGAGTATGTTTCTGATTGCTACCATAACAGACCAGCGTACGTATCCTGGAAATTCTAGGAGTAGGAGGGAGAGGGAAGGAGGGAGAGAGGGAGGGAGGGAAGGAGGGAGGGAGAGAGAGAGAAAGAAAGAGAGTGAGTGAGGGGGAGAGAGAGAGAGAGAGAGAGAGAGAGAGAGAGAGAGAGAGAG
>OU015747.1:121296300-121324203 GCA_907169655.1 Acomys percivali
GAGAGAGAGAGAGAGAGAGAGAGAGAGAGAGAGAGAGAGAGAGGAACACAGGAAGAAGTTTAAGGAAATAATTGCTTACCATTTCCAAATTTTGATGAAACACATAATATAAACATGCAAGAAGTTCAGCAAACTTCAAGAAAGATGAACATAAAAAGACTCATGCAGTGACAATTATGATCAAATTCATGAAAGACAAAGAAAATCCTGAAAGCAGTGGGAGAGAAGCAACTTGTTGTTTATAAACATCTCTTAATAAGTTTGATAATAAAGGACAATAGGCTCATCTAATTAATGCACTCATATTTAAAACAGACACAGCAGCAGCAAGAATAGCATGGGCTGGGTCAGGATCTTGGTGGTACAATACATGTCCCAGGTCTTAGGTTCATCGTAAGGTCTAGAAAAATAGAACAAAAATAAACAGGAACAAAATTCATCAATCAAGAATCCTTTATCTCAAACAAATGCTCTTGAAAGTGTGAAAGAAACAGATAGCCCCAGATATTCAAAATCCAGAGAAGTTTGGTAATAATTTTACTGTTAATCCAAAAATTCTTAGTGGAGTTTTTCAAGGTGAAATTAAAAAAAAAAAAAAAAAAAGGGACAATAACATGAAGCCATGTGGAGTTACAATGGAATAAATATATGGGTAGTTATAAATGCTAATGCTACTATAACTGCTATTTTACCTTTGTGTTTGATTTCCATATACTTTTTGAAAATTAAAATATTATTCTGAAATGTAGCATTATTTTTACCAACTTCTACCCAAAATCTCATTGCTCTATATGATTTTGAAGACTAGTACATTGAAAGAGTTCTATTTATATGTTATTTGGATAAATTGTATAAAGACATATTTTTGTTTGTTTCTTTGTTGAGTCAGAATTTTTTGTGTAGTCCTGGCTATCATGGAACTCATTCTGTAGAACAAGCTAGCCTTGAATTTAGAGATTCACTTGCCTCTGCCTCTCAACTGCTGGGATTAGAGGTGTGTGCCACCAAACCCGGCCTAAGGACACATTTTATAACCTCAATAGCTGAAATAGATAGAGGCAGAGGTATGAAGGAGACATGTTTTTATTTCTTAAATTTTTTACAAATTTAAATTAGAGTGTAACTATAGAATGTTACATGTAACACTCATTGTAACCACAAAAATTAGCTTTACAGTATACAGAAGACATACGCAAGGGATTTAAACATTTCACCACAAAAGTTGTACTAAACACAAAAGAATTCAGAAACATAATAAATGTGAATGAAAAACTAAAAGCAAATGACAGGAATAAGTCCTTACTAAGAATTATTTTATATTTACTTAGACCAAATGTTCCAGTCAAGGACAGCAATTAACAAACTGGATAGAAACATGTGGTTCAATATTTGCTGCCTAAGAGAATTTCTCTTTACACCCAAGGACATATATTTGAAAGATGAAAACTAAAAGCACAGAGAAAGATATTCCATGAAAATGCAATCAGAGTCAGCAGGTATGAACATACTAATATCAGACAAAAATAGATGTTACATAAAAAGCCTTAGAGACACAAGGTATCACATATTATGAAAAGGCTTAATTCAGCAAAAAGATTTAACAGTTATAAATGTTTCTATAGTTAGTCACAGACCATTAAGATAGATGAAGCAAGAGCAGATAGAATTAAAGTGAGGAGTGTTTCAACTGCGTACTTAGAATCTTCAATACTTTATACTCATTGATAAATACAATAGAAGATAAATAAGGGCACCGAGGGCTTGAAGACAATTCACCAACTACACCTAATAGCTATTTACACCATGAACAACGTAGACATTTTTCATTGTGTGTATAGAATACTTTACAGAACAGATCAAATCTCAGGCCATGAGTTATCGCACTAGATTTGAGCAGAACCACACTGAGGAATATTTCCAGTGATAAATATATGTTAAATCCTGATCAGTGAAGTGATAGTGGGACATTTCTAAACTAAGGAACAACCAGTGGGTCAGTGAAAAAGTCTTGGGGGATTTAAAGTCTAGAGAAGAAACGAATGGAATAGAGAAAAATCAGTGGAACCAAAAGTTGGGTCTTTGAAAGAATCTGGAAAGTTGCAAAGATTTATTTTCTGGATGGACCTAAAAAAATATGAAATAATGAAATCACTAATATCAGGAATAAAATTTGAGACATTGCTACCCGTTATGGAGAAATGCAGCAGATTATCAGAGAGCACTCTATACAACAACACACCAAAATGTGAAAAAGGTGGATGAAATGGACCATCTAAGACAGGCAAAACCTACCGATCCAGAATCACAAAAAGGAAAACATTTGAATGGACGTCTGACTAAAGAGATTAAAGCTACGAAAACAAACAAAAAAGCCCCCATATCAATAGAAGACTTTGGGATTTACTGTTAAAATCAACCAATCATTCAAAAGGCAAACAACAGTCACTGTCAAACCTTTATAGAACAGTGAAGAGGAAGACGCGCATTCTACCTCATTATGCAAGGTTCACGTCATTCTGATATCCAAACCAGAAAAATCGTCGGCAAATATCTCATGATATTAATAAAATGTTCTCAACTAAACTGAATTCAGAGCACATTAAAAAACTTGTGACTAGTAAGTAAGATTTATCCTTGGACAGCAAAGCTGACCAGTATATAAAGCACAATTTGTACATCCCACTACCCTAAGAGAACAAAGAAGAAAAAGTGCACGATCATCTGAACTTAGCCAGGAAGAGCACTTGACAAAATTTAACACTGTGCTGCTTGATTATTGCCAACTTGTCACAAACCGAGGCTTCTGTTGAAGAAGGACCCTTACTTGAGAGAATATCTTCGTAAGACTGGCCTGTGACAAGGCTTGTAAGGCACTGTCTTGATTGATGGTTGCTGTGGGTAGGCTCAGCACACTGTGGGTGGTGGCACAACGCAGCGGGCGGGGGGGCGCAGGTGGGATGTATCAGAAAGCAGACTGAGAAAGCCAGCAGGAGCAAGCCACTAGGTAGCACTCTTCCATACCTTGTATTTCAGTTCCTGCTTCCAGGTTCCAGCCTTGAGTTCCTGCCCTGACTTCCTTAAGTGTAAAATGAACCAAACCTTTTCCTCCCCAAGTGGCTTTTTGGTCAGGGTGTTTTTTTCACAGCAATGGCAACCCTAACTAAGACAAGCACCATTTCAAGACTCATAGTAGAAACTAATTGACTCACCTGAAAGCTCCATGTAGAAAACTTCAGAGATTGTCACCATCAGTGGAAAAAACAAAAACAAAGCCTTTTTAAAAAATGAAGAACAAAGGCCAGGCTTGGTAGTGCACGCCTTTAATCCTAGCAGTCGGGAGGCAGAGGCAGGTGGATTGTTGTGAGTTCAAGGCCAGTCTGGTCCACAAAGCTAGTCCAGGACAGCCAAGGCCACACAGAGAAACTCTGACTTGAAAAACCAAAAAAAAAAAAAAGGAACAAGAACAAGAAAGAGATGCTTAATTTTGTCACTTGCATTAAGAGTACTGGAAGGTTTAGTGAGAAATGCTGGCCACTAAAAACAACCAAAAGCTATCAGTGTTGAAAAGAAGCAGAGTGCTTGCAGTTTATAGGGGATGTGATGTCACATGAGCAATGCAGTCACTGTTCCCCAACTGCTTCACCTGTGAGAGGAGAAAGATACATTTCCAGGTGGCAGCGAGCGTGCACCTGGGGCATCTCATCACTGTGAATAAGCATTTCTGTATTGTTTTTCTTACAGTACTTACCACATAAGAGTTACTGTGACAGACCACGAGAATTTCTTTCTTTCTTCCTTTCTTTCTTCCTTTCTTTCTTTCTTTCTTTTTTTCTTTCTTTCTTTCTTTCTTTCTTTCTTTCTTTCTTTTTTTTTAACAAAGCTTTACTTGTCTTTACTTTATGGGTGTAACTGTTTTGCTTGCATGTACACATGTGTACCAGATGTGTGGAGAGCCTGTGGAAGAGGGCATCAGACCTAGAACTGGAGTTACAGATGGTTGTGAGCTGCCATATGCGTGCTGGGAACTGAATCTGGTCCTCTGCAAGACCAGTCAGTGCTCTTAACCACTGGGTCTCTCCAGCGCCGCTTGATGAATTCTTAAGGGGAGAAATTCTGCATGTTGTGCCTCTTCTTGGATCTAGGATAAGGCTCTTCCTCCTATATTGTCCTCACTCCACCATTTTGAACTGCTTCACCCCAGTTGAGGAGCAAAAGAGGTAGAGGTCTCTGTACTAATATATAGAGAGCCTCACTCACGCAGTTCTCTGGGGGACATCTTTTCCTTCTTCATTTTACTTGTATGTCTTTGATCATTGTTTTGATTATTCCTAGCAGAGGAAAGGTAATCTCCTATCCACTTGGAAATTAATGAAGAAATTATTACGATGAAATCTTCAAAAGTGATTTCATTGTTTGAAAAGCCATTAGTCTACAAGAATGTCTGGGAACCAAGACTTTCTGTGATGCTGTTAGTACCTTACTCCACTCCCCAGGGTTGGTTTTCCCCAACAATCTGTGTCTTACAATCGGACATATGAGCAGAGAACACAAGCGTCACGTAGGCTAGAAGAAAGCATGGCTTAGGACTCGGGTTCAGAATCCTCCAGTGCTGTCATCCCAGCACCCTCTTTCCTTATTCAGCCATTTAAATCAGCGTTCTCAGCATTTCCTGGCTAATAGCCTACATCTTAATACATTTTTACAACAGGTTTACCGATATGCAATTCACATGCCATAAATTCTCCCTTGCAAAGTGCATAACTCAGTGTACTTTAGTTATATTCATAGAATTGTGAAACATTACTATTTAAGTGTGGGGGACTTTCATCAATCTAGAGCGAAACGCCGGTAACTGTTAGAACTCCCGAGCCGTTCATCCTCCTCTTCCTGCCACTGCAACCGGTACTGCATGGATTTGTGCAATCTTGCCATTTCACAGGGAAGGAATGGGATAGTCCATTGTTGTTAGTACTTTTATGACCATCTCCTTTCACTTAGCACACTGCTCTTCAGATTTCATCATGCTGCACTGTGTGTGAACATTTTATTTACTTTTGTGTCAAATGTGATTCCATTAAGTAAAGAACCTTTTTATTTTTTAAAATTTAATCCAGTCCTCAGCAGTGGTATATTTCCATTGTTTCCAGGTTTTTCTTATCATGACTAATACTGCTGTAAATATTCACATACACAGTTTGGTGTAGACCCATGTGTTTTTATTACTCATGGCTTTATGACTCACTAAACAGACATTGCTGATTGCCTGTGTATCCCTAGAGTGATTGATAGCAACTCATTTCGTATTTTGAGTAACTGCCAAACTGTTGTCCAAACTGGTTACATTCGCTACCATCCTACTTTTGGAAGAATTTTGAGTGTACGCTTGTGTATCATGTGTGTGAATGTGGGGACACATGTGCCATGGCCCCCATGTAGAAGTCAGAAGACAACCTAATGTGTTGGTCCTCATCCCCTACCTGGTTTCAGAAAGATTCTCTTGCTGTTTGCTGCCTCTTAGGCCAGGGTCGGTGCCCTGCACACTCTTGGGGGCCTCTCCTATCGCTAGCTCCCAACTCACAGTCAGAGCGCTGGGGCTGCAGCTGCAGGCTGCTTGGTCCAGTTTTGTGAGGATTCTGGCGAGATAAGCTCAGGCCGTCACACTTTGGCAGCCAGTGCTTCCCCCAGTGATCCTTTTCCAAAGCTTCTTTTACCTTTCTACTAACAGTTTATCAGTGCTCTTAAACCTCTCTGGATTCTAGAAAAACACTTGTTACTGTCTTCTTAACTGTAGTCATCATAGTGGGCGTGAACTACATCTCACTGTCGTTTTGATTCGATTTTCCTAATGACCAATATAGTTAACCCTCCTTCCATCTAGTTACTGGGCATTTGTTTGTGTTCTTTTGAAAAATGCCTCCTTAAACTCTTCCCTCAATTTTAATAAGGCTCTTTGTCTTTATTCTGTGAATCATATGCATTATTCATAGTCTGGATACAACCCCCCATTTGTTATATGATTTTCAAGTGCTACCCCCCAGTCTGGTTTGTCTTTTCACTTTCTTGATGGGATCCTTTGAAGCACGACAGCCCTTAATTTTGATGTACAATTTACCTACTTTTCCTTAGTAACTTGCGCCGTTAGAAGGCCCCTGTCTTTTTGATCCCTTTCTCCCTAGATGAAAGCTGTCAGCTCTCCTTGCTCTACTCAACCGGCCGGCTTAGATGCAGTCTGTGGGCTTATCTGCAACGTATTACGAGGCTGGAGTTTTGCTTTAATGGGATAAGAGTAAAGTGATGATTCTGGATCACACCAAAGAACAGTCTTTGAGGCAATATAGACCCAACTCAGTAGCAATTGCATATTTGGAAGCTGTTAGAGTCGGACTCAAAGAATCTTTCTAAGTGTATACTTCTAGGTGGCTAGGGATGTTGCTCAGTGGGTAACGAACACTTGTCGCTCTGTGGCTCAAGCATAATAACGTGAGTTCAAATCCCGGCACATGTACGTAAGAAGCTGGGCCTAGCCCCATGGTGCCGTAACTGCCATGCTGTGGTCCACAGAGACAGGAGGATCTCTGTGGGTGTCTGCCTGCCAGCCTGGCGTCAGGTTCAGTGAGGGATAATGTTTCAGAAGAACATGAAACAGAGCAATAGAGACTCAGTGCCCACCTCTAGCCTCTGCAAGTACACACAGATATGTGTACCCAAACGAATGTGTGTGCTTCCACCTAACTCATACACAAAGCATAAAAGTACTATTTTAAATCAAAGTATTGCCTACTCAGGTATTCTAGGGTCTAAAGCAATTTGATGCTATCTCATGTAGTAGGGCACTCCTTCAATAGCAGGAGTCTGGGTCCAGCTATGAAGATACCTTAATCTCCCTTAGTAATTTAGTGTCATTTGTCAACTTGTCTGTATCTACAATCATCTGGGAGGTGGGTCTCAGCATTCCTGCAAGGGATGATCTTGATTTTATTAATTGAGATGGGAAAAGTGCCCACTGTGGGTGGCACTGACCCCTGGCTGGATTCCTGGACTGTGTAATTGGAGAAAGGAGCTGAGCAGCAGGGAGCATTCATTGTTCTGTATTCTTGATTGTGAATGTGACATGACCAGATGCTTCAAATTTCTGCTACTTTGACTATACCCTTGAACTGGGAGCCAGGATAAACTATTTTTTCTCCTTAACTTGTTTTGTTTCTGAGTATTTTATCCCAGTAACAGAATAAGAAACTGAGGCCTGGGTATTGCTTTGTGTCTGGCTTTTTGCTCAGGAAAATGTTTTCTGTAGTTCATACATGTTAGCTTAGTTTTCAGTTATCTATTCCTTTAAGCTGCTAGGCACTAAGAGTGTCTTATGTTTAGTTTCCACTCAGTAAATTCTTTGTCCCACCAAATGTTGGACCTTTGGATTCCCCTGCCCCTTCCATTTTGACTATTACAAATGTGGAGGCTACACACTACCTGGTAGTCTCTCACTGTGTCTGCATGTTTTCATTTAAGTGCCCATGAGTGTCACTGCTGAGTCACAGGGCGCTTCCATGTGAAACTGCCAGTGTGTTTTCTAAAGTGTCTGAGCGTGCCTCTTCTCCTCCACAGTGTACCATGTTTGCAGGGCCTCCAAGTTCTCAGCAGCACCAAGGATGGCCAGGATCTGTAGGGGAAAGGATGAGATTCCTTTAGGGTTTTAATTTCCATTTTCTTCAAAATTATGATGTGCTGCGTACAGTGGTACATGCCTTTAATTTCCATACCCAAAAGGCTGGATCCCTCTGTCCCTCCTTTCCTTCCTTCCTCCCTTCCTCCGTCTTTTCCTCCCTCCCACCTTCCCTTTCCTCTTCCTTCCTTCCTTTCTTTTTCTTTCTTCTGAATTTCTTTTAAATGAGGTCTAGCTTTTAGCCCACACTAGCCTTCGGCTCTGGGTTTTCCTGCCCCAGCCTCCTAAGAGTTACAGTAGAGGCTGGTGTCACCTCATGGTGCTTTATCCTTATAACTCTCAGTCTGTTTAGACTCCTCTAATGAAGTGCCACAGGCAAAGCATGGGTGGCCTAGAAACAGAAACCTAACTGATCACTTTTTTGAGAGCTTGGAATGCCAAGGTAAGGACAATGGTGATTCAGTGTTTACTGAAACCTACCCTCCTGGTTTGCTGGGCAAGTGTTTAGATGGTAGAGAGGGTGGGCTTGCTCTGTGGTCCTCCTTCATGAGCAAACTAATCATATTGTAGAAGGCTTCCACACATGAAGTCTTACATGTGGACAGGTGTTAAGGTTTCAACATACACATCTAAGTTGGGGTTTGCTTCAGTTAGGATTTTACCTCTGTGATGAGACACCATGACCATGGAAACTCTAATAAAACACAACATTTATTTTTAAATGTTTTTTTAATACAGGAAACAATTTTTATTTTTATTTTTTAATTTTAATTTTATTAATTTATTCAGATTACAACTCAATTGTTACCCCATCACTTGTATCCTCCCATTCCTTCCTCCCTCCCTCCCAGTACCACCCTTTCCCTTCCCCTAGGTCTAAGACAAGGGGGAACTCCTCCCCCACTATATGGTCATAGGCTATCAAGTCTCATCTTGGTAGCCTGCTTATTTTCTCTTTGAGTGACACCAGGCCTCCCCACCAAGGGAAGGTGGTCAAATATGGAGCACCAGAGTTCATGTCAGAGTCAGTCCCTGCTCTCCACATAACTGTGGAGAATGTCCTGTCCATTGGCTAGATCAGAGTAGGGGTTCAATGTTTACTATTGTATTGTCCTTGGTTAGTGCAATAGTTTGAGCAGACCCTTCTTGGCCCCAATCCACCCATCACAATGTTCTTCTTGTAGGTTTCTAGGACCCTTTGTGTCCTTCTATTTCCCCATCTCCTATATTTCTCTTACCTAGAGTCTCAGTAGAATGTCTTCACATCTACCCTAATCTCCTGGTAAGTGAAGACTTTGGTGGGACATGCCTTTTGGGCTAGTGCCCAATTATAAGTGAGTATATACCATGTGAGTCTTTCTGCTTCTGGGTTAACTCACTCGTTGGGCCTGGATTAAATGGCTTCAGAGGTTTAGTCCAGTAATGCCATGGTGGGAAGCACGGCAGCATTCAGGCACACTTGGTGCTGGAGAAGGAGCTAAAGTTCTACATCTTGATGTGCAGGCAGCAAGGAGGAGACTGTGTGTGTTTCACACTAGCCATAGCTTGACTATTTAAGAACTCAAAGCCCTGCTTCCACAGTGACACACTTCCACTAACAAGACCACACCTCCTAATAGTACTCCCTATGAGCCAAGCATTCAAACACATGTGTCTATGGGGGTCACTCCTAGTCAAACCACCACAGAGATGAGTTCCTGTGTTACTTCTTTCTTTCTAGTTACTTTGTTTTCTACCTAGTTTCTTAATCTGGAATCTCACGACAGAGATGATCATATGATCTTTGAAAACTATAATTTTCTCTGTAGCCATTTCTTTTTATCTTTCTCACAACTTTGAGATATGTTGTTTTCACTTATTCAAGTCCAAATATTGTTTTAAAATCCACATGATTTACTTTTAAAAGCATTGGTTACAAAAACAAAGCATTGGTTATTTCAACATGTTTTATTTAATTTCAAAGTATTTATGGACTTTCTGGGTAAAACTTTGTTATTTATAATCTAATTCCATTTTCCTTTGAGCAAAAATTCTCCATGATTAGAAGCCTTGGTGATTTTAAAGTTGTGTTCTCCGGTATCAGGCCAATCATTGATAGATGTTTTATTTATGTTTAAAAGCTGTATTTATTCTTCGGTTGTTAGACAAAATATTCTAGAATTGTCATCAGTTTAAATTACTTAATAAGAATAAGCATTTCATAGCATTACAGACTCTATTTGTTCTATTTATTGTTGAATTAGGAGCATTGGCAATTATATTTTTAATGTATTTTTAATTCATACATTCACTTTACATCCTGATTGTAGCCCCCTCCCTCCTGTTTTCCCAGCCCTTCCCTCCCACCCTTTTCCCCCTACCCTCCTTCCCTTGGCCTCAGAAAAGGGGAGTTCCCCCAGCCCACCCCAGCCCACGCCAGCACATCAAGTTGCATCAAAACTGAGATCCTCCTAATCCACTAAAGCAAACCTTTGAACTAAAATTTACCCTGCCTACAAGATGTGCAGACAGAAAGATAGAGTAGTGACCGAGGGAATGACCAACTAATGCAATGCCTGGCCTAACCTGAGACCCACCCCATGGGAGGGAGGCAGCCCCTGACACCATTCACGATACTCTGTTGTGTTTATAGACATTCTCTGAGAAGAGCCACCCAGCAGCTGATTGAATCAGATGCTAAGACTCACAGCCAAGCATTAGGCAGGGCTCAGGGAGTCCTGTGGAAGAGTGGAAAGGAGGGGAGAAGACCCAGAGCGGACAAGAACGCTGCAAGGAGACCAACAAAGTCAACTCACCTAGACCCATGGGAGGTTTACAGAGACAGAAGCACCAGCCAAAGAACGTACACGGACTGGACCTAGGCTCACTATACCTGTGTAACCTATGGCACTTTGATCTTCATGTGTGTGGGTCCCCTAGTAAGGTGAGCAGGTGTTGTTTATTACATGGACTCTGTTTCCTGTTTTTGATCACTGCTAATTATTGAAAAATTCTACATTTATTTATTTATTAGTATTATGTGTGTGGGCATGATTTGGGAGCATGGTGCATGCACACAAATATGTTTGTGTGTGTATAATATGTATATGGGTATATGATGTTTGTGTACAAGGGCATGATGGGTATATGTATGGGCATGTGTGTACATATGTGTGAATATGGTATATTTTTGTGAGGATAGATGCGTATGGACATGATGTGTGTGCTGGCAAATATCTAACCTGATGAATCATCTCAGTAGTGTTTAAAAACAACCTTATTTTATTTATTATTTTCTTTCAATTCTTTTAGAGCTTCATGTATGTATACAATAAAATAATATCATATATACTACCCATTTTTTAACACTTCTATTTGCCCCAATAACTCTTCCTTCACAACTTTGTGCCTTATTATGTTGATAACTAAGTCCAATTAGTGTTGCCTACCCGTGCATGGGTGTGGGACTATCTGCTGGAGAATGGGCCACATACCAGTGGTTACCCTCAAAGTAGGATGATTCTCCACCCTCCCACAATCCACCCACTGCCAATATCTCCTCAGTAATGGGTGGGACCCGGAGATAGTTTACTCATCTCTATAGAAGCTTTGGGTGGCTTGATCTTAATCTTGTACAAATAACACCAGCTCCTGTGAGCTCGCGAGTGCAATCGCCATGCCGTGTAGAGAAGACCGCAGTTCTCAGGACTCCTCCTCATCCTTCTGCTGTTACACGCTTTCTTCCACCTGCTGTACAGTGTTCCTTGAGCCTTGGTAGTGGGTGGAATGGCAGGTTGATGACGATGACTAATTTAGAGCTATACACGCAATCTCTTTTTCTCAACATTTTAACCAGTTATGCATCTCTGCAATGACTGTTGTCCACTGTAAAATGAAGCTTCTTTGATCAATGTTGTGAGTAAGCTAACTCTATGGATTTATACATAAATATTTAGAAGGCAATTTAACAATGTGGTCACTTAGCAAAATAACAGTAGCAGGGCCCATGGCTTCCACATCTATGAGGTTTTGACCAGGATTAGAATATCAACAAGAAAATTATGTGGCATTTCCTCAAGTCCGACATAAAAGTGGTTTGTGAGTCTGTGACTGTGGCACCACTGTCGCAGCAATGGTCACATCTTGCTTGGCTGGTTGATATTGTAGCATGCAGGGTCTAATCCTAGATAGCACCACTAATACCATTTTTCCTCAGCAGCTTTCATAGTACCTTCTGGCACTATGAAACTTACCAACAGGAAGAAGTGAAAGCTATTTTGAACTTTTTAATTTTAATATTAATTTAATTTTATTTTATTATAGGTGTATAACTATTTGCCTGTATGTATTTATGTATGAGTACTGTATGCATTCATGGTGGCCATAGAAGTTATAAAAAAAGTGTGGATCCCTTGAAACTAGAGTTTTGGATGGCTGTGAATAATCATCTGGGTTCTGGGAATTGAACCTGGGTCCTCTGCAAGAGCAGCAAGTTATCTTAACTACTTTTTTTTTTTTTTTTTTTTTTTTTTTTTTTTTTATCTTAACTACTGAACCATATCTTCAGCTCCAGAAACCATTTCAAAATTACTGTTTTTTCTCTTTTTCTTTTTTTCTTATTTGGCCAGCCATTGTAGCATATCTTGAACCAATATTATTTGGAACAAACATACTTAGGATTGTTATGACTTCTTGATGGGCTATTATTTATCATTATGAAATATCTAGGGGGAATCCCTTTGTTTATTTTTATGTGTTACTGTTTATTTTTCTGAGCGCTGCTGTGTATAGTGCAACTCTGGTTGCACTACGTTTCTTACAATAATGACTTTTAAACTAAACAGCATTGCTAAGTCGTACGTCATTCCCATATGTACCATCCCCCTTCAGACTGCATACTTAGGAGGTGTTCAGCATCTTCAGAGTGTTGGGCAAGTAGCATCACCCCATGCAGAGCATGGGTATTGCTAAAGAAGTGGGCTCTTCTGTGTTTTAGGTACTGGTGTCTGTTGACAATAGACAGACATGGCTGTACTCCCAACATCTATAGACTTTCCTAAGATGGACGTCTAATAGAAAGAGAATCATCCATGATATCTTGTCACCCAACTCCTTGATTTAGTATGGTATTTCCAGGGGTTATACAGGTTCCCCCATGTTCTTAGTACCTATTTACCTTTCATGGATGAATAATACTCCCTTTCTGAGCTCTATTATAGAACATTTTATTTATCTACTCATCATTTGATGGATATATGTATTATTTTCACTTTGGCGATCATAAATGCTTTTCAATGTTTATATGCAAAACTTTACATGAGCATATATTTTCATTTCTCTTGGGCATTTAGCTAACATACGGTTATTACTTGTATATTAGAGTATAAATGCTGGGTTGTGTGGTAGGTCGCTCTATGTTTAGTACTTTGAAAAGATGACAAACTGTCAAAATGGCTTCACCACTGACTCTCCTACCATTAATGCATGCATTTGAAAAATTCCATATGTCACAAGATGATTATCATTATGACTTTCTCAATTTAGTCATCATTGTGTGTCATATGTCATTGCACCTTTGATTAGATTTCCCTATGACTGATGGTGTAAGGATGCTTTCATGTGCTCGTTGGCCTTTTTCCTATCTTCTATGCAGAAGCATCTATTCAAAACCTCCACCCAGTTAGAACTGAGTTGTCTTTTAATTAACAACTTTTAAGCATTATTTGTACATTCTTAATAGAAAACCCTTATTGCAATACAGTAATCAATTATATATTCTTTCTTTGAGATGGTTTTTCTCTTTTGCTGTCTTAATTAAGTGTCCTGTGAAACACAGAAGTATTTGTGTGTGTGCATGTGTGCGTGTGTGCATGTGTGTGTGTATGTGAAATTCAAAGAAAAATTACTATTTTTTCCTCCCACAGCTTATACTTTTGGCGTTAGATCTTAAAGCCATTTTAGTGTGAGGCCATAAAGATTTGCACCTATAACTTTTCCTAAAGAATTGTGCAGTTTTAACAGTCACATGTATGTCTTTCTCTATTTTGTCCGTTGTGCATCTGTTGTGAGCAGGAGTCCAGCATCGTTTTCACACGTGGCTGAGCAGTTGGTTGTCCCTATACCACTTTCTGAAGAATGTCATTTCGTCATGGAACTGTCTTGACGCCCAGGCTGAAAGTGAGAGCAGAGGCACATGGCTTCGTTTCTGATTCCTCAACTCAATTCCACTGATTCATATGCCCAACTTCCCCAGCACCGGGTACTGGTTGCTGCTGCTTCGTGGAAAGCCGTGATTCTGAGAAGTTGTGCACATTTCCCTCTGCTTTCGAAGGGTGTTTCTTGGCTTTTTTTTGTTGTTGTTGTTGTTTTTTGTTTTTTGGTCCCTTGCAATTTCATAAGTCTCTTAGTATCAGCCTGCGCTTTTTATGAAGAAGAAGGACAGATACAGAGCTTTTATTGAATCGCATGTAGCATCTGTTGTCATCTTAGGTTCCATAAAGTCTCCCGTTCTGTGAACGTGCGGTATTTGTCTGTTTATTGGGATTTTTCTTTTATGTGATTTTATTTTATTTATCTGTGTATTGAGATTTCAGACACATTTTGTAATGTCAGTATGGAAGTCCATAATCTATGAAATTTTATTCTAAATATGTTACTTTTTGTTATTTTATTAATTTTTGGATTACTTATTGCAAGAATAAAGAAATAGAATTAGTTCTTGTGTATTGATTTTGTGTTCTGTATTTCTTCCGATTTCTTGATTGGGTCTAACGGTTTTTGGTGGCTTCTTTGGGACTTCTTATTACCCTTGCTAGAACTGCTAGTGCAGTGTTAAATAGAAGAATTTCAAATGGGGCTCACTGTCGTGCTTGTGATTCTTCTGGGAGTAGTATCTAGTCTTCCCTAATTCAATATGTTAACTTAAATGTTTTTCTCAATGTATTTAATAAAACCAAGGAAATTCACTTCTATTTCTAGTTTGTTGAAATTTTTCTTTTTATAGCATGAAATTAGGTTAGCTTTTTTTTCAAATATGTTTTTGCGATTTGTTAAACAGCTTTTCATCACTGTAAGAAACTATCTGAGATAATTAATCTGCAAAGAGAAAATAAGTATTTTTCTCATAGTTTTGTAATGGATCAGGCCTCTTGTGGTGGCCTGTGGCAGGGCTACACTGTGTGACAGAGGCACATGGCAGAAAAAAAGTGATTTATTCTGTGAGCAGAGAACAAAGAAAGAAAAGTGGAAGCTGCTGCTATCCCACAATTCTCACTGAGGGCGTGACCCCAATGACTTAGGTCCTTCAACGAGCCTCCACTTCTCAAAACTTCATCAGGGTCACAGGGAAACAAACCTTATAGATAGATTTTAAGGAGCATTCAACATTCAAATATATATATATTGAATTTTATTCTATTGATATGGTACATTTATCAGTTTTGGATTTTAAGCTCATTTGTATCATGACATGTAAATTTTATCAGGATATTTTTTTAACATTAATGTTTCTGGATTCAGCTTTAAAAAAAAAAAGATTTATTTATTTATTACGTATACAGTGCTCTGCCTGCATATACACCCTCAGGCCAGAAGAGGGCATCAGATCACATTCTATATGGTTGTGAACCACCATGTGGTTGCTGGGAATTGAACTCAGGACCTTTGGAAGAGCAGCCAGTGCTCTTAACCTCTGAGCCATCTCTCTAGCCCCTCACCTTCATATTTTTATTTAAGTTTAGGCATTCAAATTCATGAACGCTATTGCCTAAACCAGGTGGCGGTGGCACATGCTTTTAATCCCAGTACTCCGGAGGCAGAGACAAATCAATGTCTAAGTTCAAGGCCAGCCTGGTCTACAAAATAAGCTTCAGAAAAGCCAGAGCTACACAGAAAAACCCTGTCTCCATAATTCCCTTACCCCTCAAATAAAAGACTGTTTTCTTGTCATATATTTGTTTTTCATCAGAATAATGGCTCCTTAGAAAACTAGGACATGTTTTCTCTTCTAATTTTTTGGAGGCCTATGAAGAATTAGTATTAGTTGAATGTCTGGTGGAATGTGTCTGGGACTTTTATGTTTTAGGGGGATGGGATGACTTTGTGACCACTATTTTTATTTATTTGCTAAATATTTATTCAGCATTATATTGTGTTTCTTTCTAGAAAAAAATTTTCCTATATCCAAGTTATGTAGTTATTGGCATGAAATTGCTCATGCCATTCTGTTCTGATATCTTTTTCTCTACAGAGTCACGATTAATGCTTACCTCTCATTTCTGGTGATTTCTTGGGTAAGCAGTGGGGGGGGGTGGTGGTGAGGGGATGGGGTGGAAGGTGTGGGGTTGTGGGTGAGGGCTGGAGGGTGTGCGGTGAAGTTTACATGAGAGACAGAAATGCAATTGGTTAAAAGGAAGAGGAACCTGTCCTACCTCCTGGCACTTCTGGCCTAGGATGTAAAGCTCACTCCAGAATTAAGTGTGGGAGCACGAGGGACTTTTGGATACAGTTATTTCCAAGTAAAGAACATGAAGTGACATTGGGAGACGTTAGAAGGTTGAGTGCAGACAGAGGTTTCCAGAAGACAGTGGGGAAGGCTAGGAGAAGAAGAAGAGTGAAAAATTGGGTCAGACCGGCAGATAGGTAGAAAATGTTATTTGAAGTTAGGGTGAAGACTAGGGCAGGAGGTTTGGGTTCATGCCCTTGTCAGATAGCTACCTTCATAAGTGGACGGCACCGGGGGAGATTTACTGGAGAATGGGCTCCAGTTCATACTAAAGCTCTGTCCAAGAAAGATGCTGCCTCACGTCCTAGTCTTTGGTGGGTGCCTTACGGACTTCTCTTAAAAAGGTTGTGTTCGTAAGGGTTCTCTCACCTCATTCTCCAGCTTATTGTTATAAGGTACCCTGCTTTTCTCTAGATAAAGATCTTCAGAGTTCAGCTTTGCTTAGAGCATGGAGTAGCTTATGAGAATTTGTTCCGTGGCACCCCAAAAGCAATATCGGTCTCTGAAAGACATATATGCAATCATAGAGCCTTTGATACCCATTGATGCCTCCAGGATAGATATGACTTCTTCAACATTGGTCTTCCCTGTGGATGGAGATAGAGAATTGTAAGATCTCCAAGCATAGTATTAACTGAAATTACCAGGGCCTCATAATAGTAACAAAATTATCATTATATATCACCATATCATGTACCATTTCCTACTTTCTTTTTTATTACAAAAAGATTGCTTGCTAAAGTTGGGAACATTAAAAAAAACTCACATTAATAATTAAACTAAAATGGGGGTAATTGCCCTTGCATGAGCAATTGTTAGTTTATTAAATTGCTTACTCTCTGAGTATTGTTCAGTGTTCAAACACTAAGTAGCAGTCATTAAGACTGACAACATGATAGCTCCTACTTATTTAGCACCTTCTGCACAGTGATCTCAGGTATGCAAATCAAATCTTCAATAGTTTATAGAATTGAACATTGGCCTTGAGATTGATTGCTAAAGGAATTTATGACTTGATTGTTACAGTCTGAAACTATTGAGTGACCCCACTTTTGCATTATTAAAACCCTGTGAGGTTTTTGTTTGTTTGCTATTTATTTATTTATATATTCATTTAGTAATTGTAATTTTTTTTTATAAGTTGGAAACACTCACTGGAATGGCCACTCTCACAAACTGTGTCTCTGATGGGTACATGGTATTTATTTTTAAGACAAAGGAATTCAGTCTACATGCAGAAAGGTTTCTGCAACAAAGTAAAGAAACTGAAAATTCTTTTATGTTCTCCTTTCCCCCCGCCCCTCTGTGTGATGCTAAGGATTGAACTCAGCCACATGCATATAAGGGATATTTCAACCCCAGGCCTACATCCTCCTAATTTCTTTATATCCTAAAGTGGGGTTTCCTCTCAGTAGATCAAGAGTATATTGTGGGAAACTCAAAGCCACTACCTAAGCTTCCAGTTGGGAACAGGTCTTTTATGTGCAGATACCTGGGAATTTCAGGAGTGAAAGTTGTAAATTGAAAATGCCAAGAAGAAATAGATGGCACGGTAGCAGCCATCTTTGTGGGATGTCTCCTTTGAACCAGCTTCTTTATACTGCATTGTTACCTCTCTTAGAAGAGTCCTGCAAAGCCAAAGCGGCCATTCCGTTTCTACTTTGCAGTTGGAAGATGTGCTGTAACGAGTGCCAGTGTTTTTTTTTTTTTTTAATTTTTTTTTTATCAGGATCCAAATGTAGAACTGTTGGGCTGCCAGGATGACTCCCAACCATACAAATCTATGTCACGCTTTGCTGTTATTTTCTTCCTTATTTGTCAGGGAAATAAAAAGATATCTATGTCAATTTATTTATTAAGGTTGTTATCATCATAACATTTGAATGTTGGTTATTTCTCCTGGTTGCCAGAAAAAAAGCCACAGGGAGGTGTGACTGTCAGCCCCAAAACCAACAAAGCTCTTAAGAAAGATCCCACTTATACCATAAATGACAAGGCTAGTCATTTGGGTCAGTCTTTCAGTTCTAAATATGTTTGCCATCAGGTCACTCATCTATCAAGTGATCGGCTTTCTCAAATGCAATTTTTGTGTATATTCACTTTTAGTCTCATGGTGCCATGTGATAGAATTTTATCGTGTGTTATGAATTTCACATAATTTTATTATGCTTTATCTAGAATTGTTCCTTCTTACATATTGTTGGATCATTTTAGAAATTTGTCACAGTTTTTTTCCACTACCAGATAAAGTACAGTTTCTAAATGAATGCCAACAAATATGTTTTACAAAATGAGATATCTATTAAAATTATAAAAAATTCAGTTCTAATTGCCTCATGATTATGCTCAGAAAACTATTCAGGTAACACAGAAAGAAGGTCATGGTTCACTACCCATGTCTATAGTCTAGAGTGGGGGTCAGGTAATTTTCCTTCTCTCTCTTGAATTCTAGTCTCAGACCACATATCTGCCAAGAGGCAAGTATGATTTGGATGAGTTCTCCAAGCCCAGAGCCATTGTGCCCCTCCCCCTCCTGCCTTGTGTGCTGTGCAGCTTGTGTCTGTTCTGATTACTTTGTCCTCAAAGTTTTCAATCTATAAAACCCAATGTGAGCAAAATGGTCTCAGCCACTCCTGCATATATTTTCCCCAAACCACTTGGTAAATATGTAGTTCCATTTCCTTCCCCGATATTGTATCACTTATGAAATAAATACCTTTTACTGACCACTGACTTTAATCCAGGGAGTATGGTAATGTTGAGGAGGAGAGCAAACACATAGTTTTTGGTCACCAAATGCAACGTTTTGTGTCTGTGGGTCAGGAAGACAGATTGATCATTGTGTGATGAATGGCAAAGGAAAGGCAGACTAAGACCTAACCACCAGTGCCTGCTTGGTGCATCCGCCATCACTTCATGTCTATCCTGTCAGCGGGTGACAAACATCGGAGTAGAACTCCACAGGAATCTGGCTCATTATAGCAGCCATGAGGCTGCTATAGCTATCATGTTAGGAACCCAGACTTAGTGAGCTCTGCTGAAACCCACTGAGGTTGATTGTTGAGTGACTTAAGAAGTCATCTTGGATCCTGTTAACTTAGTTCTTTATGTCCCTGAGCTGACTCTCTGCTGCTCTCCATAGTTTATTCCCAGTTTTCATAAGGACAGAAGGAACCATCTATCCCTTTAGTCAGCCGTTACCTGCCATGTCCCAGAGCCACTCTCTCACTGCTTTTTATCTCTAGGAACAGTGGTCACCAGTGCACTTTAAACAGGGTATCTGCAGCCTGCTCATCACTTCGTCACTCTGGTCTGTGCGGTTGACACTCTTCATCCTTTCACCACACCCTCTTCGGTTGCACTGATGGCCTCTCCTGAGCCAGCCCACCACTCACCAGCTTTTCTCGTTAGAGGATTTGAAGCAAGGCCCTTAGAGCCTATGCCCCCCCCCCCCCCCCCCCCCCCCCCCCCCCCCCCACCGCTGTGGCTTTGTCTGCGGATTACTGATGATAACACTGACTTGAGGAGCCACTGTCAACATGGATAAACTGAGAAAAGTGCTTTTCAGACCTTCAGCCACTTGCTTCACTCTACTTCAAATGGCATTTACCACATGCCGCTTTTAGCCAGCTAGCTTGCATAAATCCTATTTGTCTCTTAGACTCTAACTGTATGAAGGTGTACATCTAATTACTATTCTTTACTAGCTGAAAAGCAATGAGAAAAATGAGGAAATGACATAAATGAGTAAAAGTTTAGGAAGTTTTCTAATGAAAAAAAGGATTTTCTCTCTGTCTCTGTCTCTCTGTCTCGTGTGTGTGTGTGTGTGTGTGTGTGTGTGTGTGTGTGTGTGTGTGTTGCATGTGTACGTGCGTCTTCAAATCATCCAGCCCCACCCTTTCTAAAGAAGACATTCCGTTGAGCTCTGCCGGTTCTTGCAGATCTTGCTCTGCTGGCTACACCTGGCCTTCTCTTGCCTGTGGCTTAGCTCTGCAACTGCAGTCAGGATTGAGGCTGCAGGCTCAGCTGGCTTACGGTTGGGAATTTGTAAGTCCGTCTCAAAGACGTGGGGATTTTTTGCAGGCTTTTTATGTATTTATGTTTATATGAGATCTACCACCTGCCTCCGTTTTCTTTATTTGGGCGTGAGAGACTGTGGGAAGAGGACCATTGAAGCTGAGGGACTTTCCATGGCTCCATCCCATTTGCCAGCTCTGTTCAGAAGTTAGTAACAATTAACAGCCACATTTTCCTAAATCATAGTGGTATATACATAAAAAGAACGCATAGCATGCATGGTATTTTCTTTTACTGTGTGTCTTCCAAAAGAATTTGGTAACTGGGGCTGGAGAGAGGGCTCAGTGGTTAAGAGAACTGGCTACTCCTCCAGAGATCCTGAGTGTACTTCCCAGGATCCAAATGGTGGCTCATAACCATCTATTGCTGTAGTCCCATGAGTTTCACCACCTTCTTGAGGTGTGCAGACACACACAGACGAATCACTCCTACATATGAAATATGTAAATAAATGAACCTCAAAAAATGTTAAGAACCAGAGGCTGAGGAGGTGGTTCAGTGGTTACAGTTTAGAGTTTGGAATCTCAGAGCCCACACAGGTACTTGTTAGGGGCTCCAGCCTCTCTGTGATCCCAGCCTTCGTAGGCAGAGACAGAAGATTCCCAGAGCAAGCTGGATAGTTAAGAGCAGCCATATCTGTGAGCTCTGGGTTTGACTGATTGACCCTGTCTCTGGTGGAGGCGCCATCTAGGGTTTTTCTCAGCATCAGCCCCTGCCTCTGCGTGTATTGAATGTACACACCATATGTGTACTCACACACAAGCAAAAGAGGCATACAATGGCAACACACACACACACACACACACACACACATTTATTAGCCAAGGTAAGACCCATGTCCCATATTTATCTGGCATTGGAATTCTTCAAATGGCACATCGGGAACAATGACCTTGGAAGTCTCCTTTAACTCTTTGAGGTCATCAACCCCTGTTTGTTGCCTTGGGGTCTCTTATGACTTGGAACGGCTGACTCTTGACATCCACATTTTTTTTTTTTTTTTTTTTTTTTTGGTTTTTCGAGGCAGGGTTTCTCCGTGTAGCCTTGGCTGTCCTGGACTCACTTTGTAGACCAGGCTGGCCTTGAACTCCCAGCGATCTGCCTGCCTCTGCCTCCCGAGTGCTGGGATTAAAGGCGTGCGCCACCACCGCCCGGCTTGACATCCACATTTGTTTCAAAGCAGATTCACCTGAAAAATCTCCGCTTCCCTCAGGCCACAGCCACAGCCAACTTGCAGACGACTCGTATGAAGAATGATAACCAAACATTATGATCGTGTCTACATGTGGTCAGTGAATCAAACCAAATAGGGAGTTTAGTCATGATTAATTCCCTTGGCATCCTGCTATGTGATGACTGTTTTATAGGAGCAAATGAGTGGTTTTGTGAGTGGTGGCGCCGTGCAATCGTAGCCAAACTGGTGACTGTGTCTGCCACCTGGGGTTTTGATGGCAGGAAGCTGTGTCCTGGTATCTGGCCAACTGACTCAGCCACAGTGTGGTCCCTGAAGGATTGATGTTCCCCAGAAGGCCACACTAGGTATTTTCTCCAGGCCAGCCTATGAGGGTCTGAGGATGACCCAGTTCCTCCCCTTGTTCCATTTCTTCTAGCTGCATTATCTTTTATATCTGAGGGTTAGGGCTGGGGCTGGGGGAGGTACTGCAGTCTCTCAAGGCCTCAGTTTCCTAATATGAAATGAAATACATGTAAAATATCTACTTCACACAGTTCTAAGAGTCCCAGGGGATTGGAAGTTGCTCAAGCATGGGCAGGACTCCAGAGAATGCCAATTTCTTTTTGCCACGTCACCCTCTCCTTGTCTATAGCTGTCATATCCTTTGGCACAACTGCGATCTGAAAGTTTAATTACGGCAATTATTCACTGGGAACAAAACCTATCCTAGTTAGATCTGAGCTCTCTCCCACTGTGCTGAACCTCTGGGAGCAGCCTAAGTCATCCTGGTTGACTTTAGACTCAGTGGCTAAGCAAAGCTGGGCTGTCAGCTGTCCTAGCCTATTCTCTCTTCTGCTCATCTTCAGGTCACTGGCACATAAGCACCCCATAGCTCCCTTGCTTCTCAAGGCAGTAGTGTGTACCCCACACCTCTGATAGCAGTGGGTGAGCATTTTCCTAATTTTCTGAGGACTCACACAAGCTTCCACCACCACAGCCAGGCATCTGCATATGTTCCTGTTTGGCCTCCATCTCTCCACTGGCTATTTTATTTGGTAGATGAAATCTGTTTTTTCCATTTATTTCTTTTGCTTCTTCTTCTTCTTCTTCTTTTTTTTTTTAACATATCTTGAGATAAGATCTCATGTTCCAGGTTGTCCTAATGTGGTGACACACCTCTGGAGCTTGAAGCCATCTTTAGCTATGGGGTAAGTTCTGGGTCAGTCTGTGACACCTTGTCTCAAAGCGAACCAAAACAACAGTGATGACAACAATGATGACAATGACACAGAAAAAAGCTGTATCCTGAAGGATTCCACATAGTAGGTGCCCAACTAATATTCATGAAATTAGAAAAAGGACTAAGACAAAATTAGTGTATGAGCTACACATTTGACTATAAATAGCCCAAATAATTCACAAATATGCTAGAATATTTACAAACCTCCCTCCCTCTCTCTCTCTCTCTCTCTCTCTCTCTCTCTCTCTATATATATATATATATATATATATATATATATCATCTATATTTAAAAATATCCATTTTATGGTCTTGCAAAACAAAATATTAAAAAGTGCATTGTGGACTTCATGTGGCATGGGAGAAGTAAACCAACATGAGGAGGCAGTTTCAACGGGCAAACGGAAGGAAGCAGCACTTCCATCTGAGATACTTGGGAGTGACATCTAAAAGGCAGACAGCGGCGAAGAACATTGCCTTGCAGTGCTATGAAACAAGGACGGTGTTGTCACAGGCTAATTATCTAGTAGACTACCGAACAGCCAAAGTTGGAATTTCTCCGCCTTTTATTATTAAAATTCTTGGGAAAACAAGACTTAGAGAAATGGGAGTTAAAAATGGTTAAATCTACTGCTTATTGAAAATTATGATGAGATAACTCAGATTTTGGGGCTCTCTGAGTTAAATAAAATCTACTCTTTCCCATATTATATCTTTCCCCCAGGATTATCAAATACTGCTCTATACTGAGTACCGAGGGAAGCATACAGCAGGCAGGACTTCCCACATTGACTTGAAAAGGTAATCCTGTTTCCATTTAGTGTGGGACGTTAATCTATGACGATTATGACTGGAAAATTGTCATTTGCCACTCCTTCAGCGTCTAATCTTCATTCCTAACATGCCCTTTGCATCTTTCCTTAGCACACTCACCAGTACCTGTATGGGACTATCCTCAGAACCAAACAACCACCATATTCAGGAGTTCATCTGCGCAGGCTTACAGAGACCATCCCGGCTGTGCTTGTTGACCGCTCACTTTCACTCATAGGAGGGGGTGTGTGTGTCAGGGGACCCTCAAAGGAGTATACGGCAACTCTGTATCATTCATTGGTATGCAATTTTGTCCTGCTGCACATGTGGCTTTGGGATAGGGCTAGAGTATAAATCAAGGGCCGACTAAGGGAAGAGATCCATCTACCTGGCTATGGGAAAGCCTCATCATCCCTGCTGGGTAAAGGTTCTCTGGTGCAGCCTTGCTCGGGGAGGCTCACCCGCAGTCCTGTATGGAAACCTTCCACTATGCTTTGTAAGGAAGCCCAATAAATTCATTGCTGTCTTAGTGGGATCTTTGGTGGAATAATACCAAAGTTTGTCATTGGGACCTTAGGAGGAAGGTATTTTAGAGACAGTATTTCAACCAGATGCCATCATGTGTCATAAGAATGTCACAGAGAAGTGCTCTTCAGTTCATAGCAGAAGGCACTGCAGAGAACACTATTAAACACAGGCTTTAACAACACACAGTGACTATAACCCTACTGTTGTAAGTGGTGCCTCATGCACCCTTCACCAGGGCTGTGATCCCGTGGCCCTTCTCTTCGGTGAGAGTTAGCTTTGGGCTACACCCATGTTAAATACATGCAGGTATGTGTGTACAAGGACTCATCTTTATTTAGGAATTGCATGTGTAACATGAAACGCACAGATACCAAGTGCCCTAGTGAATAAGATTTAATAAGTATACGTACTAGAACTAAAAAGTGGACATATTTCTTTCATCCCATTAAGGCACTCCGTCCCCGCCACATCCAGTCTTTCCAATGTTACCACTGGGGCAACTCGTTCTGGATGTCTCCCCCCATACACCTATTCCACTTGCCCTCATCTTTCCTCCATATGGACCTGTTTGTGACAAGGAACCTTTATGTTTTTAGAAGCTCGTTTCCAGGGTTGTTCCCCAATGCTGTGCTCATCAGTTACTTGTTCGTTCCTAAGCTCAGTAGCATTTTGTTTAAATGTTTTCTGGGTGAATAACATTTGGGCGAATTACAGCTTTTGGTTTGGGGGACTAAGGTTGCTTTTTATTAAAGAAATGTTTTTGTTGGTCATTTCTCATGGGTGGTTGTCTGGGAGTGGAATTATGGCCTCACCATAGACGTGTCTGTCTTTTTCAGTTTATGAGACATTGTCAAGTAGTTTAACTATTTTATGCCTCATCCCACAGTGTGTGAGAATCTTATTTTCCAAATCATTTTTTATTGACATTTCTTTTTAAAATTTAGTACATGTAAAGTGGTGGTGTTACGTTATTATCCTGACGTTTTCTTTTGTGAAATGCCTGTTCATGTCTTTCTCCCAGTTTTATTGGATTGTTTTTGAATAATATTTATGTGTCTTAAGAAAAGTTTGACAGAACTTTGACTGCAGTTGTTTCCTCCAAGGCTGTAGTTTGACTAGCCATTCTTTTTGTTTGTTTGTTTTTATAATTTATTCAGATTACATCTCATTTGTATCTATACTTTTCCCTTTCCCTCACTTTTTTAACCTGATTCCTCTCCCCTAGACCTCTGAAAGAAGGGGACTTCCTCCCCCACCATATGACCACAGCTTATCAGGTCTTATCTAGATAGCCTGTTTCCACTCCCTCTGAGTGCCATCTGGCCTCCCCACCAGGGGAAATGATAAGATTGGGGCACCAGAGTTCATGACAGAGGCAGTACCTACTCTCCCAACAACTGTGGAGAAAGAGCTGTCAATTTTGGTTAGATCTGAACAAGGGGTCCAGATTCACCAGCCTTGATGGTTTTCTTGTGGGGCTCCTGGACCCTCTGGGTCCTTCTATTCCCCCATTCTTCCATACCACTCTCATCTGTAATCCAGCAGCAAGTCCCAGCATCTGTCCTGATTGTCTATTGAGTGGAGACTCTCAGAGGACATCTATGTTGGGCTAATATCCATTTATAAGTGAGTATATACCATTAGTGTCTTTCGGGGTCTGGGTTATCTCACTCAGGATGATAATTTCTAGTTCCATCCATCTGCCTGCAAATTTCAAGATTTCCTTATGTTTGAGTGGTATTCCATTGTGTAAATGTACCATAGTTTCTTTATCCATTCTTTGATTGAAGGGCACATAGGTTGTTTCCAGATCCTGGCTATTATGAATAAGGCTGCTATGAACATAGATGAGCAAATGTTCTTGTGTGGTGGAGCATCTTTTGGGTATATGCTTAGGAGTGTCATAGCTGGGTCTTGAAGAGCTAATATCCAAAATATATAAAGAACTCATGAAATTAAACACCATCAAACCAATTAGCCTACTTAAGAAATGGGGCTCAGAGAATTTTCAACCAAGGATTATCAAATGGCCGAGAAACACTTTAAGAAATGCTCAACATCCTTAGTCATCAGGGATATGCAAATCAAAACGACTCTGAGATTCCATCTTACATCCATCAGAATGGCCAAGACCAAAAATTAAAGTGACAGCACATGCTGGTGAGGATGTGGAGCAAGGGGAACATTCCTCCACTGGAAATCAATCTGGCGCTTTCTCAGAAAATTGGGAATAATGCTACCTTGACTATCCATTCTTACAATGGCATGTGTTCATGAGTTACTTTGGTTTTCATAAAGTCTAGTCTACTGGTGTTTTCTCTTCCAGTTTTGATTTTAAGACCCACCTAGAGAAATTTTTGTTTGGTTCTGCTCATACATCTTGTATGTTTTCATCTAAAATATTTATTGTTCTAGCTCTTAACATTTATACTTTGTTTTGATCTAGAGTCAACTTGTGCTTATCTGGTGGGTAAGAGTTGAGGCTTCACATATTTTCCTTGATGGCTAATAGTCATTCAGTGCTGTTTATTAGAAACCTTTTCTTTTACCACTTAATTTACTTGGTGCCTCTGTCAAGCATGCATAATTGTATATCTTTAAAGCTTCAGCCAATATCAACTGATAGAGCAAATTTATCAATTGTGCTAATACTACCCATACTTTATTCTCAGTTATATCTCTGTAAACACATTGGAAATGACAGATAAAATTATGGGAAGAGAGAGAGAGAGAGAGAGTGAGAGAGAATGAGAGAGAGAGAGAGAGAGAGAGAGAGAGGGAGAACTCAAACTCAGAACTCATTGGTAGAGTAGATTTCAGAGCTTATTAAGTTTTCATTTCAATAAAATCATCAATATTTCAGAGCTTGTCATCTCTCGGCTCTTCCATCTTACCCAGACTGGTGGCATCTTCATGCTGACAGAAAGATGGTGGCTGCAGTTCCTAGTGCTACAGTACAGAATTCTACCTTGAAGTAGAGAAGGATTTGCTTCCTCTTCTCTTAGCATGACTTTTGGGAGCTGAGGCGCCCTTCTCAGACTCTCACTGGTGAACTTCTCACTCACATGCTAGTGAGAAAGTTGGAGTCACATCTCACTCAAGAGTGAAACATTGGGGAGATAATTAGCTCTTTTTTTTTTTTTTTGGTGACAAAATCTCGAAGATGAACAACTTCAAGGAGGAAATATTTGTCTTGGCTCCTGGTCATAGACAGTCGTAGCTTGTGCTTTCAGGACACTATGGCTTTGAGGCTCTGAGGAAGGCAGAGGTGAAGTCAAGGTAAAATCACATCTTAGAGGAATGTCACAGCTCGGAAGCAAAGAGAACGTGACAGATGTTTTAAAATCTCCTTTATGGGAATGTCCCCAAATGATATAACTTCTTTCTTCTAGTCATTGCTTTTCAAATGTCCCTCCTTCTCTTAGAAGTGTCATAGTTGGGTTACCAAATGCATGCTCTTTGTAGATATTTAAGACCAAACTACAGAGGACTCTTATGCCAGAATGATGTCTAGACCTGATTTGAAGCTTCTGAAATGCAATTTAAAGGAGGGTGAGGTAACAGAAATAAACAGGGCACTGATATTAAACCAGGTTGAGGACAGAGCTGTTTGGCGGGAATCTACTAGTGTTCTTGGCATGTTCATGTGCAATTAAGGAAAATGGACGTTATCCAAGTAAATGAACAAACAGGAAAAGAAACAATTACGTTGAGATGACTATTAAAATGGAAATTAAATAAGCAGGGTGTGGTGACATGTCTGTAATCCCAGTGCTTAGCAGGGTGAAGTAAGAGGGTGGGGATTGGAGATCAGGCAATGATGTGTAGTGAGACCCATACTCAGAGGAGGAGGAGGAGGAGGAGGAGGAGGAGGAGGAGGAGGAAGAAGAAGAAGAAGAAGAAGAAGAAGAAGAAGAAGAAGAAGAAGA
>OU015747.1:121324213-121344402 GCA_907169655.1 Acomys percivali
AGAAGAAGAAGAAGAAGAAGAAGAAGAAGAAGAAGAAGAAGAAGAAGAAGAAATTAAACAAGGTCCTGTGACAGGGAATGCATGGGGTGGATGAGCCAGAAATTCCCATTTAAGGTAGAATATGCAAAGCTTCCTGGAGGCCGTCACAACAAAGAGGAGATATATATCTGAAAGAATGAGCCAATTATAGCCACATTATGAGAAAGAATTTTTTTTTTTTGTTGTTGTTGTTGATGTGAACATTGAATGCACAAGTCCCCAAAGAGGGAACGGAGTTCTTGCCATTTTATTAAAAGCAAAACAAAACAAAACAAAACAAAAAAAAAAAAAAGAAAAACAAACTGCAAATGGTAAGTGTGCCAAGGAAAGAGGGAGAGGGTATGTTGCAAAGATAGAGAAACCGAAGCCATGTGTACAGGGCCTAGGAGGCAGGCTGCACAGGACATGCAGTCAACACACTACACATATTCTCTCCGTTAGGACTTTGGAACAGGGAAATCCGGAATGTGTTTCAACTCAGAATGTCCTGAATTGGAGCGTTAATAACTGGGGAGCTGCAGGAAGACCAGGTTGCCGAGGGATAATTTGCCTGCTCTGTGCAATGAGAAGCAAAGACAACGGCAAAGAAAAAGGGAAGAGGTATATGTTTAGGAAGAAGATGCCACAGGGCGGGGAGCAAACCTGGGTTACTTTTTGCGTCTTTGTTCCAATACCTTCTGCGAGTCCCTGCCCCCCCCCCCCCCTCTGCCTTTAAATTGCACGAATAAGCTGGGTTCATTTAGTCAATTCACCTTTCCTGCTTAAGTTAACTTGAATTGGATTTTATTACCCTCCACTAAAAAGCAATTAATCAATACACACAGAATTTCTGAGCGTTGGACACTCGCTGAAGCAGGTTAACTAAAATCAAGCCATCTATGAGTCAGCCTCTAATAATGGTTTTTCAGGATTAATTTTCTTATTTTGGTGGAGCAACGAGACTGCTGGAAGCGTGAACCAACAGCAAAGAGTCAGAAGGAGAAACAGAAAGAAAAGCCCTGGTAACCACAGTTAATTCCTTTCACAGAAATATGTTTTTCAGATGTCCGTAAAAAACTATTCTGTTTACATTTTATTCTCTTCTGTTTACTTTGCTCATAGTTTTGAGACTCTGTCACACTTTGTTTTGGAGCATTCCTCTCCCATCATGACAAGTTATTAATAATTATCAGGGATTTGGGTACATGAAAGATTAACCATTTGTACTGCTGTGAGCAGACTAAACATTTCTTAGCTTAGCATACACTTCCTTTCACCCTTTGTTATTCTTTCATCGCGTTGGCTGGGGGCCGGCTCCTTTGTCACACTTGAAAACCTACACCTTCTCTCCCTACAGGGATCACTTTCACGCATACGCCAGAATTTGTTTTCTTAATTGTTTCATTCTTTCCCTGAGTTGTTTCTGTTCCTCTCTGTCCTTCCTTTCTGCCTTTCTCCACCTCCCTCTGTGTCTGTCTCTGCCTCTCTGTCTCTCCATCTCTCTGTCTCTCTGTGTGTGTGTGTGTGTGTGTCTGTCTGTCGCTGTGTGTGCATGTGTGTGTTTGTGTTGCTACTGTGTGTTTGCAGAGGCCAGAGGAGAGGTTGGGTGTTTTGTTCCACCATTCTCCATGTTTTTCTATTGAGACAGAGCCTCTCATGGTAGCTGAAGCTTGCTTTTTCTGCCAGGCTGGCTAGACAGTGAGCGCCCTGGACTCCAATTTGCCTTTCTCCACTCCATGATCCTGGGGTTACAGACACAAAACTATGCCTTTTCACACGGCTGCTGCGGATTCAAATCGGACTCTCATGCTTGCCTTGCAAGCAGTCTTGGGTACAGAACATCTCTCCTGCCTGTGTTCCCTTTATTTGGGGGACACTTTGAGAACGCCTCCCCCCTCCATGTCCCCATTTCAATTCCTCACTTCCTGTGTGTCTTCTAAGACTCAGGCCTCAGCTCTTATGGAAGAAACCTTTGCTTGATAAGACCTGTGCAGAGTTTTTGCTTTCTCTTGTGCTTTTCTGACCAGTGACAAGGGGATAAGTGACAATCCCTTCCAGACCTAACAAAAATGGGATAATTGGGACCACAGACCTTGAGAGATGGAAGTATCCTATATCAGCTGAAATGCAAGCTCCTGGGCTGGCCGTGCTGGGGATACAGTGGTTGTCGGTAACTTTCTCAGGAGCTAACACTTGCCCTATTGGCTCTGGTGTTAACTGCACACAGATATTGGCCTCCTTCTAACCATGCAGATAAAGATTTGGATGTAATAAGGCATCTAGGTGACAGCAGAGCAGACTTTTCTGTACAGAATTCTGTGTACTGTTAGATCAAATAAGCTCAGTTTTCCTTTTTTATCTCTGCTGAGCAGCAGCCTGCCCCGTGTAGGCGGAGACTCACCTTTTCTAATCGGGACTACACTGTGTATCTCTTACTTGCATTCCGAAGATTTTGCTGACGGCACAATCTGGGACACGTGTGATATCTGCTTCACATTTGTACCCATGAGGTCACCCTTGGCAGTGGGCAACTTTGTCTTTACCATATCTGGAGAGTTGAGCTTCGAGACTCACTCTTAGGAGATCCTTCACCAAGTCTCATGGGAACGCATACCCGATGCCCACTGAGGCTGCTGTGTCTGCACTTCCTCCTTTGTCAATCCCTCCCCTGTGCCCCCCCTCCCCGTAACTTATTTTCTCTCCAAGGCATTGCTTTTCACATAAATTAGCTGGCTGGCAGCCTTTTTCTTAGCCTCTCTATTTGGGGAAATGGGCTACACAGAAATAAAAGTTAAAATATTCTTTTGCCTGAGGTAGAAATATCTGACAGCATTTTGATGTTACATTGTCCAGAATATTTGCTGTTTAACAGATCAAACAATACTATGCTCAAAGTACTGACTCTTCGTATGAGTTTTTGGACATTAGTGACCCCTGATAAAGTACTTTGGTGGCAGGAGAATCTTCCTTACATTTTTATTAAAAACTAAGATAGGCTCTTGAAGCAGCTTACTTTGTTTTCATTTTTGGGCTCTTGCACATTTCTTTTTAGGCTTCTAGCTGCTAAATCAGAATAAATTCCAATGACTTTCCCTGAAGAGGTCACAGCTTGAGATAAAAATGCCAAAAATGTGTGAATGGAAGGATGCTCCACTGCTTCTCATAACATGCTTTAGGAAAATGTACTTAGGTTTAGCTAGCTGACCCCTAACTTTGTCCCACCAGGGTTGCACCCATTTCAGGCCATATTAGTCCTTCATAGAAAGAGCTAACGTGTTCCTGTGGTGAGTGCAGCTGTATTCTCGGTGTTTTGTTTATTTTATATAGAGCTTAAAACACTCCATTAATTTGGTTCATACTGCTTTGCGAGCTAATTTACTGTACTTTATCTGACTCACTCCTACTTGTCAGCACAGAGAAATGTACTTACAAAAATCAGCTTGAGGGAAGGGGTGCCCTGAAGCAGCAGCTTTTCCAGAGCTCAGGAAAAAAAAAAGTAGAGGATGAGTCAGTGGGTTCGAAATGTCACAGGTCCTGGGTTAGAGGAGAAACAGGGCAGACCTTGATTGTTCCTAATCATGTGAGTCTTTAGAAAAAAAGTTATTACTTTCATAAGACCTGTGTGAACTCAGATCTTCTTGTCACTCTCGTTTTCAAATGAAAAAATTGAGGCAAAATCAGGAAACATTACTTTTTCTGTCTCAGTCGGCAGGAAGATGACAAAAGAAGAATACGAATCTCCAGGCTGAGTGTCTTGTGGCACAAGCAATCTCACTGGCTGGAGTTTGAATCTCATACTATCTTCTTTTTCCTACAGAGTTTAGACTGTTTGCATTAAAATTAGTCATATATATGTATATATATATATATATATATATATATGCTTTCCTCTTGGTGCCTTCTCTGTCACAAGCATATATCACTATTCCTAAAACGGTATGGACTTTGGAGATATGGCACCTATGGCTGCTAAGACACTTGACACATGGCTTTGAGAACTGGGCTGAGCAATGAATGTAATATACATTGAACTACAAAGACTGCAACTGCATATAAAAGCAAATGCTATGAAATCTCAGCGCATCTTATGCTGACTGCCCTTGGAAGTGATAATATGTTGAACCTAGAGGGCAAAACAAATCCTTACGATTGTTGAGACTACATGTGTGGTATATGTTGTGGCCGGCATATGCATGTTTACTGCATGCACATGCGTATTTGGGTGCATGCACCTGTGTGCGTGTGTGTGGAGGTTAGAGCAGGATGTTGAGTGTTCTTCCTCCATCAGGCTGTTCCTAGTTACCTTGAGACAAGAACTCTCAAGGAAACAGAAACTTGCTCTTTCAGGTAGGCTGACTGACAAATGAGCTTTTAGGATGTGCCTGATTCTGCCCAATCCTGTGCTCGACTTACAGACACATGGCCATGCACAGCTTTTTTCATGGAGTCTGAGGTTCGAATTCAAGTCCTCAGGCTTATAGAGGGAGTACTCTTACCTACTGCTATCTCTGCAGTTCCTGAGTTAATATGTTTTATAAGGTGATTGCAACTATTTCACTTTACACATGTTGCAAACAGCAGACAATGTAAAATTTGTTATATGACTCACTTTCTGTCACATATTATTATATTTCCCCTGGATAACACTGCTCAATAGCTTGCCAATAAGTAGTGAGTTATAAGTTAAGGCTCTAATGAGCAAGGCCAGACAACCTTATATGTCCCAAATCCTAAATGATCAAATCTCAGAACTCAGTGGACTGCAGTTTACACTGCATAACCTTAAAAAGTCTCCTTCAGCCTAGGAACTTCATGAAGAGAAAATTGGGAGTTATTTTATTTATGAATATGGCTGGTAGTGATTAGGTTTGTGCCTGGCACAGGGAGAGACTGAATCTGGAGAGGTTACAGTTAGAAGAAATCCCACGAGCGCTTTACATAGTGCTCATGGTTGCAACACGCAGGACACGGTCCCTATATTTGATGTGTTATGGTGATGGTTGAAGAAGGGAAAGAAAGTTAATGTCTTGGCTTCTTAATCTGATAAAAGGGTAGCCATTTTTCTCTTTTATGCATCACCTCGTTTTCAGTCTGTGTGTATCCTTTTAAGCAAAATGAGTTTTTATACACAGAATATCATTGGATCTTTAAAAGAAATTATTTAGCTACTCCACACATCCTTTAAATGTAGAATTCAATCCAGTGATAATTCAAGGTTATGTTTATTTTTAAAATGAGCATTCTTAATATTGTAATATCTATTTACTTTTATCTTGTCTGTATAAGCATTTTGTCTGCATGTATGCCTATGCACCACATGCCACCAAAGCCAGAGGAGAGCCCTGGAACTGTGGATACTTACAATCACGATTGGACGCAACGATGCTGGGAACAGAACCAAGGACCTTTGCAAAAGCAGCTAGTGCTCTAAATGGCTGAGCCATCTCTCCAGGCCCTCGGAGTTATCACCGAATGGAAGAAACATACTCTTTCCATTTCATTAATCATTTTTCCGATTGTTTTGTAGGTTTTTTTTGTTACTTTATTTTGTTGTTGTTTAACTTTATGCTTCAGTCCTTTTATTTATTGATCAACTTTGATTTTCTTCTCATTCTCACTTGTGTATGTGCTGTAATATTATATTTTATGGGTACTCTGTGGCTTACATAAAATATTATGGATATAAAATAAAATTGTTTTATCTGAAAGCAACTTTTCTTAGTTCTGTACAAATATTCCAGATTTTTATGTTTCCCTACATGATACTTCTCTTACTTTGATTTCCTTCTTTTTACATTGCAAGGTCCTTATCTTATAGCTGTGGTTATTGTTGACAAGTTTTGCCTTTTAATCTTCTTACTAGATATTTAAATATTTAGATATTTTAATTATACTAAGGAAATATTCTGGATTATGAATTTATTTCGTTTCATGAGCTTTGAACATTCACACGTTGTCATGGTGATTTTTAACCTCTTTGGTGCTCTAATTGAAACATTTTTCTACAGTTGCCTGTATGACTTCTGAGTGCTGCTGAAATTCCTTCAGCTTTTGCTTCTTGGGAAATGATTTAATTTCTCCTTCATTTCTCAGGCTAGTGAGATTTTTCTCATTCCAGAACTTTTTGTATATCATCTCATTCTCCTTAGGTCTAAGATGTTTTTCTTGGGAAGTCTACTGTTAGTCTATAGGAAATTTTCTTATGTGTAGCCTGATGGCTTCAGAATTATTCATTTTTCTCTGACTTTTGACACTGTGAGTGCAGGTACTTTGGAGATGAAATCTTTGGGGCTGTGAGTTTGTATTTTCAGTTCTCATCCAGGCTTAACCGAGCTGTTCTTCCAAGGTAAAACCTCTGTGCATTCTTCATGTCTTCCTTCTTGAACCCCCATAATGCAAATATTTCTCACAGGTACTATAGACAGCCACTGCTCCTTTTCATCTTTTTTCTTCTTCCCTAGGACTAGGCTATTTCAACAAACTTGTTTCCAGTTTAGTAATACACACACACACACACACACACACACACACACACACACACACATTTTGCATTTAAATTGTGAATTATATCTCTGATCTTTTAAAAAAATTAATTTTACCACATACATTTATATTATTACTCATGAATAAAATAAACTACATACAGCAGGAAGAACCATAAGACAATCAGGAGTTATATAAATGTTACATTTATAGGGATTTGGCTATTTGAATTTGTCAAACTTGAAGAAAGCATCTTTCCTATCTTGTCGGGTATAAACTTCTGAATGAAAACCAATATCTGCCACATCTCATCTCTACTAACTTAAAACATCTATCTTGATCTAAAAACATCTTAGCCCCTAATGAACTAAACTTAGTTGTAAGACTAAACTATCTGGTCTTCAACCCCATCAGAGACTTGAGAAGGGATACTTTACATTCTTTGAGGCTATTGTGAAAGGTGTGGTTTCCCTAATTTCTTTCTCAGCCCATTTGTCATCTGTATACAGGAGGGCTACTGATTTATTTGTGTTAATTTTTGTATCTTGCCAGTTTGCTGAAGATGTTTATCAGTTGTAGGAGTTCTTTGGCAGAATTTTGAGTGTCACTAATGTATACAATTATGTCACCTGTGAATAATGAGACTTTTAACTTCTTCCTTTCCTATTTGTATCCCCTTGATCTCCTTTAGCTGTCTTATTGCTCTAGCTAGGATTTCAAGTACTTTATTGAAGAGAAATGGAGAGAGTGCACAAGCTTGTCATATTCCTGATTTCAGTGGAATTGATTTAAGTTTCTCTCCATTTACTTTGATGTTGGCTATAGGCTTGCTGTATATTGCCTTTACTATGGTTAAGTATGTGCCTTTTATCCCCTATCTCTCTAAGACTTTTGACATGAAAGGGTGTTGGATTTTGTTAAATGCTTTTTCAGCATCTAAAGAGATTATCATGTGCCTTTTTTCCTTCAGTTTGTTTATGGTTGATTATATTGATGAATTTCCATTTATTGAACCATCCCTGCATGCCTTGTATGAAGCCTACTTGGTTATGATGGATGAGGTTTTTTATGTGATCTTGGATTTGATTTGCCAGAATTTTATTAAGTATTTTTGCATCTATGTTCATAAGGGAGATTGGTCTGAAATTCTCTTTCTTTGTTGGGTCTTTGTGTGGCTTAGGTATTAAGCTGACTATGGCTTCATAGAATGAGTTTGGTAGTGATCCTTCTATTTCTATATTGTGGAACAGTTTGAGAAGTATTGGTATTAGTTCTTCTTTGAAGGTCTGGTAGAATTCTGCCCTGAATCCATGTGGCTCTGGGCTCTTTTTTTGGTTGGGAGACTTTGGATGACTGACTGCTTCTATTTCACCAGAGGATATAGAACTATTTAATTTGCTTGCCTGATCATGATTCAACTTTGGTAAGTGGAATTTATCAAAGAAATTGTCCATATAATTTAGATTTTCAAATTTTGTGTTATGTAGGTTTTTGAAGTTAGACCTAACGATTCTTTGGATTTCCTCAGTATCCATTGTTATGTCACCTTTTTCATTTCTGATTTTGTTAATTTGAGTACTCCCCCTTTGCCTTTTAGTTAGTTTGACTAAGGGTTTGTCTATCTTGTTGGTTTTCTGAACAAACCAGCTCTTGGTTTTGTTGATTCTTTGAATTGTTTTCTTTGTTTCTAATTTATTGACTTCAGCCCTGAGTTTGATTAATTGCAACCATCTACTCCTCTTGGGTGTGTCTGCTTCTTTTCTTTCTAGAATTTTCAGGTGTTCCATGAAGTTGCTTGTATGTGATGTCTCCAATTTCTTTATGAAGGCATGTAGTGCTATGAACTTTCCTCTTAGCACTGCTTTCATTGTGTCCCAAAGGTTTGGATATGTTGTGCTTTCATTTTTATTTAATTTTATGAAGTCTTTAATTTCTTTCTTTATTTCATTGCTGCCTCAGTTGTCATTGAATAAAACATTGTTCAGTTTCCATCTATTTACAGACTTTTCATTAATTCTCTTGTTGTTGATGTTCAGCTTTAGGCCATAGTGGTCTGATAAGATGTAGGGGATTATTTCAATATTTTTCATCTGCTGAGGCTTGTTTTGTGACCAATTATATGGTCAATTTTGGAGAAAGTTCTTTGTGGTACGGAGACGAAGGTATATTCTTTTTGTTTGGGTAAAAAGTTCTGTGGATGTCTGTTAGGTCCATTTGATTCATGACCTCTGATAGTTTGATTATTTCTCTATTTAGATTCTGCCTTGAAGATCTTTCCATTGGTGAAAGTAGGGTATTGAGGTCTCCCACTAATGTTGTTTTGGGATCATGTTTGATTTAAACTTTAAAAGTAATTCTCTTATTAATCAGGGTGCCCTAGTATTTTGGGCATAGATATTCAGGACAGTGGTGTCCTCTTGGTGAATTTTTCATTTGATGAGGACGAAGTGTCCTTCTAGATCATTTTTGATAAATTTTAATTGGAAGTCTGCTTTATCAGATATTAGAATGGCTACTCCCATTTGCTTCTTGGGTCCATTTGGTTGAAAAAATCTTTTCCCAGCCCTTTACTCTCAGGTAATGTCTATCTTTGTTGTTGAGACTTGTTTCTTGAATGCAGAAGAATGATGGATCTTGTTTCTGCATCCATTTTGTTAGCCTGTGTCTTTTTACTAGGGAGTTGAGGCCATTGATGTTGTGAGATATTAGTGACCACTGGTTATTGGATCCTTTTATTGTAGAGTTAGTGGTGATTGTGTGTGGCAGTGTTTGCTTTGGTTTTCCTGTTATGTGATTATCTATATACTGTGGTTTTTTGGGTGTAGTTGACCTCATTGTAATTGAATTTTCCTTCCACTATCCTCTGTAGAGATGGGTTGGTGTTTAAATATTGTTTAAATTTGGTTTTGTCATGGGATATCTTGTTTTCTCCATCTATGGTGATTGAAAGTTTTGCTGGATATACTAGTCTGGCTTGGAATCTGTGGTCTCTTAGTGTCTGGTTGACCTCAGCCCAGGCCTTTCATTGTTCTCTGTTGAGAAGTCAGATGTAATTCTGATGGGTCTGCCTTTATATGTTACTTGGCCCTTTTTTTGCTGCTTTTAATATCTTTTCTTTGTTCTTCAGATTTAGTGTTTTGATTATTATGTGGCAGGAGGAATTTCTTGTCTGGTCTAGCCTATTTGGTTGTTCTGTAGGCCTATTGTATGGTCAAGGGTATCTCTTTCTTTAGGTTGGGGAAACTTTCTTATATGATTTTCTTGAAAACATTTTTTGGTCCTTGGGACTTTGCATATTCCCTTTAATCTACTTTTATAATCCTGAGGTTATGCCTTCTCATGGTGTCCTTGATTTCTTGGATGCTTTTTGTGACAAATTTTTTCCTTTTTAATATTTTCTTTGGGAGACGTATCAATTTCTTCTATTGTATCTTCAGCCCCTGACATTCTCTCCTCCACAAGTTGGATTTTGTTGGTTAGACATGTCTGTTGGATTGCTTCTTCCTTCTTTAATTGTTCCATTTTGAGGGTCTTCTCAATTTGAGAATTTTTTAAATGGTGTCTAATTCCATTTTCATGTCTTAAACAGTTTTGCTCATTTCCTTTACCTGTTTGACTGTGGTTTCTTGTTTCTCCTGGAAGGCCACTATTCCTTTGTTTGGATTTTCCTGAAATTCTTGGAAGAATCTATTCATCTCCTCTTTGTAATTCTCAAATAACTGGCTAAGCATAGATTTGAGGTCATTTTTCTGAGATTCAGCTGTATTGGATTATCTGTTGATGTCTGGGCTTTGTGGTGGAGGCATCTTGTCCTCATTTTTGTTATTTGTCTTCTTACCCTTTCCTTGAGGCATCTGCTGAGAGGGCTTGGGATTTCTGTGCTGGCAGTCATGGAGGTGAGTACCTTTGGAAGGCAGCTGCTTCATATACTGGCTTGGCAGACACTGTCTTCCTGTATCTATATTTGTCCAAGCTCTGCCACCTAGGATCTATGATTTTGTAGGGTTCTTCTGGCTACTTGCTCTCCTCAGAGGAATCAACCCCAAAGTAGAACAGTGGCTTGGATGCCAGATGCTGTGTGGCTTTTACTGTGTTGATGCCTTATTCTGTAGGGGGCCTACACTGCTCCAGTACTCAAAAGAGTGCACTGTGCTTGGAGCTTGTGGTTACCAAGCCCTGGGGAAGTCCAGCCACAGTGGTAGTGGTACTGGTGGTGGGCGGTGGTGGTGGGGCTTTGTTTTATTCTCCACACTTGTTTAGTCCCCAAATCTGTGTTTTGGATAGTGGCTCATTTGTTCTCTCACCCGCTTTGCTGTGCTGAGCCACTACTGACCACTCCTTACTTTTCACCATCACTTGCCATCGATTACTGCTGTAGTCACCTCAGTGGAACCTCTATCTCTGATTTTTTTTTTTTTTTGAATTGCCTATTTTTCTTCTCTTAAAAATCAGTCTATTTCTTCAGGATAATGATTTCAAATTCTTTTCCAGGAAACTCATATTTCTGTTTTGATTTAAAAAATTTTTTATTTATATAGTATTCTCCCTGCATGTGTGCCTACAGGCCACAAGAAGTCACCAATGTCATTATAGATGGTGGTGAGCTACCATGCGGTTGCTGGGGTTTGAACTTGGGAATGTTTGGAAGAGCAGATAGTGCCCTTAACCTCTCAGCCATCTCTCTAGCCCTGTTTTGATTTTTTAAAAGAACAATTTTTGGAATATTATTGGGTTCTTGGGAAGAATCATGTTGCCTTGTTTATTAATTGTTTTTGCACTCTTAATACTGATGCTCATGGACATAGTAAAGTGTTTTTTTTTTTTCAGCCAGTTTTGTGAACTGGCTTTTGAAAAGGTGATATTTTCACCTGTGGGTGTGGCCTAGGATGTTTGCTAGGACATTTGCATTAATGCTTTTGCTGATAGGTAGATATAAAAATAGAGTCAGTAGTTTCTTTAGCTGTGGCCATCATTGGTGATTTCTGTAAGTGTCTCAGTTGCATAGGCTGCAGGTGTCACAATGGTGGCTTTGATTAATCATATCCAGTGTCCTCACTTATAACAGGTTGTGGACTCACTGACACAAGCAGATGGTGTTGTGGCTTACCTGTGATGAGAGTAGCATTGAAATGGTATTCTGAGTCCACAAGGGTGACTAGGCTTTGGCCCATGGATGCAGTTCTTCTCCTGAGTCCATCTACAGTCACAGCTGGGACACTGCAGCCACTGTGTGAGCATAGTGTAGTGACTGTGGAGCCCAAGTGACCATGCTGAACAGGGCTACTATCCTGCTGGGTATGATGTTCTGGAGTGATGGTATTAGTCTCAAAAGGACCTTGAAAGGACAGTTTGAGTCCCTGAGGGGTGTAACCTGAGATCATTCTATAGAACAATGAAAACATCTAGGCCACAAGCAGATTATTACACAAGGACTGTGAGGATGTTCTTCCCACCAGCACGAACATTTAAGGGTTAGGCTTCAGTGGCTACCTCCATGTGTCTCTTGCTTACATTTTGCCTCATGAAAAAGTCTTTCTTTATTCTGAGTTGTTGTTCCCAAGTAGAAAGACAAGCTGACAGACTTGAGATATGTTTCTCTCTGTCCCTGCCTGTCTGTCTGTCTGTCTGTCTGTCTGTCTGTCTGTCTGTCTGTCACCCTGTCTCTGACAGTATCTATGTAGTCCAGGCTGGTCTCAAACTTATTTTGTAGCAAACTTTTAACCTCTGATTCTCTTGCCTCTACATTCTGAGTGCTGGGATTAGAGATACATACGGCCACACCTAGCTTTTGGTGGCAATGAGCGTTAAACCCAAGGTGTTGTGCGTAACTGGCAAACACTGTCAGTGGTGCTACAGTATCCACACACCCTCTCCCAGTTGTTTTACTATACTCCAAGCATCCATCCATAGACTCTAAACAGAATACAGTTATTCATTCACTCATTCCCTTGATCTTGTTTGTGAAGGCAAGGAGTTGGGTCTTTTTAGTTGGTCAGCCCAGATAGATACTGAAAATATAACATATTACAGTAGATTTCATGTGGTAAGCTTATCCCAGTCGAAAGCTATTAATGAATAGTATCTTAATTATGACAGTAAACTATGAAGTTTCTTGATTGTAGTCTCCTAGATTTTCAGATGATTACATACCAGTAGCTCCAGCGCCTAAACCAGAACTTGGTACAAAGGAGCTCAGTAGAGGTTAAATAATTCTTTAATTTTGATACCTCCATCTCATATAGCTTCAGCTATTTCCATTATCAGTGCTTTCTGAGCCCCCCCCCCCTGCATTTTAAAAAAAATGATTATGCCTTTAACTTAATCTCTCAATTCTTGGGACATATTCTTCAACCTGACTACTGTCCACTGTTGATTTTGGTTCAGCCACGGCCAGATCCCACCCTCTCTTTTCTGTAGGTGGTTGTGATCTTGGAAACAAGTACCAAGCCACTAAGTGCTATTTTATTCTTTGTTTCTGGCTCAGTGGCCATGTTATCCTTGCGGGGCTGCTCGGCTTTAATCAGGTTTATCTTTGGGTATATGGTTCACACTGGAAAACTTGGCATGGGCTCTAGCTTCATGGAAGTTTGCCTAGCCCTGTTTCAGAGGTCGTGCCAACCTCATTACATGTGATGGGTACATATGGCCCTGGTCTCCCATTTGTGTAATGCTTTCTGCAATATACGTCTCCTACCATTAGAGGTTGGGAGCAGTAAGACCACAGTAACAGCAATGAATACTACCAAAGACTATTTCCTTTTGTTAATGGAGTGGGGGGAAGCTTTAATGCAAAGAGAAAAGGTATGGTGTTGTGATTACATGTGTGCAAGGAGTTATTGTGTCACTAATGTTTCTCTCTGCTCTTCTTTGTTACTGTGACTTTTTGTTGTTCTCTGTCACCTTTCACATCTGGGGTGTTCAGTGTGGTTATCTCACAGCTGTGGACACTACTGTTCCTGTCTGTCCATGACACCTTGAATTCCAGTGTGCTAACATTGCAATGTTTCAGCCCAGTATCTCTGACATAATGATAGCATGATATCCTTCCCTTGCCTGTATCGCTTTCCATCATGGGAACTGAAACTACATTCTCACAAGTGCTAGACACGCAATCTACCACCGCACTGTACACCCAGACCCCCTTTCCCCACATTTTTTATTTTGAGAAAGGGTCTCTCTAATTTGTCTAGAGTGGCCTTGAACTCACTGCTTAGCCAAAGCAGGACTTGCACTCTTGATCGTCTTGAGTAGCTTGGATTATAGAAGTGGGCCATTAGGCCTGGAATTCGTCATCTTTAATATTTACTGGAATAGGGCTTAATACTTGCCTTTGTCTTTTGAAAAAGATCATAACACCGAAAGAGTGCCATAGTGGCAGCATGGGGTGCTATACAATCTGCTAAGACCCTCTGGAAGGAAGTGGCTCTCAATCCTCCTCCTCTTAATCTGAGATGCTGGGCACAGTCCAGTGGTCCTTGGATCCGCTGGAGAGCAGAACTGTGACATGCCTGTATGCCTTATGTCTCCATTTGGGGCAGGTCTTCCCCTGATGATCTTTTTGAGATCGAAACACACACAGATCCTGTAGATCCATGTCTTATACACTTGCCTGGCTTCTAGAGTGAACACAGTTTCACCACAAACTAAAGGCCCCACCCACCTCCTACCTGGCGCTTTCAGTTGGCTGCCTATTAATTAAGCCCTTTGTTCTCAAGTTTCGCCTTTTGTTCTACAAGATTAAGACAACATATTATTCTGTTAATGGAAGAAGTGTTAAAATCTGTGAAACAGATCAATGGAAATCTTAGCTATGGTCTTTTTAAGCCATCAGATTGCTTCATGGGAGTACCCGAGCCCTGGCACTTGGTACTTGATAAGCATTCACAGAGTGAACTGTCTATGTTTGGACCTATCAGCATCAACATGGAAGCTCTGAAGCTCACCTTCGTTTCTTGTTTTAGAAGTGGATCACACTCTCAGAACCTGGTAATGAGTTGCTCATAGATGAAAAAAAAAAGACATCTTTATTTTTTTTAATATGTCTTCAAGAAAATCAACTATGATGACTGGAATGCAGATGAAAAGAATGAAGTCAGACTTGGTGTATAACAAGCCCTCTATTTTCAACAGGGAATATAAAGATGTAACATGATTTCTAAGTCCAGATAGTGAAAATAAATAAGTAAGACAAAAGCTAACAGCCATTGCATCAGAACTATTTGAAGACTGTATTAAGCACATATACATATGTGTGCGTATGCGTATATGAAAGAAAGAGAGGGGGATGGGGAGTGAAGATAAAAGAGTAAGATGTGGGAAAGGAGGCTAGACACAGGGATGCAATTTAAACAGCAATAGCGCTACATATACCACAGAATGCAACGCACCCATCAAACTTTACCAGAGAATGGTAGTAATGAAATCTGACATTTTTATTCATAGGCAGTATAGATTCACTAGCCACCACTATTTTGTGAGAGAAAAAAAATACACTAATGATCCTATTAAAAATAATGACTCTGTGCTTGTTAAGTGCTCATTGATTACTGAGAAACTTATACTCATTTAAGCTGGGAAAATAATTAATATGAGAATCATTTCAGAGTTCAATTTCCCAATTACAAAGCTTATTCCTCCATTTACCATAAAAGGGACAATATTGCCACGAAATGCAAAGCTGTAGTTTTTAACTACTTCCGTTTTGGGGTGTTCCAGGGGACGCTGGGTGCACCTTACGTTGCTGAGCTATGTATGTTGGTGCTCAGATGCCACGATGGTGTGATGAGCTACGACCTTGCTGAAGATCAGGATGTGGCGAACACATGCCAGGCACTTGTGAGTCTTCTTTCTGGAGCTAGAATCAGTTTTGTATATTTTCATTTCAGTGTGATCTGCTCTAACAGATTCGAAAGTTGTTTGAGGGATCATAGACATGCCCGGTTGATTTGCTCATAGACACTGAGAATTTCAAGGAAGGTGTAAAAAGGTAACAAATAGAGAGCCCTGGTAAACTCTCTGCTTATTGTCATTTCCACTAGATGGCCAGACAGGCTGCATCTGTTGTGGCTCTTTTATCTTGGGTGACATAAACGCCTAATGTCCTAGAGATTCCTCTGTTTTGCTGCAGTGTGCAATACTGGTGATTTGAGAAAGACTGAGAATCAAAATACTTTTACTAATGGAATGCCACCTCATTGGTTTTGCAAGTCCAGATTCCAGATGCCCGCGCATGCTCTGTCTCCACCAGGCTGCTCTGACTCTAAGGGGAATTCCCATGTGGAAGCCTCTGCTGGAGGGAAGACTGCTCACAGGTTAGCTTTGCTCATGTTTTTCTTGAAGGCTGTTGCCACTCTTTGTGACACCATCTGAGCAGCCCTCCCACCCAAACTCTGGGGATGAAGAACTTGGGTTTAACCTTTGATATACATGATAAATTATATTTGAAATACTTACAAAGGAAGAGATTATCTATCTGTGATAATAAACCTAAAAATCATCAGAAGTCATGTGATAATTGCACTTAGGATGCTCAAAAATCCAATCAACACAGCTGGGCATCATCTAGGGTATGTGTGGGGAGGAGTGAATTAGTTGAGCAAGTACCTGATTATTTTTATTGTACTAAAAAAAAAAATCAAGAATCAGTCATATGTCAGACATAAAACACAGGATCTTGAAGAATAAAAACCGTGGCTTGTGTCAAGGAGGAAACCACACTGTGAGATACACCACTTTTCTCTTCACTGTGAATATTTTTTCATTACACCTTAAGAATGACTTGTCAGCCAATGAGAAGTGCTAGACTTTTGGTATCTCTCTTGCTGGAAACAAAAAGAACTATAGATAAACTTATCTGCATATTAAAATAATTGTTAGTTGACTTTGTGTATATGGAGGTATGTGCATGTATGTGTGTGTGCGTGTATGTATGTGTGTGCATTCCCAGTGAACCTTCAAGGATCACCATCACTGCTGCCCAGATTGCCTCACTTGGGACAAACTTCTTGTCAGTTCTCTGGAGGGGTTCTTTGCAACACCCTTAGGGTGACTTGATCCTGATACTATCAGTGTGGGCTTCCTTGATTTCTACTATACACTTCTAGTTGTTCCAAAGATCGCTCAACTTTCAATCCCCATATTAAATTTTGTGTGCTCCAAATACACCGAATGGTTGATGTTCTCTGAAGAAGGATCAATCGAACAAGTGTCTGGACCAAAAGTATTTCCAGGAAAAAGAACATTGTAATTGGAGGCATCTCAAGTTAGTTATTAGATCTGTCTTGTGTAAGAGCCCAATCTCTACTGGCAGTGAAAGTAGATTATGGTGTTCTATGTCATGGAATGGCTAAATGTTGCTTAAACTGTCACCTTCAACTGCTGTAGTCAAGCGTGTACAGAAAAGATGGAAGAAACTGCCAGATGTGCTAAGAGAATATTGTGGTGCAGAGAAAGGAATGTGGGAGGCCATGGCTGAATTTTCTTGAGCTGTGCACTTCCAACTCTAACAACTATAATTCTAGTCTTTGCTTCTTGAAGCTTGACTTAGTTCTAGTTCTCACCTATTAAGTGAGATCATGCAGTATTTATTTGTGCCTGGCTAATAAAATAATGATGATGATGTTAATAATAACATTATATCCTCCATGTTCATCCATACTGTCTGTCACACATGGCAGATATTCTTGATGGTTGAATAATCTCTTGATAGCTGAATAATGATGTTTGTATCTATTTACCCCATCCTCTTTATTTATTCATCTGGTAATAGATGCTTACATCAAATCTTTATCTATTTATAAATAATGTTGCAATAAACAAGGAGCACAGCAGGCTCTTTGAGGAAATGATTTAATTTCTTTTGGATGTATATGAAATAGTAAGATTTCTGGTTGCTGGATTACATGGCAGTTTTGTTTTGTTTTTTAAAGAAATCTCCCTATTGTTTTCTGTAATAGCCATACCAGTTGAATTTGATCAACAGTAAACAAGACTGCCTTTTCTTCTTTTTCCTACATTTATTATGAATTTATCTTTTGTCTCTTTGATAATGTCATGCTAACATGTATGAGATGCTGTGCTGGTTTCTTTTTCCTAACTTGATACAATCTAGTCACCAGGGAAGAGGGGATTTCTGTTGAAGAATTGCCTTTATCACTTTATCAGATTGGCCTGGAGGCAAGCATGTGAAGCTCTTTTTTATTTTAAATTAAAGATTGTTGTGGGGAGGCTCTGCCCAGTTTGTATAAGAAAACAAGCTGAACAAGCCTGTAAGCAGCATTCCTCTATGGCCTCTACTTCAGGTCCTGCCTGTAGGCTTCTGCTTTGAGTTCCCGCGTTGGATTCCCTCAGTGATGGACTATAGGATGAAATCATCCCTTTCCTCCTCAAGTTGCTTTTCGTCATGATGTTTAGAATAGCAACAGAAAGCAGACGAAGACAGATGCCATCTAATTACTCTTTTGACTTGAGTTTTCTATAGGTTAGTAATGTTGAACATTTTTTCATATGCCTATTAATGACAATTTTTTGTTTTCCTTGGAGAACAGTTTTTCATGTCCCTTACCATCTTAAGGTGAAGAGTCACCATGATCAATGCAATTCCTATAAAGGAAAACACTTAAGTGGAGCTTGCTTACAATTTCAGAGGGTTCAAGGGTCTTTTCGACTTTTTCTTCTAACAGATTTAGTGTTTCTGGCTTTATGTTGAGGTCTTTAATCTATTTGGACTTTAGTTTTGTGCAGGATGATAAATATGGATCTATTTGCATTTTCTACACATAGACATCCAGTTAGACCAGCACCATTTGTTGAAGATGCTATCTTTTTTCCGTTGCATGGTTTTGGCTTCTTTGCCAAAAATCAAGTGTCCATAGGTGTGTGAGTTTATTTCTGGGTCTTTGATTTGATTCCACTGATCAACTAGCCTGTTTCTATGCTAGTACCATGCCATTTTTTATCACTGTTGCTCTATACTACAGCTTGAGATCAGAGATGGAGATTCTTCTGGAAGATGTTTTATTGTACGGGATTAGAACCTTGAACTCATTGGCATAGCAGACAATTTCCTGAACAGAATACCACAGATCAGGCTCTAAGATCAACAATAAATGAATGGAACCCCATGAAACTGAAAAGCTTCTGTAAAGCAAAGGACATTGTCAACAGAACAAATCGACAGCCTATAGACTGGGAAAATATCTTCACCAACCCTACATCTGACAGAGGACTAATATCCAAAATATATAAAGAACTCAAGAAACTGAATACCACCAAACCAAATAATCCAATTAAAAAGTGGGTACAGAGCTAAACAGAGAATTCTCAACAGAGGAATATTGAATGGCTGAAGAGCACCTAAAGAAACGTTCAATGTACTTTGTCATCAGGGAAATATGCAAATTAAAACAACTCTGAAATTCCATCTTAACATCTGTCAGAATGGCTTACATCAAAAACTCAAGTGACAGCACATGCTGGAGAGGACCTAGAGAAAGGGGAACACTCCTCCACTGCTGGTGGGAGTACAAACTTGTACAGCCACTTTGAAAGTCAATCTGGTGCTTTCTCAGAACACTAGGAATAGCTTTACCTCAAAACTCAGCTATACCACTTCTGGGCATATACCCAAAAGATGCTCCACCATACAGGAAGGACATTTTGCTCAACTATGCTCATAGCAGCCTTACTCATAATAGCCAGAATCTGGACACATCCTAGATGTCCCTCAGTTGAAGAATGGATAAAGAAACTGTGGTACATTTACACAATGGAATACTACTCAGATATAAAAAACAAGCACTTGATGAAATTTGAAGGCAAATAGATGGAACTAGAAAAGATCATCCCGAGTAAGTTTACCCAGACTCAGAAAGACATGCATGGTATATACTCACTTATAAGTGGATATTAGCCCAACATAGATGTCCCCTGAGATGCTGAAACTCGCTACCAGACTCTGGGCTGAGTGTGGAGAGTCATATGGAAAAGTGGGGGTTGGGAGGGAATGGAAGGACCCTTAGGGGTCAGCAGCTCCACAAGGAGACCATCCAGGCTGACGGATCTGGACCTAGGGGGCCTGCACAACTGATGCACCAACTAAGGAAAATGCATGCAGAGACCCTAAGCCCCCTTTGCAGATGTAGCTGATGAACAGTTCATTCTCCACATGGTGGGGGGGGAGGGGAGTGGGAACTGCCTCTGACGTGAGGCATCTCCCCTTGGTGGGGCAGCCTTGTAGGCACACAGAGGAAGGGGATGCAGGCTAACCAGATCAGACCTAATAGGATATGGTCAGATGGTGGGGAAGGAGGCACACCCCTGACTCCGGCCCCCGTCAGAGGACTAGGGGAGTGAAATACAGAGGAAGAGGGAGTGTGGGTATGGAAGCATGCAAGCGAGGGGGTAAAAATCAGGATGTAATGTGAATAATTTATAAACATAAAACAATTTCAGAGCGTTATTGCATTATCATCATGGAAGGGAGCACACTGGGGGCATTCCAGTACTCATGCTGTTGGGGCAGTAACTGAGATCGTCAATCTGGTCTGTAGGATAAGAGGAGGTGAGAGGGGGGAAGTAGGAAAGAGGAGGAGAGAGAAGAAAAGGGGAAACAGAGGGGAGGAGAGCAGAGGAGAGGAGAGCAGAGGAGAGGAGAGGAGAGGAGAGGAGAGGAGAGGAGAGGAGAGGAG
>OU015747.1:121349349-121360367 GCA_907169655.1 Acomys percivali
GTGTGTGTGTGTGTGTGTGTGTGTGTGTGTGTGTGTGTGTGTGTGTGATTTTTAGATTCTGTCTCTTTTCACGAAGTGCAGAAGGTTTGGCACTATTCATGGGGTGGCGAGTATCACTATCGAAAGCTTGTAGATGCAGAACAATAGATCGATGAGTGCTGATGGGGTTTTTTTTTTATTCCTTCATATTTCTTATTACTAATTTCACAATTCATATGTTTTATGCTGTATATTCACTAATAAGTCACTATATTGATAAGTATTTTAATATCTTTTTGTTTCAACATTTATGATGGAGTTAAAACTTGTTTTCACATGACACTTACAGTATTAGAATATTCTGAATTTGCCTGTATTTTTATCCTTATAGCCTATATTATTTTATTTCTTTTCACCTTGGCAGTTAGCATTATTTTGTTTCAAGTTAAAGAACCTATTTCTGCATTTATTTTAAGGCAAGTCTAATGGTGATGAACTCCCATACCCATGAAAAATTTTATCTTTCTGTATGAATGACAGAGCAGCGTTCTTGGTTGACATGGTCTCCATCTGTCCCTAGGCAACTTGACTATAGTCTTCCAGTCTCTCTTTGACTGCAGGTTTCCACGGTTAAAACTGACTGATAAGATTTTGGACATTCCCTTCTATGTAAATGAATTGCTTCTACTGTCTATTTTCAGAATTCTCTGTTATCCCTGATTTTTGAACAGACTTTAATATCAGGTTTAAGTTTGAGAAACTCAATATTGAGTAGAATATGACAGCCCACTATCACTTGGGCTGTATAAGAAAGTCCAGGTAGGGAATTCTTAGGTCCTAATTCCTAATTCCTCCCTAGGAGCACCTGATACTCTTGGAGTCCTTTCTCTTTTTCCCTAAATCAATTTGTGATGACTTTGCTAAAAAAATAAAAGATGAAAGAAAACTTCTCTAGGACCACTGTTTCTCAGGTAAAGATTCCTTTTAGAGACATACTGTAGGCTCAATTTTCTTAACCAATATTTTTAATTACAATTTATTAACCGAGTATATGTCACTTATAACCCGACTAACCAAAACAGCAGGAAAAGAGGATTAAAGAACACAGTAACAAAACCGTAAGGATATCAATTCCAAGGAATGATTCTCCTGGTGAAATCAGCAGGATTTCTTCCGCTGGAACCTGGAGTAACTAGAACCCGGAACCTCAGCAGGAGCCCAGAGCCCCAAGGCTTCCCTCGAGTGGTTCTCTCTAGGAGTGTCTGGAAGTGGAGTGATGAATAGTCAAATCTATCCCAAGTCTCCAAAAGGCCCTGCCTTCAGTTCTGGGCTTATTTATATATCTCCTTTTCAAATTTAAATTTAATTTTATTAATTTATTCAGATTACAACTCAATTGTTACCTCATTTCTTGTATCCTCCCATCCCTCCTTCCTGCTTTCACCCTATTCCCCTCCCCTAGGTCTTTGACCGAGGAGGACCTCCTCCCCCACTATATGGTCATAGGCTATCAAGTCTCATCTTGGTAGCCTGCTTATTCTTTCTTTGAGTGCCATCAGGCCTCCCCACCAAGGGGAGGTGGTCAAATATGGAGCACCGCCAGAGTCTGTTCACGGGATCTTTCCAGCTGGCAACAATCAAGCTCCCGCATGAGGTGGTTGGTCTTGTAGTGGATTAACATCACCTGTTCTCTCACAAGGCCATTCACCATCCCACACTTGGGAAATAGGTTTTTCTCTCCTTCAACATACTTGTGCCTTGTTCTCTGTGATGACAGGCCATTTTCTGTCTAAACTATAACAGTGCCATGATGCATACAGAATTAATGTCATAGTTGTCTCTGTGGCTAGGGCTATGAGCACAAGCTGTTTTCTGGCTCAAGGGTGTGGAGAACTGAGAACTAGACACAGCCGACTATGAACAGTCTTGTGTTTGTCTCCCTGTGGCCTGCTGTTTGTGTTTCCTTTCTGCCATTCGTGTGAGGAACTCTGGACCATGTTAGGTTCCAGTAGAAGCTCTGACTGCTGTTTTGGCTTACTGACAGTTACTTAGGGGCCCTGGACCTTTTGCCCCCATCTCAGAAGTGCTGGGATTACATGCATGCACCACCACGTCCTTCTCAAACGCTGAGAAAATGAACAATCCATTATTGTTTTTCTTCTATAAGACTGCCAGAAGATGTGTCAAACCACAAATAAGGCAGCACTAATTGATACCTAAAGCCGAATACAAACAGTGATCTGAAGACACGGCTGATGTAGCCTTAGCCCCTTCCCAGAGCTGACATTGTCTGCTGGATAGCCTGAATTCAGATATGGAATTTAGAGACTTGGTGCAGGGGCCTGAAACTGTACTCATATGAAAACTGTAGAAGACACGCAGCTGAGTAGAAATCACAGTGCCTCAAAATACTGTAGTGGGCTATTTTTCATTTAGCTGTCTTTTTATTGGAATGCAGTGACATGTAGTGCTATCTTTTAAAATTTGTGTGTGTGTGTGTGTGTGTGTGTGTGTGTGTGTGTTGTGTAATGTGTATGACTGTACACATGTGGGTATAGGTGCCAGTGTGCACATGTGGTGGCCTGAGGAGGATATTAGGTGTCATCTTTGATTGCTTATCACTCTGCTGCCTTGGGACAGGGTCTGCCAGTAATTTGGGAGCTGGATGTCTTCGGTTAGGCTGCCCAGCCCAGAAACCCCAACGATCTTCCTGTCTTTACTTTTCCAGTTCTGTGGTTACAGGTGTGCATGGTGAGTCCTGGCTTTTTGTGTAGATGCTGAGGAAGCAGACTCAGGTGCTCATGCTTGCACAGCATCTTTTCCCAGGGAACCATTTCCAAAGCCCCCTAGTACTTTTCTCTTGAGCTATGTCACTGTCTAGTCTTTTAGACTCAGAACAATACCTGATGCTGAAAGTGTTACAAAGATCACTAGAACTTGAAGAGGGAAAACTCGGCTGAGACATAGATCTAGGAGGCAACCTCAGAGAAAGACTGTTCGAGGAGAGCAAGCTTTGGAAAATAAAATGGAGGCTGAGAAACTTATTCCATTGAGTTTATGTGTCATAATTTCATTATATATTCATCAGTTGATGGACATCCAGGCCGCTTCCTTTTTCTAGCTAGAACAAAAAATGAATATAAACAGGTGGCTCTGTAGTGCGCTATAGAGAGTGCTTTGGGTGGATGCCCAGAAGTGGATATACACAATGAAGTTTTATTCATCTGTAAAGAAAAAAGATCAAATTATAAAATGCGTAGGCAATAGATGAAATACACTGAGTGAGATAACCCAGGGCAGGAAAGAACAATGCTTCACGCGCTTTCTCTCATATGCAGGTCCTGGTTCTGATTCTTCAGTTGTGTTTCTTTAACTTGAGGTGCCTGTTAAAGGCAGGAAACTAGGCTTAAGGGAGAGGTCATAGCAGAATATAGGTAAAAGGAAAGTAGAAAGTTGGAACACTGGTTCTAGAAAGGTCTAAGCAAGGAGGGGGGGTGGGGATCCTGGGGACGTGAGGGTGCAGGGTGTAGGCAATATCCAAAATGAAGGATGTATAAGAAAGCTATGGGAAACCTAGTGCCTTAAACCCAAATAGCAATCACAAAAGAGAAATTAAAGGACATTCTACGTAATGGCTGTATAGCACTGCCCTTACAAGCATTGGGTTACCAAAACCAACTTTCAGTTCCAAGTGTCAGGTTCTTCTGCAGAAGTTGATCAGGAAGGTTGTGGGTGGGGGGGCAGGGTCCTAAAATGATAGAAAATCTTGCCAGTCTTCTTGGCTGTTCACTAGACACAGAGGGTAAGAGCCTATTGAAGAAGACACAGCCCATCCCGATTGCAAGCCAGAAGGCAAGCATGCAGAGATTGACTTGGAAATTTCCATGTTGGCAAGTAGGTTTGAGAAAGCTGGAAGATGTGTGCAAGACGGAAAAGGAGAGAAAGCAATCAGCTGTGAACCCTATAAATCTACACTCCAGCCTGAAGCAGAGGTTCCTCTGTTGTGGGGCAAGCAGCTGCCCTCTTTGTTTGACTTGAGACCTGTTCTGTGCAAGGGAACTCCTCCTTGGTACTGGAAGCTCAGTTAACAGCCCATGCACGGGAGGATCTCAAGCCTAGGTGGGAGACTACTACTGTTGTTTATCTAAGTTGACACAGCACCAAACTGCTTTCTAAGGAGTCCTGTTTATATGCACTGATCCAAGCTCCTTTTTGCCTTAGAGAAGCCTCTGCTGTGGAAAGACTGTATCAGCGATTCATGGCTGCCCAAGCTGCTGAGGCCAAGTGATGGCTAAGGGCTCAGACATAACTGCGACATTTATGCCACCCCTGTAAGGTTCAGAGAACACTGGGAAAGAGAGGGAAAACAGGCTGTAAAATCTAGAAGACGGAGTGAAGAGCTGCAGTATTCCAGTTTAGGGTTCCGGTGCCACCATGAATTCACAAGTGCTGTTATCTGCATTAGGCCCACACAAGTCGGGCTTGTCAACCATCATTCATGGAAGGGGAAGAGCCTCACAGGGCCTTATTGATAAACTATTGGCCACTGATGGACCAGAAGAGGATGAGGCATTGTCTTCAGTTATGTATCCGCTGGTGAGCTACCAGGACCCAGTGGATAGCTGCAAACCCATGGTCACATGGAAAGCCCCAGTGTGTCACAATCTGAAACAATAGACGCGAGAGTGAGGTGGAGATTTGTAGGGAAGGAGGCACAGCAGGAGAGAGATTCAAGAGGGCGGTCGTTGGGGGAGGGGTCAATAACTATTATGTACATGTGTGAAATTGTCAAAGAACAAATTTAATTAATAAAAAGTTTGTTAATGCTGTTTATATTTGACCTGCATCTAATTGTATAAGAGCATGAAGCCTTGTTTTCTTTTGTAGGAAGCCATCAGTGAATGAATGCCATTTTGTGTAAACAAACTTCTCCCAAGGTGACAGGTGACAGTGATTGACGACTTGGGTGAGAATTCTGGTGAATGCTGAGTGGGGATAATGCATGCTAAAGGCGTGTGAGAGGGAGCACAATTGCCCTTACAGTCAGTCAGTCAATGGGTTGACTTTAAAGATACCTGTGTGTCAGGATACGAGGGCACAACTCTTCCAGCCGAGTTACTGCTGGGAATGAGAACTTCAGAGGATGTAGACATGGTCTGCAATCTTCCAACGGTATTTCTGACAATGATACAGCTGATCCAAATGGTGTGTGGAGCAGTATAAGTCCCTCACCAAATCTGCAAAACACAAGCTATTATGCTTATCATATATTATGTGTTAACATGTGAATGGGAGCTCTGTGTGTATGTGTGCTGTGTTTCGTGTGTGTGTGTACATGTGTGTGTGTGTGTAATGTGTATGTGAGTTGATATGGTATGTGTATGAGTGTATGCATTGTGTGTATTTGATGTGTTTATGTTAGTGTGTGTGGTGTGAGTGTGTGAGTATGTGTGTGAGTGTATGTGGTATGTATAGTTTGTGTGTATATGGTGTGTTTATTATGTGTGTGTGGTGTGTATGCAGAATGTGTGGTGTGTTTATGTATGTGTGTAGTATGTGCATGGTGTGTGTGTGGTGTTGATGTAGTATTTGTGGTGTATTTATGTATGTACTGTGGTATGTGTGTATGTGGTGTGTGTATATGTGGTGTGTGTGTGTATGTGTGTGTGTGTGTGTGTGTGTGTGTGTGTGTGTGTGTTTCAAAGCTATCAGAGAATGGCCAAGTAAAGCTTAAAGCCAGCAGCATAAATGATTTAAGACACAACGATTTTGCCAGGGAAACACTGAAGACAGAGTCTAGCCCTTTAATCTAACCCAGTCCCTTTAAAGCTTCAAGCTAGGAGTTGACTCAGCGTGTCAGTGCCAAGAAGATCCATTGACCTGAGTTCAGTGCTGAGAAATTGAGAAATGTTCTTTTTAATGTCTATTCAATAAATACAGCATGCACCTTGCAAGGGGTGCACAATCCACTTCAAATCCATTATGGGATGTTCCTGTGGCTGACAGGTTGTCCTGAGACAACAGTGACCATGAGAGGAGGTTAACCCTTCGTGTGGAATGTAAATCATTGTGGGTACTTCCACTGCTGGCTCCCAAAGACCTTGGAAAAGGAAGATATTTGCATTGTTATGAGGGGCCCTGCACTATGGATCTCCCTCCAGACAAATGCCATTTTTCAAAAGAATGTGTAAGCTCATATACAGAGACCTAAATATTACCATAAAGCACAATTTAAAAAACAAAGACATTGGCAGAAATTCCATCTTTCCTATGACCACAAGCGGGCGCATAGATTAGATTTCTTTCATCGCCTCTCACCTCATCTTGAATAATGTGACCATCTGAATTGCACATCAGGATGTCTATTCTGAGGCTGTCAACATGATTGGTCAAATAAAGATGCTTGCCACCAATTGAAGACTGGAGTTTGGTCCCTGGAAAGGAGAGAACTGACTCCTAGAAGTTGGCCTCGGACCTCTACACCTAGACATGTGACAGGCACAGGCATGTGTGCATGTGAGTATACACACACATACACACGATGACTAAAATACAATAAAATGTTTTTTTTTTTGATCATGTCGGGAATGCTTTATTTCAAAATAATAAGCTATACATTTAAAATATTACATTTTCTAAGCAATTGACTTCATAAAATATCACTATTTTTCTAACGAGTTTATTTCTCTGTAGTTTTTCTTTGTTTAATTTTGTTATTGACTCTTTATAAATTTCACATCATGCACCCCAGTCCCACTCATCTGCTTGTCCCTTCATATCTGCCCCTGTTCTTGCGACCTTTCCCTGAAAAAAAATTTTCACTGTGGAAGCTATAGTGTGTCACAGTGAGTTCCACAGTATGGCCTTGCCTACACTTGTTTACTTGCAAGCATTCAATGCAATGAGTCTGTTCAAGGCCTCTGGCTTCTTTTACTCTATCATTACTGGATCCTCACCAGGACTCCTCTGGGATATCCTGTTTTTGTTCTGTGTCATGGAGATCCTTCAGCTTTGGATCAGTAGGACAGACCTCTTCATGTACTCCAGCAGTTCATAGATTGGGTAGTTGTTGGGTGGGCCAACTCATATCCCTAGATGTGGGCCTGGGTGGTAGCTGATCTGGTCATCCTGCCAGCTTTCCCACACTCTACCATCAGGGCAAGGCGAGCTCTCCAGCATTGACACCACTAGCTTCCCCAATGCCCCAGCTGGAATGGGCAGAGCTAGCTCTTCACTCTCATGCCCTTGGGGCTATGTGCTCCTTTGCATTCAAGGCCAGTTCTATGGTGTTGCCCACTCTCCCCGTAATAAATATTTTTAACCAATATATAATCTGATTCGGCATAACTGCATTAATCCCAGGTAAAAGGAGATATCTAAGAAAGGTACCTTGGATTAAGACATTAATTAGAAAGTTGCACATATTTTAGTTTTTTTTTTTTTTTTTTTTTTTTTTTTTTTTTTTTTTTTTTTTTTTTGTGAACACCTGGGAGAGAAAATGGAAAATCAGACGATTTCAAAAACAGTTTAATTTACAGTATTTTCATCTGGTGCTGAGAGAAAGATGGCCTTGGAACACGCAGACAGCCACTTCCCCAGGGTTAGACCAAGTCAGAACAGGCTCAATGCTTAGGCTGCCTTGCACTGCAAGTGTTTTTATGTGAAGCCATGGAACTCTGAACCAAAGGTATATGTGGTGGACAAACATTTGTGGATTTGTGGATTGACCTGTCAGTTCGCTATATACAAACTAGCACTAACTGACACAAGCACAGAGCCATAGCCTATCATTTGTGAAATTCTTTTTTTTGTTTTGTTTTTGTTTGTTTGTTTGGTTTTTTTTGTTGTTTGTTTGTTTGTTTTTGAGACAGGGTTCTCTGTAAAGCCTTGACTGTCTGTCCTGGACTTGCTTTTGTAGACCAGGCTGGCCTTGAACTCACAGAGTTCCACCTGCCTCTGCCTCCCAAGTGCTGGAATTAAAGGCATGCACCACCACCACATGGCCATTTGTGAAATTCTTAATTAGTTGTGAAATTTACACATGTAACAAATATTTATTAAGCACTGTCTACCAATCAAAGACCCCCTCTTGAAGTTATAAGGGATTTTGGGTTTTTAAGTGAAGAGAGATTGTTTTTCATTATTGACAAAATGGGTTCTTAGAAACTAGTTGTAGAGTAATTTACAAGTGTTATTTGGAAAATGGTTTCTCCTGTTAAATTCTTTTGGGAAGCAGTTGTCAAAACACAAAGTTATATTACTGGACTCCCCATAATAACTGTATGGTGACCGACATGGAGTGGGACATAACATGTAATACATTGCCAGCCTTTGACCATAAAGCCCTATTTTCCTCCTTTGCAAATGTACATACCTTGGAAGCATTCTCTAGGGCGTACCTTGAAGAATGCTCTCTGCTGCGTTCAAGTGGGGTGCCTTCACAAAGCAACTAGAAGAATTTTGCAGTCAACCTTGATTTTCTCCTTTGTGTCTGAGAAGATGCTAGCAATTTGCTACAGTGGACTCCGAGGAGGCCAGATTTATGCTTCCCAACAGAGTAAAGTGACTTCAATGTACAGATTGCCGGTGTTGAGAAATGTAAGCTCTGGGGATAAGGGGAGGGGATCTTCAGCCGGGGAATAGCTCAGCAGAAACAGATGAGCCCTCAGTTCTGCCCTCTTCCATCGCTGGCTTCTGTGCTCTCTCCTGCATCTGCTTAGTGCGGGAGTGGAGCATTGTACCTGGGCTTGGCTGCCTCTGTGCGGCACAAAGCAATTTCACCCCAGCCTTTCTGCCTTCATATGCTGCTCCCTCCACACATCCACACTTAGTCCAGAAGTTGTATTAATACTTCCTTAATTGACCTTTTTTTTTCCCTTTGCAGAGGAAAGAGGCGTAGGCATTATCTAAATCAGTATTTCTCGGTAAACAAATGGAGGCGTTCATCAGAGTCTGTGTTCCCAGCACCGGGCAGTCTATAGATTGAGCTCTAAGGCAGGAATTACTTGCTCCATTGCAGAAGCAGGGTTAACTTCTACAACTTTCTCAGAATGCAGAAGTAGCAAATAGCAGAGAGGAACTCGGATCTGCATCTCCCTGACTCGATGTGCCATTAGGCAAATGCACTGGCAGGAAGAGACCCACACGGATGATTTTGCCTAAATTCACGAGAGGTGATTTTAGATTAAAAGGAAGGAAAACAAGACAGTGTGACCACTTTGTCTTAAGTGCCACAACAGGTCCAAACCTCGAGGACAGTGATCTCATCTATGGTTCTGATGAGCCAGCCTCAAAGCAGAGCTCTGTGGGATTATTTTTTTTATGATAATTATTATCATAAATTAAGAATAATTTATAATTTCAAAATAATTCACAAGTAGCACATTCCCACCAAATGCTTTTTTATACAAATTCTAAAAGCAGGATTTTTATTATTATTTTCTGTTCCCTCCAAAGGAGGAATATAAGGCAAAATGTGGCTAAGTGATTTATCAGTGTCACATAGATACAATCTCACAGTCGGATAGCCTTTATTTCATTTAGCCCCTGATGATCCTGTGAGGTGAGATGCTATATATTATCCTAACTGATGGAGGATAATGATAAAGTTTACAACACTTAACTAAAGAGGGTTGGTCCTTACCCTCTTGGAACCCTAGAGCCCCAGCACTCTTCCCACTCCCTACCTCTCAAGCTAATACTCCTTCTCCAGACTTCTGTCTCTGGTTTCCATTCTCTTTTCAATATAGTCATGAACTGTCAACGGATATGGATGTAAAGTGAGAAGAAATCAATAACCCAAATTCCTTATCCATGGGAGAAGTCACGTGTGCTCGTGTCAAAGCAGGCATGCGTGAGGTCATAAACGGAGAGGCTACAGACTGTGTCTTAAGCAGCTCAATTTGTTTCAGGCCGTAAGTTGGTTTGGTGTGTCCCGTCACCACAGCTTTTGCTCATGTGGTAGTGAAATCCTGTCATAAGTCAATCTCTGTCTATCTGAGTCTCAGTGAGTTTTTTTTTCTTCTTCTTCTCTTCTGATTGATTACGATGGAGTATCTGTGCCTCCATCAGAACTGCATATTGTGAATGGTGTGACAGCCCCGTGTATCACCCTGGGACTCCGTCATTGCAATAGCTAGAGTCCCAGATTGGATTGCGCCTGAGCATTGACAATCCAGTATTGATGTTCATGTGACACCGGGAGCCACTGTAACAATCTTTATTTTATCTGTGGCTTTTGCTCTCAGGCTTGGGTTGAGCCCCCACAGGGTTACCACGATAATCAACACCTCTAATTAGCACTTAGAAATGTCTGGCTCCCAAGGCTGTCATTAGAAGACAGGCTTGGTGTGCAGAATACGGAAGCCCTTGCATTTCCCAAGCAAAAAAAAAAAAAAAAAAAAAAAAAAAAAAAAAAAAAACCTTCCTTGCAGGCCTCTGTCATGGATCGTGCTTTCAACGCTCTGCCAGCAGGAGGACCCCCTCCCTGCTCCCTTCATTTAGGAAGAGCCGAATGCAGAGGATGAGGTCTGCCTGGGCAATTGGGAGGCTGGAAATTAGACATCATGTCACACGCTGGATTCTTGTACTCATGAAAGCGGGCGTCTGAGGCAGGGCCTCCTCCAGCACTCCACTGCAGAGACTGAGGTGATGATGTGTGCAGTGATCAATGCAAAGGAGAGGCACGGGCGCTCTCCCTCCCCTTTCATCTCATTTTCCTTTTACAAATGAGATGGGGGAGAAAGAGCCCAGCGCTTGCTCATACCTCTGGACTCAGCAGGCCCAGGAGACCACTGAGACAGACAATGTCTCCATCTCATTCACTTCCATCCTGCCCTGAGCAGGGAGCCAAGTGATGAGAGGCACAGGATAGCTGCTCAGCAGATGCTCATGTGGGTAGTGAGGGAATGAGCCTTGGCCTGGAGGAGTGGCATGGCTGTTGTCCTCCGTGAACGTCAAGTCTGACGTAAGCTAATAGTGATAACAATATATTTATTATTATTATTATTATTATTATTATTATTATTATTATTATTATT
>OU015747.1:121360377-121374228 GCA_907169655.1 Acomys percivali
TTATTATTATTATTATTATTATTATTATTATTATTATTATTATTATTACCATTAACTGGTCCTCCAGAAAAGCTAAAGAAAGTGTTAGGCTCTCAGCTGCAGAGGGAAGTTATTAGACACACAATTGCACAGAGTGGCTTTGATGGCCTGCTTTAAACATGTATGTCTCTAGTCAGCTGATGGCTAAGGGCACCTGCGCCTAATTGCTTAGGAGCTTGTTTTTATGTAACTTTGTTAATTTATTTTGAAAGACTGACCCAAGGAATGAGATGGCAGGGGACTGGAGTGAAAAAGAGACCAGGAGTACTTGAGGCCGCCCTGGCCACCTTAGAATGAACACATCCTCACTACTGTCCCCATGCCATTCTCAGTTCTTGCACCGATCAGGAAAGGCTTCCCCTAGAACCAGATCTGGGGCAAAGCTCTGTGGACAGAGGAAGGTAGGAAAAGGCAGTTGTGACCTGCATGGCTCTGCCAGGACCAGAGAACTGAATTCTCAGCTCCCCTGAGCAGCACACTTGCAAAATTGCTTCAGAGTCTTTTTCCTTATTTTGTTTTACAGAAGTCATCACAACATTAACTGACTGAGAGCTGGAGGCATCATGGCCTGTGAAGGGTCCTTCTAGCTGAAGAGCGTAGGAACCTAAGCTGTGGTACTTTCTCTTTAGTTTCTCCTTCCCTCCCTCCCTCCCTCCCTCCTTCCCTCCCTCCCTCCCTCCCTTCCTTCCTTCCTTCCAATAAAATTGGCTTCACTTCCCTCTTTGCAGACTTGGATCTAGCCTCTTTTCCTGTTTTTCTTCAGCTAGCTACCAAGGCTGAGAAGTGAGGAGGTGTTATATCCCCCGCCCCCCTCAGATGTGCATGCGCTCGCATACAGACACACACACACACATACACATTTTAATTGAGATCCGTAGTACTCTGTCAGTATTTAAGTCCAAGGAATAACTAGCCAATGGTGGCTTTTCACCTTAGCTCTTACGAAGAGAACGTAATTTATATTAAAGTATACCATTTAGCATGTATCAGAAACATCTGTAATCATTTTCATGTGTGTTTATCATAATTTTAGGGTAATTTAAAGGACCTGGGGCTGTTGTTAGGTATTTTTATGTCAAGAAGGTGACACTTGGGCCATAACTTGCCCAAAGTCACACAGCCATGTGTGTGACTCTCTTCAAGTTAAACACAATGAAAGCAGCTGGCCTTTCGTTTTTTGCTGAAGCTACCTTCTACTTTGGTGTTACCTAATATTGAACCTGCACTTGCAGTACTCTGTGTGTCTGGCCAACAGCACAGCAGACACTGGATATTGAGTGAAAGCAGCCTGGTCTTCAAGCCACAGATAGTGCAGCCGAGGACAGGAGGAGGACCATCTGAGTGGTGACTTTTTTTCTGTAAAAATGAAAATGCATACCTCCTAAAATTAATGATATTAGGCGATGACACAAACATGTGTCAAATAGGCACATATTGCAAGTTATGATTCATAACAGTAGCAAACTTACAGTTATGAAGTAGCAACAAAAACAAATTTATGGCTATGGGGTCACCACAACATGAGGAACTGTCTAGAAGGGTTGAAGCATTAGTAAGGTTGAGAACCACTGGGCTAATGTAAGCTTGTATAGCTTGCTTTCATAATAGTATTTCTAGGGCCGTGGGAGAGGTGGGTCATCACTTAGTAAAGTGACAAGCATGAGAACTTGAACGTGGATCTGAGAAACTCATGGGAGAGCCAGGCCCAGGGCCAGAGTAGGCCTGTAATGCCAGCACCGGTGAGAGGCTGGGACAAGCAGACCACCAGAGCTTGGTTCTGAAAGAGAACATATTAAAAAAGAAAAGAAAAGAAAAGAAAAGAAAAAAGAAAAAAAAGATAAGATACAGTGATCAAGAAAGACATCTGACACTGACCTCTGTCCTCACTCCAGCAAGTGTGTGCACACTCCATGTGTGCGCATGGGTGTGCTCACACACCAAATTTTGGGGACAGATTTTAATTTGTAAAATACTTTTACGCGATCGTTCCTTCGCTATCCCAGTCTTTCTGGGAAGTAAACATAAAGTGTGGTCAGGGATGAAGTATTTTGGTATTGCCCCCTATCAAGCAGTTGTCTGGGACACTGTGAAGACTAAGAAAAAATGCATAAGGGCGACAGGGACATGTGAGTTGCTGCTGGCTTGTCTTGAATAACTCCCTGGACAAGCTGGAGATGGAAGCCGGCTTCCTAGTTTTCAGATGCTGTTTGGGTCTGCACCTGCTTTGTCACTGTGACCAGGATGACTCCTGTTTGGTCTGTTTACTTGCTATCTACGCAAGTCTGCGATCAACAAGAAAACACATCTCAGCATCTCACTTGGCAAGAGGAAGAATTGAGGCAGCACGCAGCTGTCATATCTCTTTCAGTGGCAAAGCAGGTCAGGGAAATTGATAAAATTAATCATACAAACTAGCAAACATCAGGAGTGAGAACAGGAGGGAGCAGATGAGTTCTTGCTTCATCCCAAGCTGCACCTGCCCTTTAGTGCTATTGGAATCTGTGCAGTCGGCTGATGGGAGCTGAAAAGCAGGGGGAAGATATTGTAGCAATGGAAATAAAAGCCTGAAGAGGAAGAACGTGAGAGGTTATTGGGGTAGGTTGTACTGCAGGCCTGTGGTGTCCATGGAACTCTATTAAGTCCTCGGGGCTGTCGGAAATCCATCATCAGGTGTCCTAAGATGAGAATAAGTTCAGGGCCTCATATTGGCTTGGATCTATGGCCGGAGGTCCTAACTAATTTGGGCAACATTTATTTCCTCTTACACTATGACCTTTCCGGCTTTGGTTCTTGACTCTGGGTGTGCTGTGACAGCACCTGGAGAGCTTTTAATACTACAGGTCCTTAAGCTTAGGGGATGGCTCAGTGGTAAGTGCTTGCCGTGCAGACCCGAGGACCCATGTTCAAATCCCCAGCACACAAAGAAAAACTGGCTATGTGTTGGATGACATTTTTCCTGGGAGGTGAAACACAATTTTTTTTTTTTCATCTCAGGCAGGGAATTTAAGTACAGACTCAACTAGTGATAACACTGAAGTCCAATGTCATGAACTAGTGAACTTACTGCGGTGATCTGCAGAAGTAGGATATGCTTACAGAGTGTGAACAAAGCCCATCTCAGCAAGGATGATGACTCGCGGCAATTTGTAGACAGCTCCTCAGATTAGAAAGCCTCTTCTAGGTTCCCCAGCAGCTCAGAGTCTCCCCGCTCAGCTTCGTTTCTGCTTCTGCAGCCTTGGGGAGAGGCCAGTGAATCTTAAGTTTCCGCTGTCCCAGACACGTGACGTGACGTTTGTTCTTCCTTGAGTTCCTGAGTCTCAGGAGCCTCCCTCTAGCATGGAAGGTGTCAATTCAGAGGAAATTTCTCCCCCATAGCATGACAGTGTGCACCTGTCAAGTTAGCTCTAGGGATGGCGGAGATGGGCAGATTCCTGGAGTTTGTTGGGTAGCTGCCCTAGTTTAATTGGTGAGCTTCAGGTCCAGTGAGAGACTCTGTCTCAAAAAATAAAGTGGAGAAGCAATTGAGGAAGACACCTGATGTTGATCTTAAGCTTTCCCTCTATATATGTATAAACATGAATACAATACACATATGCATGTATATGCATACATACACATACACAGACACACAGACACACACACAGACACACAGACACACACACACACACACACACACACACACACACACACACACACACAGAGGTTCCAAACTCGAGCTTCGGTGAAGTGAGTCAAACTGTCTTGTGTATGAATTCCAGGCACTGAGGATTTTTGTAACCACTCTAGGCTGAAACGGTGAATAGTTCTGAGACTACAGTGGCCTATAACAGTCATTCTCAAACATTAGCGTTCTTCAGAATCACCTATAGAAGGCTGGTAAAGCTGGGATAGTGAGCCCCAGACCTGGGGTTTCCATTTAGCAACTTTGGGATGCTTACACAGCTATTCCTAAAATACCCCTTAAGGAAGCCATGGTCTGAGAAAATGGCACTAGATTCTTGTTTTCACTCCATCATTTATTGACTGCAATACTTTGGTACATTGTGCAGGCATTGCAACCCAGATTTATAATAAGTTCTACACATTAAGAAATTTATTAGTATTTTGATAATTTCTTTTTTTTATTATTCAGATTACAACTCAATTGTTCTCCCATCACTGTTCCTCCTACCCTCCCACCTCCACTCTATTACCCTCCCTTAGGTCCATGCCTGAGGGGGATCTCCTCCCCCACTTTACGGTAGCAGGCTATCAAGTTTCATCTTGGTAGTCTGCCTATTCTTTCTTTGAGTGCCACCAGGGTTCCCCACTAAGGGGAGGTCATCAAATATGGGGCACCAGAGTTCATGTCAGAGTCAGTCCTTGCTTTCTACATAACTGTGGAGAATGTCCTGTCCATTGGCTAGATCAGAGTAGGGGCTCGTTGTTTACTACTTGTATTGTCCTTGGTTAGTGTAATAGTTTGAGCAGACACCCCTGGGTCCCGATCCACCCGTAACAATGTTCTTCTTGTAGGATGATTTCATATAACATGTTTGATCAGATTCAATCCCTCCCACAGCTTCTTACATATCCAGCCCCTTTCCCTACCTACCCAACTTTGTATCTCCCGTCCACATCAAGACAAATTTGCACCATCCAAATATTCTTGGATGCTGTGGCCTTCCACCAATGAACAGTCTACATACTAGGAGTTTCACTCTTAGAGAAAACCCTACCCTCTCCTTCTAGCAGCTAACTAGGGGTGGGATTTTGTGACTAACTCTCTGAATTTAGTGTGACTTGAGTTTGCACAGACCTTGGGAGGGCTATCACAATGGCTGTAGAGTTCATGTGTGAAACTGCTCTGCTCTGTCTAGAAGACACTGTTTCTTTGTTGTCATCCACCACCTTTGGCTCTTACACTGTTTCCAACATCTCATCTGCAGGAATCACTGATCTTGAGAAGGAGAGAGTGCAGTGTATATGCTCCATTTAAGGATAAGCACTCTGAAGTCTCTTATTTTCTGTGCCTTGACCAGTTGTGGGACTCTCTATTGATCACCATCCACAACAAATAGAAGCTTTGCTGATGAAGGTTGACAGACATATTAATCTACGTGTACAATAAGTAATCAGGAGTCAACTTAATACTATGTCTATTTAGTGGAAATCATAGCAGTAAATTTTCCATCAGGGCTATGGTCCATTTACATATAGGCTCTTGGCCTAATAATGGTGCCAAATACAGGTTTCATCTTGTGGATCAAGCATTAAATCCAACCAGAAAGCAGTTGTTTATTACTGTGATGCCCCTACCACTATTGCACCTGTGAGCATGTCTTACCAGACCAGTCATTATTGTAGCTCTCAGAGTTCATAGCTGGAAAATGGTGGTTACTTTTCTTCCCTGGTAGCATGCAAACCGTCTTCCAGCACTATGAAAGCCTGACAATAGGGATAAAATTTTAGGTCAGACCAGCTTGATTTTTATATGTCTTCAGCAACATAGTTTTACTGTCAAGTTATGGATGATAACCAAGAATACTTGACAACAGCATTCAATGTTTGGGGCCTGTGGGACTTCACTGGCCAACAATTCCAAAAGAAGTAACCTATTGCTAGCATTGGGCTTGTTGCCTTGTTATAGGATAACTCCATTTTAACTCTTTTTATATAGGTGTGTAAATAAATACTTTAGGGTGATTTATTCCTCCCTTTATTCCTTTCTCTACCTGTTCTCACTTCCTTCACCTCAATGGATTGCATGTCTTATTTCAAACATTGCTTAAGGGAGCAACTGAAACATCACACATTTAAATACTTTAAAAATGTTTTTATTAATTTTATTTGGTTTTATGCTTTTAGATATCGCTATAATTGCAACACCTTGCAGACATATCCTTTTTTTCATTAAAATAAATTTACAAATGCATTACATATCAGGCCCTGGATTGAATATTTGGGTGTAACAAGCATTGTTTCCCATGAAAGCTCACACTCTGCAACAGAACCAAAATCCACTTGTTTTCCATGACCTGTAAGCTAAGTATATATTTGCATTTTTATTTGTTAAAACAGCAAAAAAAATAATACTTTGTGATACACAACAATTCTATTGAATTTAAATTCTAGTGTCATTGAGGCTTTCTTGGGATGCAGACATGCTCATTGATTCAATAGGCTATAGCTTGCATGCTTCAATGACAGCATGGGGTAGTGGTGACACAGGTGAGATGGAACACAGCGTCTAAAATGTCTACTTTCTCAGCCATTTACTGAGAAAGTTGTGTGGTTTCTGTTCCAGTAAAAGAGGTAAATTACATAGTCAAACATAAGGCATGGTATTCTAAGGGGAGGGGAATCTGCTTTGATATAAAGGTTTCTCCAAAAGTGTAGCTTTAAAAAAGAACCTAAGAAATGAAAGACGGTAGTGATATTAAGGACAGCATGGTGGCATGGCCAAGGCACCTCAGTGGGAAGCTCAGATTTTTGAGGTACTAGAAAAAACAAAACCGGTGCATTTACATTGTAGATATAAGGCAGATGGGGTTCTTACTAGTTCAGCATGAGGACCCATGTAGGCAGAGGGTGAGTCAGCAAGACCTTGCAATATCCAATGAGCTACTTTTTATTCTAAGTACAAAGCCACTATTTTAAGACCCCAATGATGAAAACAAACAATTCTAAGAGTAAAGGGTAAACACCTGTAATCAAAGATTTGGGGAAGCTCAGGCCAGAAGATTCTAATTCGAGTCCAGCCTGACCTAGACAGTGAGTTCAAGGCTACCAAGAGCTTAGTGGTTAGTCCCTGGCTCAAAAACAAACAAACAAACAAACAAACAAATAACAGACAGACACATGTAGGGTTTGGCTCAATGGTAAAGCAGCTGACTGCAAGACCCTGGATTTCATTCCTAGGGCTGAAAAGAGGCAGTTGTGATGCCATGCTTTATCACCAGGTATTATGTTAAAGCTACTTTAGTCTTCAAAACCACACCAATAGATATTGCTATTATTCTTATTTTACTGAGGATGAAAGGAAGGTAGAGTGATGCTAAGTGCCTAATGTTACTCAATTTGTAAAGTCAGATATTGGATTCAATATACACTGTAGCTTCTCAATTGCTTTGAAGATACAGTAAGAGTGGAAATATCCCAGTTGGGCTCCTGTTAACATCTAAGCATAAGCTATGAAGCAGACACAGGTGATGGGAAAAAGTCAACAAGGCTGTAGCATGTTAGAACCCTTGATGATAAGTGACAGAGAAGGACCAAGCACTCCTCACAAGCTTCAGGTCAAACAATGGTAGATGGTTGAGCTTCTCACTGACAATGCTATGACTAATGATATTGTTATATGATAAAGTTCCATTTGGTACAGGAAAAGCAATGACATATGTAACTCCTACTTCTTCTAGAACCATGAAGACCCTTTGAGAGCAGAGACAGACCCCATAGATCCTTCTGTTCCACCAGGTATTATAGTGTATTACAAATGTATTGCTTAATGCAATGTCCAGAAAATTGAAAACATTTAGTAATTATTCCTGTTGTACATATATGAATTTTCAAGGCCATGCCAAATTAAATTTTGACCAGAAAACCCTTTTGGTAATGTACCTGTACATATGTGTGTGAGAGTGGCATATGCTCATGTGTGTAAGTGAGTGTGCCTATGTTTATGCTCACAGTAGCCAGAGAAAGATGTTAGGCAGTCTTCTGGTCAGCCACTCTCTGCCCATGTTCCTTTGAGACAAGATCACTCAATCAGCTCCGAGCTAGGCTAGTGGTCAGAAGGCCTCAGCAGGCCTTCTGTCTCTGCTCCCTACCCCTAGCCCAGCACAGAATTGTTACAGAGACACACAATAGCCAGGCTGAGGATTTTACACAGGTCCTGGACACTCAAATTCAGCTTCTCAATCTTGTACGGGAAGGGCCTGTACTCACTAAGCCAGCTCGTGAGAGCTGCAAACTGTTGTTTTGAAAGTATGAGCCATGGGATTTAAGTGAATTCATGTATTTGGGTGATTTTTTTTTTCACTTTCACTTTTTTGCTTTGTAATTTACTTTCTCCAGGATTGTATCTCTTCTTGTGGTCTTTAGAAGTGAATATTCTTTTCAAATACTTTTATTTCATTTATTTCTCTTCACCCTTTCGTGCCTGTAGAGGTGAGAGTGCAGCTTGCAGGAGTAGTTCTCTCGTTCTGCTATGTGAGTTTTAGGGATTTAACTCTGGTTGTCAGGTTTCGTAGCAAACACTTTTGCTCTCTTCCTGTCCCTAAGTGTTTAAAGCTTTTAGACAAAAAAAATTTAAAAGAAGAAAGAAGAAAAGAAGAAAAAGAAGAAGAAGAAGAAGAAGAAGAAAGAAAGAAAGAAAGAAAGAAAATAAGAAGAAAAGAAAAACCATAAAATACTTTAAGAAAACTTTAAGAAATATGAGCACAAACAATTCCTTCAACATCATCTCACAGCTGACAACCAATGTGCATTTGATATAATCAAAATGATCTCCAGAGACCCTTTCTGAACCCCTCTGATCTTTGGGTCCCTTGATTCTGGTGGAATGACGTCAGTAGACTCACTAGATGCCTTCATCTCCTGCATGATGGTACCTAAATGCTGCCAAGCAAAAATGACAAGAGTAGATGCTACCCTGCAGCCACGCATCAGTGGCTGTCATCATACTTTAAGTTATCATTACTATTTAACAAAATAATGGCTGAGACTCTCGGTGGGGCATCTTCTCTGGTGCAAACGCCTATGCAGATTTCCTGGGAAATGAATTTCAGTTCTTTTCTTAAAACAGGGTACAGTTAAGTCCATGAAAGATAGAAAATGTCTAGAGTAAGGTAGAAGGCAGCACAATGCTTGACTGATGGAAAGACAGCATGGGCAGTCTTGGTCAGGACAATATTCAGACTGTGCAAATTATGCATAGACTCAGAAGAGAACACACAGTTGCTCAGTCTGCCACTTTTTTGGCAAATTCCTGAGCATCATCTGAATCTTGAATTATCAAAAGCAGGAACTTAGAAGGCCACTTTTAGTACTGAGGATGGGACCAGGAAGCAGTGTTTTCATGTCTAGTGTTTGCTTTTTGCTTTTAATTTTTTACCAATATCTGCCGAGTGAACAAAAGCAAGGACGTGCTCAACACGTCCTTGAGCACGGTTCTTACTGACAAATATTTCCAAGTTTCTATTGTTAATATAACAAACTTATTCTGTTGTTCTCTAGCTTGGTTTATCAATTGTTCAGCCACTGAAAGATCTATCAAGATCCCAGTCTTTAAATAGTTTTTCAATGTGCTTGAAACTCTGATATTATAAAGTCGCTGTAATTGGCTTGTATATACATTATTCAAGACTGTATTGAAGAAACAGTTACTATTTCCTGAACTCCTACTATGTGTCAGACATAATGACAGAATTCAAGGAATCTTGAAGGAAAAAGTATCATTTGATGGTTTTAAAAAATGTGTGTGTGTGTGTGTGTGTGTGTGTGTGTGTGTGTGTCTGTGTGTCTGTGTGTCTGTGTACAAGTGCATACATGCTACAGTGTATAAATGGGGCCAGAGGACAACTTTCCATAGTCAACTCTTCCCTTTTTATTTTAAGGCAGGGCCTATTTTGTTCATTGTCTCTTCACCACTTACTTCAGGGTAGCTGGCTTGGAATCTTCAAGGCAGTTCTCCTATCTCTGCTTTGTTTCTTGCTTGCAGGAGTGCTGAAATTACAATGTGTGGCAACACATCTGTATTTTTATGTGGCTTTCTGGAACCAAACTCAGATCCTCAGGCTTGTACATCAAGTACTTTTACCCACTAAGCCACTCTCCCTGCCTCCAGAAGATAATTTTTATACAATATTTTCATTTCTACTTTTATTTTGATTGCAGCACATCCTATGTGGATAGGTGTTAAAAATCAACATGTTTCTGATTTGGGGTTTTCTGCTTTATACACTTTTGGATTAGGTATAATTTGTATGTACACAGCAATGGAGAAACTGTAGCATATGGAGAAGAAAGTGAAGTCAATTGTTGCATTTTTTTTCTGTTGTAGGTGCAGAGTTACTGAGTTCTCGTGCAGGGGACTTTCCAGTTCATGATTTTCTATGAAGGACAATGTTCTCCACTAATCTCAAGCTCTCAGTCTGGAATTTAAACACATGCTTTGCTAACTGTGCTCCGTCTCTCATCACTGTATCATATTTTTTTTTGGAACCAAAACAAACAATTTTGTATTAGAAAGTGAAACATCGTTATTTCTCTGTGCTTTGTGTTTCTAATTTGTTCTGCTTCTACGACAAAACACCAGAGATTGAATAATTTGTAAAGACTGTTATTTATCATGGTTCTGAAAACTACAAAGCTCCATTTTGCTACCTCATATGGCAGAAGGCATCATGTGAGTGAGAATGACCACGTACTGAAAAAGGAGCCAGCTTTTGCTTATCAGACACTCACTCCTGTGTTGATGGCATTTATCCATTCAAGACCCCAGAGCTCTCCCAACCCAATCACTTCCTGAAGAACTCTTTCACACTGTTTCATTGGGGATTTAATTATCAACATGTGGTCTTTGGAGATATAGCCAAACCATAGTAATTTGTCAATTACTGCAAGCCTACTCCTTTGGCTGATATTGGTAACACAATGATGAAAATAAGACAAGAAACACTTTTGCTATCTACTATATGAGGTATCCTGCAGCACTAGTAAATATATAAGAAACAAAGCCCACTTCTTTTAGTGTCTTAGGATTCTGAAGAGAGAAGAGGTACTAATTAAAGTCTTTTAAATTCTGCTACATTTCCCTCTACATCCTCCACCCTGCCAAATAATGCAAAAGTGAAAGTAGAAAGTAGACAGACATCACTGCAAATGCAAAACATAATTCTAATATTAAAGCCAACCAGGAAGACACAACCACTAACAAGCATTAAGAAGAGGCAGAACAAACCCTTGTATAGAATCTTGCTGACAAGTGCTATTAAATATTAATTCTATAGACCGTGGAGACATCATTAAACAAATATATATATACCCTCATGCTGAATGCACACTGGTCCCTGCATTTGTTTTACATGTGGATGTTGGCTGTAGTCTTTTGTGTTGTTTTATAGGCAGAAGACAACCACCCCCTCTCAGTTTCCACCAATTGTCTCCTACCTCATCACTGGAATTCTCATTGCTTTTCTAGCTATTCGTCTTGTCTTTGCCTTTCACTTAATTGGGAAGACAATTTTTAGGGAGAATGAAGGAAGTTGCCAATTTTAAGGCTGTCTTGCATGAATAAAAGTGCTTCATATTTAGATAGCCATCTAGATTAAAACAAAACAAAACAAACAAACAAACAAAAACACTGCTATGTATGCACAGGGTTTTAGAGAAAAAAGATGACCCTTGCCAGGTAAATCTTGGTTTCTAGCTTTCTGTGTTTAAAATAAAGAACCAAAAATATAAAAGAGATAAAATCTAACCTCTTAGAAACTAGTAAAATGCATCCACATTTTTTACTTCTAAAATATGAAGAGGATATGGTCTCTCTGAATCCACAGTAGATTGGTGCCAGAAAGACCTGCTCTCCTTCCCAGATAGCCACAAGCTCAGGTGCTCAGGTGTCTCTATAAAATGGCTTAGTATTTCCATATAGCTCACACAATTCTCCCAGACTATAAATCATCTCCAGATTATGTATAATACCTAATACAATGTAAATGCTATGTAAATAGTTGTTAGACTGTATTGGTGAGGGAATAATAATGAGAAAAAAGTCAGTACTTGCTCAATACAGATGTAATTGTTTTTCAAAGATTTTTTTTTCATCTACAGTCAGTTGAACCTGCGGGTGGGGTACCCTGTGAGCCTCTAAACTGGGCCACAGTTGTGGAGCTGTGAAGGGCTTGTGTAGGGGTTCCTAAAGGTCAGTGACATTAGAAGGTCCTTCCTGAAAGTGGGGACTGTCAGTTCTCATGTCCAGAGTTTCTGAGTCTTAAGGTAGGATGGAGGCCCAAGAGTTGGCCAGCATTCACTGATCTAGTCTAATGCTTTCCTTTTACAGAGAAGGACATGAAGATGAAGAGAAGTGACAGTACTCCCAAGGCTCCATCTCTGCCTGAAGGCTGTTCTAAACAGGGTCCCGTGCATCTGGCAGTAGATGCTGCGTTTCCTGCAGTGGACTGGAGATCAGTGGGCAGGAACTGTGAGAAGACTGCAGGCCCGCCTCAGGAAGTCACACTGGTTAGCCATTCCCTTGAGGAATCTGTGCGATTTGGTGCAAGAACTAGTGAGCTGGGATAGAAGGAATCTACTGGCTCTATTGATGTCTCTATAGGCAGTGAGCTCCCAGTCAGCCATGTCTATAGCTGTGTCACCAACAGAAACAGATAGAATCAGAGAATCACTTTTCAGGGCCCCAAACCTGGCTGGAGCTTCTTCTGTGGGTTCATTAAATGAGGCCACCTTTGCCTCATGTCTGCAGGATGCTGGAAACAACTAGAAAAGTGATACCCATGGCTTGCCCACTTTCAAGAAGATTTCATCCAGGCAGGAACATGGACAGCACATCAGCTTCTGAACCCCCTACCTGTACATCACAATATCTGCCACCTTTGTGGCCTCCCTTTTATATCAATGGGCCCCTTTCTCCACTGGGAAATAATAACCAATCTTTTAAGCACTGCATTGACAAAAATACAAATGGAATTCAGTCTTGCTTTGAAATTAAATGTACATCATTATTATTTCTTCTAATTAAAAACAATTAAATGCAAACATTTTTCCTGGCCTGATCCATGTTTTCTGGGACCCTGTGACGCTTGGGTCTGAAAGTTAACTGTTCCCCGGGTAGTTGGTAAGATCCTGACTTGGTACAAAAAACAAAGGTATAGGTATGCAGGTTTCCAAGTTAGTTCCTGTGAAGGACTCCAGGCAGCTCAGGTGGTCCCAGAAGAGGGCAGTTACTTGAAGTAGAGCTGTGGCAAGGCGCTGAGGGTTCCGCAGGTGTGTGATGCCGATGGTCAGGTGGTCCCCAAGCTGTATCCTGTGTGCATCAGGAAGGAGGCGCGGCCAGGCTCCCTGGACACGGCAAAAACCGAGAGGAGAGCTGCGTAGCTTTCTTTTGCATACAATTACCAGTGATGGCATCATTTTTTTTGAAACAAACTGTCCATAAATGTCACTGAAAATCCGGGTCTCCTTTTATTAAAACTGAAAAATGTGTATAAATGTAAATAACGGATGACTGATACAGGGATAAGAACGCCACAGCGGCTGCCGGCGCCTCTCTCTTTCTCTCTTTTTTTCTCTCCTCCTCATGTAATTTGCATTAATAAAGAGGCTGTTCCTTGTCGGAATGTGTTTCATCCGGTTTAAAATCCCAGGGCGATCCGCTAGGAAGAGCTCTGGGAGAATCCAACTGTCAGAGCCGACAAGACAAATGAATCCCGGTGTCAGGAGCGTGTGGTTCAACGATGACAGATTGAGAAGAACTGTCCCCCTCTCGACAGGCGGGCTTCATTTTCAAATTAATAAATCTGAATAAAATATTTTTCCTTTCATTACGAGCGGAGCCTGTTTGACAGTTGCAGTGACAGGAGGAGTAGCAGTGTTGATGAGAACAGTTTGCATGAATCCCACCTGGGCTTTTTCTGTTTTATTTTTACCTGCAATCTCTTCCCTGTTTGCCTCTCTGCTCACCCCTCCCTCACCTCCCAGTGTCTTCCTTTCCCCTCCCCTCCATTCCTTCCATCTCCAGCCCCTTTGCACATTCCTGCCTCACCCCCCCCCTCGCTTTCAATTTCCCTCTTTACTATTTCCACTCTGGGA
>OU015747.1:121374328-121434015 GCA_907169655.1 Acomys percivali
CTCTCTCTCTCTCTCTCTCTCTCTCTCTCTCTCTCCCTTCCTCCCTCCCTCCTTTCTCTTGACCTGAAAGCTATCATACTGAATGAATGGCTAGATCATTATTTTTCTTTAAAAAAAAAAAAGCCACAACTAATTATTAGGAAATGTATTCTTTAATTCTGTGGCTGCATGGACCATGGTTACAGTCCAAGTCCAGGAGAGGGACACAGTGAATTGTCTGTTTGTAATTTGTATTTTCTCCTTAGGAGACACTTCATTATTTTCTCTTTACAAAAATAAACAATGAATAAATAAATAAGCAAGTGAGCAACCCTTCCAAATCAACAAACATAAAGAAAACCTTTGTTGTTTATTTCCTTCCCTAAGCTGAAAGAATGAGATCAGTGGCATATCGTAGGGATTGGATGTGCACAGTCAAATCTTAGTGCGCAGGGTGACAGGCTGTTCCTCCTAAATAATTGAGGAGCACTTTCCAGGAAACAATATGTGATCATTAGAGAAATACCATTGAGAAAAGCGCCTTCTTGATAACAGAAGAGGCTTTGGTTTTGCATTTGGTAGAGAATCTAGTCACAGCAAGCAACTTGCAACGTCCCAGTTCTCAGCGGAAGATTCACAGAGCTACACTGAAATCAATCTGACTGCAGTACTTAAATGACTCCGGCATCGCCAACGTTAAACACAGATCTACCTCTCTCCTACTTCCTGAACAAGGATGGAAGGAAGGAAAACATCTGTGAGAGCCACTAGAATAAAATGGTGTGGGCAGCCCAAGACCTAGAAGCACATGGTTCAAGGGCCTGTCTATGCCCCTGATTGCTGTATCCTACCCATCCTTTGTAGCTGCTGTCTCCCATCCTCCCCTCAATGTTACCACTCTGGAATATTTGCATTGCAGTTTTCTAGGGTAAACTTAATTCCCATCATTTTGCACTCAGTGGACTTTGTGTAAAGTCAGTGAGAATGTAGCCACAAAGATACCAGGCATGTGTGCTTGGGCACACGAATGCGGAGTCTTCAGGCAACAGTATGAGATTGTGCAGCCCTGAGGGAAGTCCACCTATTTCCTTCCTGTCTTGGAGAGGATGCTTTTCAATCATTTTAGGTGTGGCGTTTTCCACTAGATAGTTAAACAGCGTAATGCTCACATTTCTTGAATAGGGAAAGCCCGCATTTAATTTTTTCTTCTTTTTTTAAAATTAATTTATTCGTATTACATCTCTATTGTTAGCCCTTCCCCTGTTTCCTCCCATTCTTCCCTCTCTCCCACTTCCCCCCCTTCTCCCCTTCCCTATGTCTGTGATTGAGGGAGACCTCCTCCCCCTATATAGCCCTCATTTAATTTTATTGAATTCCAGAGGCAATTAATGCTGATAGAGTATCCAGCTACTAAAACATCAACAGGAAGACTTCATTGCTAAGACTGGACCAAGCTCCACTGTGCGTGTGAAGACTCTCCAAATTCTCACCTGGGTTATTATAGTTCATTAGCATATACTTCTGCATTTGCATGTTCCCAAATAAATTAGAAAGATCATTCTGCTAATATTGTCTACTAATAGATTCCAAACTCAATTGCATATGAACTTGATTTTAATTTTTAAAAAATTATTTATTTATTTATTATTTATACAGTGTTCTGTCCGCATGTACACCTTCCCACCAGAAGAGGACACGAGATCTCATTATAGATGGTTGTGGGTCACCATGTGGTTGCTGGGAATTGAACTCAGGACGTTTGGAAGAGAAGACAGTGCTCTTAACCTCTGAGCCATCTCTCTAGCCCTAGATTTTAATGTTTAAGTGGCTACTGTAAGCATACAGGTATGAAATTAATTTATTTTTGACAAATTCATAAATGTAAGTAATTCGCAACTCCTCCTCTCATCAAGTCCCCAACCCATCTTCATGACTTTTTGTTTTATTTTTATTTTTGTCTTAGCTTTGTGGGCCACTGGGTTTAACCATAGCCACATTTATAACCTGTTCCAAGATTTTATTTTTCATACATTGATTATTTTAAGTTTTACAACAGGTTTGGGAGGAATGCCGAATATTACAACACTCATGTAAAGTTTATAGCAAACTATTAAGATTAAGTGACTTAGATAAGATTATTTGGCTTCCAAATAGAAAACGGGACATGGAGTTTTTCCTTACTTTACTTAGCATTACATTTTCACTAACTGATGCTCCCCCTTCCCTCTTCCATGTATAGAGAAGTCTTAGGGCAAATCAAACAGCAGCAGAGTGGATTATAATTAATTCTCCAATGGCTGGGAATTAGTGTTCTTGACTTGCAGCTTGCAGAATAATTTGTAGCTGCCTCTAAAAATATTTTCATCTTTTCACATTCTGACTCCTTTTTAAAAGTTTGAGGACTATTCAGGGGTTAGGAACTAGTTGTGTCAAGACTATTACTGCCTTAAGCAAATGGTGATAATGATTACTAATGGAAAAACCTACAGAAATTTGAGATCTTCCCTGTAAAAATGATATGAAGATCATAAAGAATAAATGATTTCTGTATTATTTTTAAAGATGTAGTTCACTCGAAATTATGTGAAGATGGGGAATTCTGCTTTACCACCATGGTTCAGCGAGGTGGCTAGTTATTGAGTATTGGATTTTTGACAATCTCACTTCCAAGAGCTGTATTAATAAAAACGGATAGTAATTATTTTTATAGGAACACTTTGAGGACACTTGAGGATAATATAATACCTTCCATTTGTGCCTTAATAAATTCAAATTATCACAAGGCATCATCACTTTTCCTTCATGGATCACACAGTAGTGGATGAATAAAAGCAGAACCGTGTCAGTGAATACATGCCCTTCTTTTCACAACTTAGAGAAATAAGCATGGTTAGTCCACACGGCTGATGAATGGGAAGACACAGAGATAGAGTGTTTAGAATAGAAAGAACAGATATGAGGCAGGTTCACATTCAATTCCATGTTGTTTAAGTCTGAAGTTTTTTCCCACTAACCCATAGGCACCTTCAAAAGTTAGAGAACCTTTTGCCATGTGATTGGTTCTCTTATGTTACTAGGATAGACAGTTTGTAGGGCTCACTAGACTTGGCATTAAATTAGCATTAATGAACATTTGGCACTAGCCCATGCTGGTTGGTAGGCAGGTATTGAAAAGAGAATGAGTCACTTCATTCCATGGGTCAGCTTCACCAGCTAGAATTCAATAAATGTAATTGTGATTTAGTAAATAGGTGTATTTTCGGGCTTGCTACCCAGTCATAATAGTGTGGGCTCAAGGCCATGATACCACCCGGGAGAGTGGAAACCTAGGGGTTCATGACCAACAGAAGCCCACTCAGCCCACAGCACAGTATCCCTCCTGCCGTGTCCCCTGAGTGATGTTATATAATGTTTAACCACCATGGCTTCTATTGTCTCATGTCATGAGGAGAGCATCAGTGGCAATGAAAAGCAAAGAGCTAAGTCAGTCAATACACACACACACACACACACACACACACACATACATATAGCCTCTCTCTATATATATAGTCTCTCTCTGTGTAATTTTATACTTGGATTGAATTCCATTTTAGAAAGAGGATGATGGGTGGAATACAAAGGTAATTATAGGAGTGGGTAGTAAAGTGGATGACTATGACCCAAATGGAATATATATTCTTATAAGAAAATCCTAATAAGCCCTTATTTCTGAAATCATTGTATGCTGACCATAGTTGAGTGGATTTTCTTTGACAGTAATAATTACTGCCATGAACATTATCACTTTATTGTTTTAAACACATATTATGTGTCACATACTATATTACACTTTCAATATGTTTTGTACTTAACTCTAGAAATTGATTTTGTGCAATTAGGTCTCTCATTTGACAAATGGGGAAATGAAAGTTTAGAAGCCAAGCAACTTGCCAATCATATGATTAATTAGAAGTGTGAAGATTCAGGCAGTGGGCTTATCAACTGAGAAGTCTCAATCAGTTACTCACGAGGCATCCGTGCCACTTAACTTGTTGATACACTTGTCTTCCTGCCTCTAGTGCATTTACCTTTCCTGTATTTCCTGTTAGAATCTCACGCAGAGCTAGTTCACGTGCCTAGTCCGCAGCGAAATCATTGCTGATTCTCGGCTGCTTTAGTGACCCTGTCTGCATCACTCACATCTTTGATTTGGAAATTAAGGTAATCATTTTGGGATGACTGCTCCATCATGACCCAAGAGCCAGTGTTTCTGTCTTTCAAGCAGACCTGAGGTACTCAGCCTTTCCATCTGAATATATGAACTGCTAGCCCTCCTTAAATCTCTCCAGGGATAGAATTTCTACAGTCTAAGTAGCCCAATTCTTTAGGCGGTTCAACATTTCCTCCCCTTAATCTAAATGCATGCTGTCTTGTTTGCTATTCTGCAGCATTACAGGCTATCTGCTTATAGATAATGCATCCTGTGAAAGCCTTCCCTGGGCTGGGATGCAGTAACCAGGCAACCCTTTGCCTTCCCTTCTCTCACTAACCTTGTGCCATTCTTGTGACCTTTCCTCCAAAGTCTATTTTTCATCCCTTTAATTTTTTTGTCACTGCCCCTTCTAACCTCTAGCGTCAACATCAAGGAGACCAGGTCCTGACACATGGAAATGCCACTCGCAGGTGGCAGGCAAATTGGCATGCTTAGCACAAGCTCGTGCTCCCTCCAGGGATTAATAATAAATACTATTTGATGATGAAATCGGAGTGCATTTTCTTTTCAATGAGACAGTGTCAACTGTTTTCTTCTAGAATAGAAATGAGCAGAATACAAAATTGAGCAGCCTTCATTTCTTCCCACTCAGGAGGCTGTTATTACTGATCTGGTTGGCATTCCTCCTGGCTGAATTCAGACAGGAAGAGGCTTAGCAGGTAGCACTGCGCCTTCCCTGGATAACTAGCTATTATTTATAGAAAATTGGAGATGAGTACTTTGGGCACTTTGTTTTCTTGGCCTCTATTTCCTGATGTAACTGGTGCATCTTCAATTATTAAAACAGGTGACTTTAACCATTACGCCAGAGTACCAAGGGAAAGTAGAAAAAAAATCATACTTATGCTTCAAAATCAAACAACTATGCAAAGATTTGAAGGATTAATTCTGCTGGCACTTGGTGGCATTTTATACGTCCTTGATGCGGAGTGGCTTTAAAAGTGAGGCTGGTACGGAAGAATGAAGATAATCTAATCCACATGTCTGTGTTTCCCAAGTAAGACATTTGAGGTTTTGAGAAGCAGAACTAGTTACACACATGTACCATTCCGAGTGTTCAGTTGAGGCAGTGTGGGCCAGAACTTAGGTCTCACTATTTTCAAGCTATTATTTAAATATCGACCATCATGAAAGTCTTCACTTACCAGGAGATTAGGACAATTGTGGGGACATCTCATTGAGACTCTAGGTAAGACAAATATAGGAGATGGGGAAATAGAAGGACCCAGAGTGCTCTAGAAACCTACAAGAAGAACATCGTGACTGGTGGATCGGGACCCTGGAGGGTCTGCTCAAAATTTTGCACTAACCAAGGACAATACAAGTAGTAAACATCAAACCCCTACTCTGATCTACCCAACGGACAGGACATTCTCCACAGTTATGTGGAGAGAGGGAATGATTCTGACATGAACTCTGGTGCCCCATATTTGGCCACATCCTCTTGGTGGGGAGGCCTGATGGCACTCAAAGAAAGAATAAGCAGGCTACCAAGATGAGACTTGTTAGCCTATGACCATATAGTGGGGGGAGGAGGTCCCCTCGGTCATAGACCTAGGAGAGGGGAATAGGGTGAAAGTGGGAGGGAGAAAGGGAGGAACGGGAGGATACAAGTGATGGGACCACAATTGAGTTGTAATCTGAATAAATTAATAAAATAATAAAAAAAGAAAAAAGAAATATTGAACATCCACATATGCACATGTGTTGAACACTTTGACCTCAGCTGTCAGCACAGTGTTTAGAGGAGATGGGAGCACTAGGCGTAGCACCTAGCTGGAAGAAATAAGCCACTAAGGACATGTACTTAAGGTGAATCCTGGTCCTCAGTCCCTTTTCTCTGCTGCCCCATGGGGTGAGCAGACTCTCACATATGTACCCACTGCCTCCCCGTGGGCTCAAAGATCATCAGATCCAGTGGCCATGGACTGAAATTTCTGAAACTTCAAGCTAAAATAATCACTGATTCACTCAGGACATATTGCTCATAGCTCACTTCCAGTCTGTATCTAGCATCCCTCCACTCTCTCTACTGTGCTCAGAAAGCACTAGGTCACCTTCAGCCAAAGAGAATGTAAAACTAGCATCATGACATCCACAGAGAGTGAGCCCCCACATATGGGGAAATTAAAGTTGAGACACTTACATTAAGAATGGATGCCAGTAGCTTTGCCCTCCTCACCTCTGTGGCACTCCCTCCTGTCCCATCAATGTCCCCACTAAGGACATTGGAAAGTACAGAGAAAAAAATAGTTCTTCATTGGGATACACATAAAGATACAGTGTTCTTTCTACATCAAGGAAAATCCACAGTAGTGTTAAATAGCATAAAAGTGTAACCAATAATAATGTCAAAGATACATAAGCCAATAAAGTTTACACTAAAATATGAATGCCTTATTAATTACCAAATGAATGACTATAAAGGAAGATATATATATGTATATTATATATATACATATATATATAATATATATATATGTGTGTGTGTGTGTGTGTGTGTGTGTGTGAGTGTGTGTGTGTGTGTGTACTAAATGAATCCTTAAAGCAGAAGAGGAGGGAGGATTTCTGTGGAATAATATACATGAGAATAGCCAGGCCTGGTGTTGCATACCTATAATTCCAGCACTTGGGAGGCTGAGGCAGGGGAGAGAATCCAGAGCTTGAGACCAGTTTGTGCTACACAGCAAGAGACATGTTTGGATAATAATGAATAAATCAATGATTGCACTGGACTACTTGATGAGGTGACTTGTTAGAGATAAAGATGACTGTGGAGAAGCAAGTTAGGATCCTCAATAGAAAAAATGCTCAAAGTCAAGCCAAGGAAAACTGATTTTATTTAAATTCTTTGAGATATTTCAATATCACCCAACATGTCAGCTGATAACATCCACATAAGCTTCCAAGGTAGGCTTAAAACAACTTTCACATAGCCCCACATTTGTAAGCCAAAAGCAGCATCTGCTGTTTGTTCTAGTTGAGTTTTGTAAATAATTTTCAGGACTGTGCCTTTCAGCCTCATTTTATTTCTATAACATAACAGACACTGTCCTAGACATGGACTGAAAAGCACTTACTGCCCAATATCTGCCCCCAACACCAGGGGATGACATGTGACAAGAAAAAGGTTCATTCAGTCACAATGGAACATCATAAATAGTTCAAGCTTTCCAATCTTTAAGATAGACAATCAGATTGCACCCTCCTGATTTGTAGACATGTGGCTGTTTTTATTTCAAAGCAAATGCTATGGGTAAGATAATCAACAAGATGACAAATGTTTATTGGAAAAAAAACCCTCCAGGATTCAGTGGAACATGACACGAGACTAAGATATGCTCTGTTGCATGAGGTAGCAAGAAATGCATTAATATAAAATCAGAAACTCTTGTAAATCCACCTATACTATAGGGTACACAGGTGGCAGGTGCTAGTCAGGCCTAGAGAATTACTTGGTAGTTCCAGAGCCAAGGAGGCAGGGATGGGGAATCCCTCAAACAAGAGCTATCTAGACTGACAGATTAACAAACCCCTGGCACAAGTTAGAGATCCTATCTCAGTATATAGAGGGATGGTGATTTGGGAAAAAAAAAACCATGTCAACCACTGCTTCCATGTGTACTCATTTACATGCTCTGATACACATGTACCATGTATGGTACATTCGGAAACACACACACACACACACACACACACAATCCCCCCACAACAATAAAGTCAGTTTATAAATGAGGAGGACACTATTAGTGAAAATGTATACAGTGACCCAGGAGCCCCCATTGTATTTCAGCTCATGTAAATATATTGGACCCAGTCACAGAGGGTCCTGATGAGAGAGGTAATGTGCTTAGGAGGGACCCTACTTCAAAACCGTGGCTTTCTGACAATTGCTTTCATTGCTTATAGGAGCCCAGGGGACTTCCAAGATGCTCTGAAGTGTCATCTAGAACTATTGTTTTTTTCTCTTGCCTTTTGGCTAAGAGCAATCATAGAGAACTTCTCAGTTTACCAAACAACAAAGTTGTGAAGTGTTTGGGGTGTCCAGCTTGAACTTTCAGATTTTACAGGTCTGAAATTTCCTGACAGAATATCCTGAGTGTTTATTTCCAATCCTCTCCCTCATTAAGTCTCAGGCACTCTGATTTCTACTACATTAAAAATAAGACAGCTCAGCAATTTTCACAGTATAATTCTTAAATGAATCCCAATATTTCTGAATTCCAATAATCCATATTGGTATTATTTTACCACTTATTAAATTATTTCAACAAAACCTCCATGAAATAACAATTAGAAAACCCAATAAGAACAATTTGTATCTTAAAGTAAAGAGAAAAAAAAATCAGATTGCTAGGCTAACTGTCCATAGATGCTATGTCCAGATCTTGAACCTAATTATTAAGTTTCCATATCCTCTGTGTTCTCCAATCTATCATCTGCCCAGTGGATCATGCATAATTCACAGTTGATAAAAAAAAATGGTAATTTTTAGTTGAGATTCTTAGCTTGTTCCACAGCTTAAGGGTGAACAGAGAAGAGTCATTAACACTCAAGCAGGGTTCAAAATTTTCATATCTAGGGTTAGTGTCAAGAAGACCAGTAAAATAATATATAAAAGTCATTAAAGTGACAATGGTGACAAATTCAAGTCAATGATCCATATGGATAAATCCATAGTAAGTGAAAGTCACTGTTTATAGTTTAAAATATCTAGATGGCTTTGTTTCCAAAACCACCTTTTTTTTTTAAAAAAATAGGCTGTCTATTGTCTGAGCAGCCAAGGTCAAGACTGAGATAATTTCTGGCCTGTCCTGCCCATGCAATAGCATTCATAGTATTGGCGTCTAACTCTCAGACCGGTGAAGAGAAGTGATGGAACCTATGCATTGCATTTTGGTATAACGAAAGTACCATTATCAAGATCCCTGATATGGGCAGGATTCTCTCTGGCAGGCAGGCTTTCATCAATTCGCAATGCCCTAGGAGAAAGAGAAGGCTTCTAAGGAGAAATGACCAACACAGTGGGCAAGTGGCCGGCCACTATGTAGAGGGCAGGGTGACGGCCTAATTGCCAACTGCTGTTGATTGATGTTGGTCTGCTGGACAGTTAACCCAGTGAATGCGGCTCACTGCTAGCTACCACCATGGTGACAAAGGCCCTCTTCTTGTTCTCTAAAAGCCCACGATTTCCAGAGTGGAATTTAAAGTGACCTTTTTACTTTTTCTGTAGCACACAGACCACTTTCCCCCACACTTACTTTCTGTTCCAGTAGAGATGCTCACAGATGCTGACTGCAGAGTTCCTGGCTGACAGAACAGGAGAGGTTTGAATGCCACAGGAAATATCAGTTTCTTTAAGGCCTTCTGACATTTAAAAAAAAACTACATAAATAGTTTGAGAGTGAAAGAGAAGACAAGTGCTGACAAGAGAGTAAAACGGTTCTTTTCAAAAGGGAGGTAGGTAGGATATCTGTACTGTTACCACAAGGATGGGTGTGAGGTGAGGTCTGCTTAAGGAGCAAAAGCAGAAATGACGACACGGAATAGTGTACAGCAGGAAGTTAGAAGACTTCAAATCAGTCATTTAATCAACCTTAGCCTTAATATTTCAACTGGGAAGATACATTAGATTCTTAAAATGCCTCTGTGCTTGGTTTGTTTCCTAAAATACGCCCTGGGACCGCAGACTGCATCAGCGGAACCTTTCTCACGCAGCACCTTCTGGGCAGATTTCCCTCACAAAAAATGTCACCATGGGAAAAGCTCCAAGCTTGGCACCCCCAAATCCTTCACTCTGCTTTTAAAAGTTGTGGGACCACATGTTCCCAGAACTCTCTCTTTTCCCATTTACTTTTATAATTCAATATAAAATGTTTAATCACTACAGAAGGAAAGAAAACAGAAAATATACTTAATTAACATGACTTTTAAAAATGATAAATCATAGTCATTTTGACATTTTCCCCTTTTCTCATTTTTCAAATAAGCTTAGGATAGTCTTGGCTTTTTTTTTTTTTGCTGCTTTTAAAGTTTTATATATTTTTGATTTTTATTAAGCATTTTTATCTTTTACATATACATGTATATTATTATACATATATACAATAAACTACCTATAGCAAGAAGAGCCATGACACAATCAGGAACTATATAAATGTTACATTCTTAGTGTTTTGGCTATTTGTGTTTGACAGCCTTGAAGAAAAAATTTTTCCTATCTTGGTGCATCTAAAATTCTGAATGTAAATCAATCTCCATCACTTCTTGTCATTATTAATTTAAAACATCTATCTAGACCTAAAAACATCTTAACCCCGAAACCCCAAAACTTCATTGTAAAATTAAGCTACTTGGTCTTCAATCCATTCAGAGACTTGAGAAGGAATAAAATTGATTACCTGAGTATTCTAGAGTGCAGGTTAGTAGCTTTCCAAATGAGAAGATGACAGAGACAGTTTGCTACCTGGATAGTCACCCAAAATCTCTATAACATTGGAGCATCTTCTTCAGCCTTCTGGCCCAATATATATGACAGACATATTTGTGAGGCAGGAACTATTGGGGACTTGCTTACCCTGTCTTAGCGGAGTTTGGCCATTGACTGTGCCTACATCCAAGCTTGCCCTTTTTAAGGCAGAATTATGTCTGTGGTAGAAGAGAGGACATTTTGCCCAATGGCTTGTTTGCCACATTTGAGGCCATATCCATAAGGAAGTTCTTTGATGCTCACCATCCTCTTTGAGGTAGGCTGGGTGTTTCCAGGAATTAACCTGTCTCATTGTCAGTGAATCTTTAAAAGAATAAAAACAGTTTTAAATGCCATATTCTGTATGTCTCTGAGGTCTTTGAAGACATTATCTATTTTACCTTATTTTTCTATAGAATCATATCTATCTGTTGCACCTAACATGTATATTCTTGCAATAAAAGTAGACTAGTAATTAGTATGACCATGATTTAACTAACATAATTTATTTATCCTAAATAGGCTGCAATAGCACTTTCAAAGTACTGTAGATAAACCTTATATTATCATTGAGTTATATGGGTACAATACCTCATATTAGGAATATGTGTGTGTGTGTGTGTGTGTGTGTGAAGAATAATATCACGTTTGAATTCTATACTACTGTATCTAAAATTAAACTTATTTTGCATCTATATACAAAATTCTTTACCAGTGAATTAAAAATAACCTTATGAGTGACAATTGAGGCATTAAGTTGAGGAATAGATTCATTAATCTACTTTTTGTTCTATCCTCCCTATATATTTCTATATTCCCCTTTTTTTCTTTTCCACCGCTATCTCCAAGCCTAAGAATGTAAGATAAAGGAAAAGAGACACATCTTTGAGTCTAACCTCATTTTCTCTCTAAATAAGACCAATAATTACTTGTAACCAACTTCCATTGATAATAAATAACCCTCTGTAGCCCGAGAAAGCAACCAAAAACCTACCTAAGCCCTATTAAAGGAAATGTGGTATCATTCTCTTAAGGTTCTTCTGGCTGATTTGGGACAAATAATACCTTTGTAGGGCCCCAAATAAAATTGGAGAAATGGTTAAACAAACTAGGAACAACATTTTTGGTCCAGTTTCTAAATGTCGAGAAATCTCAGCCTTAATTAGAGTCTTGTGTGGGACAGTCTGAAGTGCTGAACCAATTGGTATTGGAAGCTTTCTTTGACTGTGTCCTGGGAGGCTATTTTGCTTTTAATAATAAAGATTTAGCCAAATATACAGAAGAAAAAAGTTTCATCAGGACACATTAGTTATATAATTTTCTTTGTACTTCAAAGCATTATAAAGCTGATATCCAAATTAAAGCTGAAATTTTATTGTATTGAGTACAGATGAATAGACTGAATGCTTTTCTGTCTGTATAATAGACATACCTACTATATAATAGACTTTCTGTGTCTCCATGTTCATTTTCTTCCCTTTTCAAATGGATACCCAGGCCTCTTTTCTCAAAGCTATGATCTCAAAATGAGAGTCTTCCTTCCCTCCATCTCTCTTCCGCTTCCCTCCCTCCCCCCCACACACTTTTCCCCCTTCTGCCCATACTTTTCTAAAACATCTTTTCCAGCAAGGCTAAATTCCCCACAACGAAGGCTAGAGAAGACTCACATGGACTAGAGAATCCCAGTGTCTCTCATTGTCTGAATCACAGAAATCAGGAGAGCTGAATCTGTTCCTGGGCCTGAGTTCCTGTCACTGTCAACCTCATACTCTAACAGCTTCTTTTCTCTCCCTGTTTTGCTAACTCATTACATAATGAGATCAGAAAACTACAAGCTCTGAGAAAACAAACAACACAGGGAGAAAGGTAACAGTGCTTATCAATCCCATGGTGGCCCCGGATAATCGTTCAGCATCACAGAAAGCCTGGGTGCCTGAAAATTAGCTTGACCTAGATTGTCTTTAATAACCATAAATTCTTAAATGAGTCATAAAATTGATCTGAGTTTGTCTAGGCAAAAACTAATTCCCTAATTGTAGGCTTAGATTTGTCAAAAATCAATTTATTTAGGGTTCTTAATTGCTTTTACCTCCCTTCCTACCCACCAAACTGAGGTAAGGGAGAAAGAAGGTTAATAGGAAAAGGGGTTGTGGGCCTTTTTAGATGTAGTTCCTTGGAGAGATTTCACTCTTCATTGTCAGAATACCAGCAGTCCACTCAAATAGCAAACACCAAACAGCAACATGACTCAGCAGCAGAAGCACAATCCAGCAGAAACAGCAAGACTCCACCAAACTGGCATGAGTCAGTGGGAGCCGCCAGAATCAACCAGAGTAGCACAAGGAGTTCTCTGGAGCATTTCTCTTTGCAAAGTGAAGTGTAAAAAAATGAAGACCACACTCCTTCATTGCTGGTGGGAATGCAAACTAGTACAACCACTTTGGAAATCTATCTGGCGCTTTCTCAGAAAAATGGGAATAGGGCTTCCTCAAGACCCAGCTATTCCACTCCTTGGAATATACCCAGAAGATGCACTACCACACAACAGGGACATATGCTCAACCATGTTCATAGCTGCCTTCTTCATAATAGCCAGAACATGGAAACAGCCTATGTGTCTCTCAGTAGAAGAATGGATAAAGAAACTGTGGTATATTTACACTATGAAATACTACTCAGCTATTAAAAACAAGGAATTTCTGAAATTTGTGGACAAATGGATGGAACTAGAAATTATCATAATGAGTGAGTTCACCCAGAAGCAAAAAGAGTCAAATGGTATATACTCACTTATATCGAGACACCAGTCCAAGGGGTACGCCCCCATGAAAAACTTTACCTACCAGGAAAGTGGGTCAGAGGGGAGGACATCCTATTGAGACTTTAGGTGTGAGAAGCCTGGGAGAATGAGGAAATAGAGGATCCAGAGGGTCCTGGAAAACTACAGGAGGGTCTGGGCCCTGGGATCCTCCTCAAACTATGGCACCAACCAAGGAAAATATAGGCAGTAAACTTCGAACCCCTACCCAGTCTAGCCGGTGGACAGGACATTCTCCACCGTTAAGTGGAGAAGGAGATCTGACTTTCACACAAACTCTGGTGCCCCATATTGGACCATATCCTTTGGATGGGAAGGCCTGGTGGCACTCAGAGGAAGGATAATAGTTCACCAAAAAGAGACTCGATACCCTATGAGCATATACAGGGGGAGGAGGTCCCCCTCAGTCACAGACATAGGGGAAGGGAGTAGGGGGGGAAGTGGGAGGGAGGAAAGAAAGGGAGGATACAAGGGATGGGCTAACAATTGAGATGTAATATGAATAAATTAATAAAAAAAAAGAAAAAAAAATGAAGACCAGTGAAGCAATGTAAACCACTGCAAGGTGCAGTGATGCAAAAACGTTATCTCACTGTCTGTGGGCTCCTGTATATCTCTTCAGAGTCCACACAAAGATGTTTTGCAGCTGGCGAAAACCACTTTCTTCACATGAGACAGCTTCCAGCAAAACATCATGTGCCCTCTCACAGGCCTGTCACGAGGTTGTCTTCAGCAGTGGAAAAACATTCCCACATCATACTTGGGAAAAAACAAAAACAAAAAAACAAAACATTCACATGACACAACTGAATCATCAGAAAAACCAGAAACTTCCACTTAACCTGACTTAAAGTTTCAACCAAAGAGGAGTTCATTACTCATGCAATGCCACTATTTTAGTAATAAGGACTCCAATATTTGAAGTCACAGAAACTGGGCTTTTAAATCACTCACGTCTGACTGCTTTCTGTCTAGAAGGGCAACAATTCATGATTCTTTTTTATTTTTCTTAGGTAAATATTTCAAGTCTTTTCTTTGTTTTAGAAATAGCTGAAATCCATTTGTGTTTAACTTAAAAGTTGTTTAGTGGTAATATCATAAAAATCCACCTCATTTGCATGTGCTTTCCTCTTCTGATTCATTTAAGCAGCAGCCCTGCGTCCTGAAGGGACAGAAGTTGAGCACTGAGAAACTCTTGACTTTGTAGCTGATCTTATCATAGCATAGAGATGTCTAGTGCCATTTCAATATAAATATATTCTCTTGTGAATATTTTTCATGCTGGTGGCAGAGAACCATCAGCCAAGTTTAAAATCAAAAATTATAATTTGACTTTGCAGATTATTCTGCCTTGTTTAGAGATAGCCACTAGTCATTTAGAGAATGCAATGGCAACATTTATGTCATAAATACTTCATAGGTTGGGACCAAAGTAGTGTGACCTCAAGAAATAGGAGATCTAGGCTTTGATTTATACTGAAGCATTTGTGTAGGTGTTGTTTTGATTCTGCAAACAAATACCTGTTTTTATTTGGTTGACGGTCCTGGAATTATTCATTTCTGGCTATCCAAGGCTTGGAATATCAATCCAGTGGAATTAAATGATTCTCTGAGCCATCTCCTTAGATGAACCCCCGGGACTGCACTTACAGAAGTCTCACTTGTCTTGTGTCATTTGTACATTTAGTCTACATTTAATTTCTTGAACTGTTGAGCATGGTCAAGTTAAAACCAGGCTTCTAATTTACATGCTTTTATATTAAACTTGAATATCTATGTCCTAAAAACTCTTTGGAAAAAAGTTTCTAGCTCCATGTACTGACTATAAGAAAAATTATGGATAGCATTAAGGTAATGCTTCCAAAGTAAAACCCAGACTTTTATATGAGAGGAATGGTACCCTTTGGTACCATATAAAATCTTACAACACAGTGTTTTCCATGTTCAATGTGATTAAATACATTCTTATTCAGGATTCAAGGTAGCAAAGTTGTAGTTGCATGTCTGGGTGGACAAAGTCAGAGCCATCAGGGTTAGGTTAGGGTGATTCTAGTCCAGAGTGATGCCTAGGGTGATTGCCCAGAGAGGACCTTGTGTACTGCGTATCAGCTGGATCTTTGGATTCAGAACTAGAAGACACCATATACATTTTTCTTTTGTTGGGGAGCTATTTCCTCAATAGGAAAACTTTCTTCTCTTGGAAGGAACAAGGAGGGCTCAGATTCAGGTAGATCAAATAACTTAGAAAGGTCATGAAATTATGTCAGATAACTTACAAAGAACCTTCTGAAACTTACAAGGCTTAGGAAGTCCAGAAAATGGCAAGACTCATAAGTGTTCTCAAATGTAGACAAACGGTAAACAACTGGCAGGTAAAAGAGCACTCCTAAAGCATGCAACAGCTTTAAAGAACAATTAAAAGTGGATTTTAAAGACTCATATAAAATTTTACTTTCAGGGTCTCCACCTACCAGGAAAGTGGGATAGATGTGAGGATATCCTTTTGGGACTCTAAGTGAGAGAAGTATGGGAGAATGGGAAATAGAAGGATCCAGAGGGTTCTAGAAACATACAAGTAGAACATTATGATGGGCAGATCTGGGCCCAGGGGTTCTGCACAAACTATGGCACCAAACAAGGACAATACGTGCAGTAAACACTGAACCTCTACCCAGATCTAGCCAAGGGACAGGTCATTCTCTACAGATGAGTGAAGAGTGGGGACTGACTTTCACACGAATTCTGGTGCCCCATATTTGACCACATCCCTTTGATGGGGAGGCCTGGTGGCACTCAGGGGAAGGATAGCAGGCTACCAAGAAGAAACTTTATACCCTGTGATCATTTACAGGGGGGAGGAGGTCCCCCTCAGTCACAGTCTTAGAGGAGGAGAATAGGGTGAAAATGGGAGGGAGGAATGGGAGGATAGAAGGGATGGGATAACAATTGAGCTAAAATATGAATGAATTAATAAATAAGTAAATTAAAAACTTTACTTTCAGGAAATATCTTATAGTTTATTGTGAGCCATTACTATGGTAGAATATCATAGCAATCAGTACCACAAAGACGCACACCTTTAGGGAAATCAGTGTTTCTGGATAACAAAACATTTTTAGTAAAATATAGTATGTATGTAGATAGGGGAAGCATAACGTACAGCAAAAGTAAATAGGAGGAAAGCTTACTCCAGAAGACACAGGGTCAAAACAGTTCAGAAAAAGTAGGAGGCACTGAAACTGGATGAGAACTTTGTAGCTTCACATTATAATTTTTGTTTTAAGCAGTGAGAATCTTAGGAGGATACAAAATCAGAGCGTCAGTTGTTGTGTGTAGAAATCACAGGGATTTAATATGTACTTCCTTTATTTGGTGAGTTAAAGCACGCATAGGAGGGTGGGTGGGGCACAAAACAGAAGCTCAACAAAAACAATCCTATACAATAAAAGATCCTCTGGAGGAATCTCCATGCCTGATCTCAAGCTGTACTATAGAGCAACAGTAATTAAAACAGCATGGTACTGGCTCAGCGATAAGCTAGTGGATCAATGGAATCGAACTGAAGACCCAGAGATGAATCCGCACACATTTGGTCACTTGATTTTTGACAAAGAAGCCAAATCCATTCAATGAAAAAACAACAGCATCTTCAACAAATGGTGCTGGTCTAACTGGATGTCTACATGTAGAAAAATGCAATTAGACCCATATTTGTCACCATGCACAAAAATCAAGTCCAAGTGGATTAAAGACCTCAACCTAAAAAAAGAGACATTAACCCAACTAGAGGAAAAAAGTGGGGAAGAGTCTGGAACACATAGGTACAGGAGACAACTTCCTGAACAGAACACATACAGCCCAGGCCTTAACGTCAACAATTAATAAATGGGACCTCATGAGGCTGAGAAGCTTCTGTACGGCAGGTGACACTGTCAAGAGAACAAAGCGACAGCCTACAGACTGGGAAAAGATCTTCACCAACCCTACATCTGACAAAGGTCTAATATCCAAAATATATAAAGAACTGAAGAAATTAAACACTACCAAACCAAATAACCCAATAGAGAAATGGGGCTCTGAACTAAACAGAGAATTCTCAGCAGAGGAATATCAAATGGCGGAGAGACACTTAAAGAAATGCTCGACCTCCTTAGTTATCAGGGAAATGCAAATCAAAACGACACTGAGATTATATCTTACACCCATCAGAATGGCTAAGATCAGTAGCTCAACTGACACCACATGCTGTCAAGGATGTGGAGAGAGAGGAACACTCCTTCATTGCTAGTGGGAATGCAAACTAGTACAACCACTTTGGAAATCTATCTGGCGCTTCCTCAGAAAAATGGGAATAGGGCTTCCTCAAGACCCAGCTATTCCACTCCTTGGAATATACCCAGAAGATGCACTACCACACAACAGGGACATATGCTCAACCATGTTCATAGCTGCCTTATAATAGCCAGAACATGGAAACAGCCTACGTGTCCCTCAGTAGAAGAATGGATAAAGAAACTGTGGTATATTTACACTACGAAATACTACTCAGCTATTAAAAACAAGGAATTTCTGAAATTTGTGGACAAAGGGATTGAACTAGAAATTATCATAATGAGTGAGTTCACCCAGAAGCAAAAAGAGTCAAATGGTATATACTCACTTATATCGAGACACCAGTCCAAGGGGTACGCCCCCATGAAAAACTTTACCTACCAGGAAAGTGGGTCAGAGGGGAGGACATCCTATTGAGACTTTAGGTGTGAGAAGCCTGGGAGAATGAGGAAATAGAAGGATCCAGAGGGTCCTGGAAAACTGCAGGTGGGTCTGGGCCCTGGGGTCCTCCTCAAACTATGGCACCAACCAAGGAAAATATAGGCAGTAAATTTCGAACCCCTACCCAGTCTAGCTGATGGACAGGACATTCTCCACTGTTAAGTGGAGAAGGAGATCTGACTTTCACACAAACTCTGGTGCCCAATATTGGACCATGTCCCTTGGATGGGGAGGCCTGGTGGCACTCAGAGGAAGGATGATAGTTCACCAAGAAGAGACTCGATACCCTATGAGCATATACAGGGGGAGGAGGTCCCCCTCAGTCACAGACATAGGGGAAGGGAGTAGTGGGGAAGCAGGAGGGAGGAAAGAAAGGGAGGATACATGGGATGGGCTAACAATTGAGATGTAATATGAATAAATTAACAAAATATATATATAATAAAAAAACTCAGAAGCTCAACACAACTTTCAGCTTTCCACCCACGTCCCTATTCTGATCTGATGCTAATATGCACAAATGTCAATGTTGGTACACAGTACATGTTAGGTCAACATTCCTTCAAATGATTTCAACATCAACACATTTATAAAAAATAAAAAGAGTTTCATTTAACTTCTCCATTTTTTTCTGGGACAATTGTATTTTTATCATGATATGGTCTCTGGGCCCAAGAGGCTCTCTTTTACAGCGCCAACATCCAAGTAGTGTTTCTCCCTGTCGATTAAAGTACTCCACTGTTAGGTTCGGACTAGCTGAGGGTCCTTAGGTATGTTTAGTATAGGCAGATAACTTCCAGGTCCTTCATTTTTCAGGATGCATGTGTATGTGATATGTCTGTGCATGTGTAACTAGAAATGGAACTAGATTAGGGATGGACAAGTCCTTCCTCTCAGTTTAAACCCTTTGCATTAAACTGCCGACACCCTTGCCCTGGCTGTCACTGGTTTCACTATAAAGCTGAATGCTCCTTTGTTGACGAATGGCATAAGGCTGTACCATCAACAGCTACAACTAAGGAGACACGTTTCTCTTATCCCCAGCATCACAGTGACACTTACGTTTGCTCTACACAAGTCCCTTCTCTACAATATGGAACAAATCAAGAACTAGGAAAAGTTCCCTGCCACTCTAGCCTTCTACAGATTATCCTGTGACAATATACACACATAAAATAATTGCCAGGTGATCTGTGTGAGCTTTGAAAAAGAAATGTCACATAAATTTAAGGCATTATCATTATTTTTATTGCTGGATTAATTAGGTTGTAACACAATCTAACTATAAGGACATTATCTAGCTATATTTTAATTATCTGTTTTGAGGTAAAAATATGTCAGGTGTGCAGATGTCTAGTTTGATGTCAGGGTGTGACAATTTCGCAAATTCTCCATGTATGTGGATTTACTCTAGTCATGGAACTGCTCCGTGCTTGTCTAATACTCTACTGTGTGTTTTTTTTTTTTTTTTGCTTCAGTTCCTGTAATTATAAATAATACATTCTTTTCAAACCTCTTGGCATAGTTATTGGGAAACTGAAACTTTAAAGAAATGTGTTACAATTCACTCTTTTATACAGTCTTTCTCTTTCAATTTCAGGTCTCATCAGAGAGTGCTGAGCCACCCCACCTCCTATGCAGGGCTAAACACACTCTCTCACCATTCACAGCTCTAGCATGACACAATGCTAAGATGATCACATCTACGTCTGTAGCAGAGGGACTGAGGAGATTTGCCTTGGTCTGAGTTCCCCAGTACTAACTTTATAAATAAGGTGGTTGGATCCTTGTCTCACCCTTGGATTAGCCTAATCTTTGTCTACCATGTTTACACCATTATCAATTGAGAAGCTCTGCATTCCAGGCAAAACTTATCCCCTGTAATTTTTGCCTTTTCACCCCAAAAACTAACAAAAATTGTCAGTTTTTAAAACATACGTGCTTCTAAAAATGATTGCATTTATTTATTTTGAGTATGTTTATGCATCTGAAGGGATGGCAGGCCACACTTAAGGTGCACATTGTCAAAGGACAACTTGTGAGATGATTCTCTCTCTCCAGTATATGGGTGTTAGGGATCAACACCTGGGTCATCAGGTTTGGGGTAAACATCCTTACTTGATGAATGAACTATCCTTCTGGCCGAGAAATATGTCATCCTCTGCATTGTTAATATCCAAGGCCTTTGAGCCAATGACCTTGTTCTTTGACATGACAGCATAAATGCTGAAAAAGAACTGCTCGATTTCATCCTTATGGGATTCTCCTCTGATTGTCTGCCTATGCTTTAGATTGACAGGAAGCCTGGAGATTTCCTACTTTACAATTCTTGTTGCTGGCAGACAAGCTCGTCCTCAAACTCAGATGGACATTGGGGCCTCAGCAGCAATGTCTCCGATGTACACTAGACGGGTTTGTCCAAATACCTACATTATGCACGTAAAGATTTGAGCTCTCACCTTGGTTTATCTACTTCTCCATGGTTCTGCTGTATAAAGTGAGTCACAGTGCTAGTACAATTACACACACTGTGAAGACAGGAGGGAAACTGTAGGGAAAGGTACCAAGCTGGGAGTCGTGCAATATGAGAGTTTGTTAAGAATTGGAAAACAAAGGCTACATACAGACACTAGGTACAAATGGCAAACACAAGACCCAGGTTGATATATAATCAGGAACTTGCAATTTGATGGATGCTTGCTCAGAAGGCAAACAGATGGGTGGGTGATGGTTTGTTGCAAACAACCCTGAGATGACTCATACTCTATAACTGTAGGGTCTAAAGACCATGGAAGCTTTGGGAACCTGTAGGGGCAGTGGTGAGTGGCACTCTCCTGTTCTCACAAGTGGAATGCTTTCTGGATATGAATACCTTCTTGGAACTGCACTGGAGTTGCTACAGTGTCACTTAATTTACTCTTGTTTATAACCCTTGACTCTTATTTGGCCTCTGGCTTGTTCTGAATCCCACTAAGTCTTCCCAAAACTCATGTTGTCTTTGACCCTTCAATGCTGTGTCCTGCTTAAGCTGCTTCTGGTCAGTAATGTGGTCACTAATGTCAGACTGGAATCCCTCATAGAAGAGGAATAAAAATCTCATTCTCAAGCCAAAGAGAAGATTTAGTCTTACACTGCCATTCAAATTATAGGATGGACTGGAAGATGGGTAGGTCTAGGCCTAGGCAGCATTGTTTTTTGTATGCTGCCTCTTATATTTACTACATTTTACTTTTAAATTTTCTGTAAAATTATTGGATGATTGACATCTGTGGCCTCATTGACCATGAGAAAAGTTACCTGAAGGGCTAGCTAGCTAAGTTTGAGACACAGTGAACAGATTGCTTGTAAGCATGATTTAAATATGAAAATTAACTATATCATCCCTTGACCTTTGAATATGCTTAGTAACCAGCTCACAAAAAAGTATGACACACTGGCCACAAGAATGCATACATATAACTGTGTTAGGATGGAGGCTAACACGGAGCATTTTATTGACTATTTGAATGAATGATCTTTTAAGCATCTGTTAAAGGAACAATTAACAGTCTAGTGATTTGTTTTGTTTTAACTATGAGCCTTGTGGTCAAACATGCCATTTTATTTGGTATCTATAGAGAATAGGATCTTGACAACTTTTGATCATTAAAATTTTGTTTCAACAGGATCAGTTTATCATTTTGGCTTCATGGTCTTGGTCATAGTTATAGGAGTCTATTACAACTACTCAAGGCTGTCATTGATAAGACATGAATACGATCCAATAAGACATTGTTTAGGAATTATTTTTACTACATTATCTCTCCCCCCTTTTTGGAGTTTTGATACAGGGTATCTCTGTGAGCTCAAGGCCAGCCTGGTCTGCAAAGTGAGTCAGGACAGCCATGGCTACACAGAGATCCACCTGCCTCTGCCTCCCCAAATGCTGGGATTATGGGCACATGCCACTGCTCCTGGCTTTTATTAAATTTTCTAAGCATACCTTGTGTGATAGAATGTTATAGTTGTGCAGGTCAAAGTACAGTTTGCTGGAGGAGCTTCTCTCCTTCCATTATCTGGTTCCAGGGATGGGGCTCAGATAGCCAGACTTGGCAGCAAGCCCTTCTAGCCACTGAGCCATTTTGCCAGCCAATCCAGTAGAGCATTATCTTTAACATAGGTGTCAGCCGGCCATGTGCTAGACTGGGCTGGCTCACGGGCTATGGTTAGCCAAACCCTGTCTATGGAAACTTAATCTCTGCTTCCATGCTTGTCCCTAAATAATCAGTAGGGTGGGCTGCTCAAAATTAAGTCCTTAGGCTGTGTCTCAAAAAAAAAAAAAAAAAAAAAAAAAAAAAAAAGTCTTGGCTGGCACCTTTTTTCCTGTACTTCTTTCCCATACTTTCCCCCTTTCTCAATGTATTAGTCATGTGAAAGATCTCATTATTTAATAGACGAGAGATGTTTATTGGGCTTGTCAGCAAGGCACTGTTGTGGATACTAGAGAGAGAAAAGTGACTCAAAGAGAATGTATTTCAATACACTTATGGTTTATCAATATTTAAACAGAGGCCACCGATATGGCTCAGTGGATAATGACACCTGCTCAAGCCTCAGGACCTTAGTCAGTCCCTGGACCCGACATAGTGGAAAGAGAACTGATTTCTATAAGTTGCCACCCTCTTATCCCCCAGCCCTGCCCCAACCCCGTCCACACCTTAAACATTGTATGCACATACATACATTTTTAATATAAAAGAAAGATATTTAAATAGGCATGTGTCGCTTGATATCCTTTTCCTAGTGCAGAGACTTCTGCTAATTTCCTGCTGAGCATGTGCCCTGGAGAGTGTGGAGTTTTTTTTTTTTTTTTCCAAACTCTTCTCTTGGTCATTTCATGTGTTAACCTATGGGCAATTAAGTCATGTGCTGACCAAATAAAGCTAGTGAACATTTGTTTTTTTTTTTTTTGAACATTTGTATATTAGATGCCATTTTTGGTTAATACTAACTGTGTATTTTTGTAATACAACATGTATTGGCTGCACTTCTGTGCAATGTGTACTGACTAAATCTGAGTAATTAATGTCCATATTTTATTATTGCTTTTTGTTTGAAAACTTTTAACCTCTTTTTATTAGTGATGCATATAATATTTAACAGTTTATTGTAGATTAAATTGCACCCACTGCTTTCTGAATGATAAGAAATGATTTCTTTTGTCTGTGTTTAGGCTACCCTGTAACTTTATTCTCCCTCACCAGCCTTCCTACTGTTTCTAGCCTCTAATAACTACTGTTATAATTCAGATTGATTTTTAAAAAATATCCACATGTAGTGTTGTCATTCTTCTTACTTACTATCACTTATTGTTGCAAATCCCAGGCTATCATTATTTATCATGTCTGAATGATGTGTCATTGTGTATATGCCAGATTTTCTCACTAACCTGCAGACATCTAGATTGATTCCTATTTTAGGTCCTGTGACTAGTGCACAAACAAATATGGGTTTGCATGTGTCTCTTAGATACACAGATATTTCCTTCACACAACACATATATACATATGAATATATATATATATATTACATAGCAAGACCATATGATGAATTTATTTTTACTTTCTTGAAATCCTTCATGTTCTTGCCCTTAATAGTTTGACTAATTTATATTCCCTTAAAAACAGTGCGTCAGCATTTCTATTTTGTCTTTTTGACAAGGACAGGTTTGGGGTAATCCTTCTCAGTACGGAGCTGTCTAATGTGCAGTTCGGCTACCTTCTGGCAAAGGCATATAGGACTATCTTTGTTCCTCCTTCTTATGAGTAAGTGCCTTGTTGATAAGGGATGCTGCTAAGAGGAATTGGGTCATTTGATGCTTACTTCTGGGTAGTAGCTTCTCTGGGTTGAGTGGCAACAATACAAATAGTCAGGCATGAACTCTGGGTGAGAAGATTGGTGTGTGAGCTAGCAAACTGGGCAAGTGAGGCTCAGTGTGAGCAGATACCACCCAGTCTACTTGGGGTGGCCCAGGGTATGAAAATACAAGAAAGGAAGACTTTTTGTGTTTTCCTACCTGAATGGGTGGCATCTCTCTCACTCTTCCCCTTCAAATTCAGAATCCAGAATCATCAGGTCTTTGGACACTAGGATCTGCACGACTGTCCCTCTAAGAATCTCTCTGACATTTAGTCTTTAACATATTCAGCCATGTTCGTGTCTCTCACTGTAAGGCTTCTATCATTTTGGGTGAAACTGCCACCTCCGGCTCTCCAACTTAGGCATGGCCTCTCATAGAACTGTTTATCCTTACCCTGAATGAGTGTGTGTGTATGTGTGTGTGTGTGTGTGTGTGTGTGTGTGTGTGTGTGTGTGTCTGCACTTATTTCTGCACTTGGTTCTATTTCTCTGCCATACCCTGACTAATATAAACCCCATTGCAAGCATTGCCATCATTGGCTGTATTTTGGTATAGAGCGTCGAAGAACCTCAGCATCCCAGAAGGCCCAGAATTTCTCAAAGTGTAAGTTCAAAGCCTCCTTTGAGACTCAGAGTAAATTCTTAGTTATGAGCTCCTGAAAACTTAAAAAGAAAAACAAAAGCAACAGAAAACAAAAAAGCAAAAGCAAAATTGTGTGTGTGTGTCTGACATATGATGGCGTAGAGCAAACAAACATTCCTGTTCCAGAAGGTGAAAGTAAGAAATGGCAAGAGAATCAGTTACAAGACCGAAACCCATCAGGGCAAAGAGTGAATCCTTTAGCACCACGGATAGCATCCAGGGCACACAGTAGAGTCAAGTGCACGCCAGAAGATACAGCCAGCTCTGCCTCTCTGTTCTTGCTGACTACGGATCACAGTCAGAAAGGCCTCTCTCTTGACCTACTTCTTCATGCTGCCTGTAGCTTTTGTTGACAGACGCCATGTTTTTGATATCTGTAACTGCCTAGAGTCCCCCGCTATAACTTCCACTTCACTCTAATGGATTAACGCATCACACTCAGAGATCAGGTTTTGACCTGCCACACATTGACTTGGCTCCTCTGGTCTTCTTTTTGTAATCTTTGTGGAAATCTCTATGACTGGATAACTCATGCATTCTGTATACCTGTGTGAAAGAACGCCACATTTATTATGTTTGCTGCCAGGGAGACCGGTATCTTGGCCCATTGTTATCATGGCTGCAGTGCCCCTGAGCACCTGGATGACTGACTGCCAACAGGCCACCATAAGTCATCTTTCCTATTATTCCAGTGCGAAGTATTTGGCTTCTTTTTAAAACAATCCTAACCCTTGAGCAGCCACACCTTTCCTTTGGACTACTTTTAAGCATATCCCCTTTCTAGGCAAACTGCCTGTGTTCTCAAATCATTTCGCTCTGATTTTTGCCACCAGTGCTCACTCTAGATCTGTATAAAAACAGCCAAATACCCTGTATGCTCCAGTGCAGTGAAATAGCCTCAGCCAGATTATTTAGTCTTTTACTTTTAAACTCAGACTTGAACCAAGCCTCAGGGCCCAGGTAAGACCTAGACAGGCTCTTAGCCAGAATATAACATAAATGGCTTCTTACCAAACTCACAGCAGAGTCCTTGTGTATTTTGTTTATTTGTTTGTTTTATAATCCATGACCGCAGTCTTCACTATCCTCATTGCCATCAGTGTTGTGGTCTTCTGGGTCCACAAAAAAAAACCACCCATTAAATTTACTCACAACATCCTCTCTGGTATGGTTCTCCAAACATTTCCAAATTCCTCCCCTAGGCCAGTCTCAAAGGCTTCTGAACCTCACGGCCATCTGTAGTCACAGGAATTCACCCACTTCTGGTACCACTTTTCTGGTAACTAACTTTTTATCGCTGTAACCCATGCCTGAGAGGAGGCAGCGGCTTCAGAAGAAGAGGAGTTCAGTTGAACTGTGGTTCGGGCAGTTTCCATTTGTAGTTACATTTCCCTGCTGTTCCTGGGTCGTGGTGAAGCACAGCCCCATGACAGCGAACCTTTGGAAGAGCAGAGCTCTCACTGCATGGTATCCAGGGATACTGAGAAGTGGGCAGAGGAACCAGGAAGACGAAGTACCTTTCCAGTGCCTGTTCTTAATGCACTACTTCTTTTACCTATGCTGTGCCTCCTGACAAGCTTAGCTGTGAACTCAGTAATAGATAATCTCACTGGTGTAGTTTAGACCATCATGATCTAATAAACACAGGAAAAATTAAGAGCAATAACCAAAAAAAAATCCACAAGCTTGCAGACAAATATATGAACTCTCAAACCATAGCATTGGCCTTGATGCATTCACATCATGGTTTCTGTAAGAAAGGGAGGTAGATGTCTATCCTCTAGGCTGAGCATACTCTTTAGCTATACTGTCATATTCAGCATTTCCCTATGCGTAGTTCTTTAGTGTCAGGTGGCTTGCCTGGAAAGGGCCATGATACCATTATCCATCCCCTCTTCTACAGTGCTCTATTGTTTCTGCACCACCTGCTGGATGGTCCTCTCTTCACTATGGATTAAAGCACTAGTGAGCTCTAACTCAGACAGGTATCTGTCAAAACTGTCTTAGGTCATCAGAAAGCATCTAATAATATTGAGCTGCCCAATAGAAGTGTACTCAGTCCCTATCTTTCCCTTCCACTTGCCACCCTTACCCCTGTACATCCAGCACACTGCTATCAAAGCATAAATGACTCCCTCTACTTCTTTAGTATACCACTGATGGTAAGATTAACTTAATGCTAAACCCTTAAGGGAAGGAGTTTATACATATCACAGAATAATAAGGGTTTCTTTTCAGTGACATTTTACCTGTTACCTAGACAGGGGAGCATTAGGCAGCCTTAAAATAACTACTTTTGTCTATACTGCATTACACAATTGTCCATTGTTGAGGTGGATTTTTGCTCAACTAAAAAGTAAGCCAGTTATTTAGACTTCATATTTATAAATATACTTTTTAATGAATACACATATATAGTTGTCATTTCATTTGAGTATAACTTAACATTCTTAGCTATGCTTATGACTACATCAAAATTATCATCTGCATGCTGAAAAAGTCATTTGATAACTTGCTTCACTAGAATGTTTTGAAAGTGCTTTCAATTGCTCAGTTTGACAGAATAACACAAATCCAAATAATTATTTCTTCTATCATTTAAAAAATGCCCTCCCATTTCATTTATCTATTATTTAATTGACAAGGCACGAAACAATGCTTCCTTCCTCCCTGAATATTTTTTCTGTGGACACAGAGCAACTGTTAAGATTGTAGCAGTTGTGTTCTTTGCACTGCACATTCCATTAACTCCCAAGGCAACAGTGTTTCTCCAGTTCTTTCTCGCTTCCTAGCACATTACAATGAGAAAAGGAAAGTGAGGGGATGTGAAAAACAATTCAATAGATGGCTCATGAAACAGAAATGCACCTACTTCATAGGATGAAAGGGCGGGAAGTACAGAAAATCTCAGCAAAAGTTAAAACAGTGGTGAGGGAGCAGCTGTTCAGAGGGAAGAGATGAAAGCCAGTGGCAGAGAGGCCAGGGGGAGCTGAGCACAGGAGCAGAGGGGCCGTGAAGGCTTTGAGTGATGGGCTCAAAGACAGTGAGACATTAAAGGAGGCTTTGAAAACACCTCAAACAGAGAAGAAAAAAGACTGGCTAAGCAGGCCTTACTTTATCTCTAGGAAGAATGTGTTTTATTTATGTATATATAAACAGAAATAAGAAGTTGTACTGGTTTGCTTCTGTTAGGAGCAGTAGTATTTTAGGAGGATGGTCTTTTGGCCTGACGTGAGTAAACCGTGCCTTATGACTGTGAATTGGCCTAAAAAAATACTTGAAGCAGAAAGCCAGAAAGTTGGAAGATAAGGTGCTTTGAAATAAGGAAGCCATGCTATTCTTCTCTACTGCAGGGAACATGCAATATGAAGGAACAAGCCGTGTATCTGAGGTGCAGGTAGAGAAGAGATCAACCACAGCTCCTCTCCTCTCCCTTCCCCAAAGCAATGTCTCAATGGTCTTTCTAGCTTGCGGGCATGGTGTACTACTTTGAATGAATTCTCCAAATGAGAAACTCCCCCAACTCTGCTTTCTGCTCTTCATCCTATGGAAGGAGGAAGTAAGTCCTAAAATATGTGTTTAGTTCCAACCCTCAAACAGAAGTCTGAAAATGTGTATACATGTAATTTTTATTGATATAGTTTAAAAGATCTAGTAGATCTCTTTTCTTAAATGTCCGTTTTTAATCCCAATGTTCAACTGGTCTTGGTACTTTTCATCTCAACAGTTCTTTAGAGCATTAACTCATAAGTTAACATAGTTGCCAGCATGCCATGCTATCACTACTTTCCCCTCCCAACTATTACCGCTTCCACTATGGTGACAACCAATACCATTAACTGGCATGTGTTGAGCATTTACACTGTGGCAAGTACTGTGTTGAACACGTTTCATGCATTATCTAATTTAAACCTGACAGTAACCTTCTGAGATAGATGCAGCCAGGATCTCTCAGAGCCTGAATTTAGCCTTAGGCTTGACCTTCCATTATATCATGTTCTCTTGTTATTTGACGTCATTTTGGTTTCTCTGGTGAGATTACCTGTTTGCAGTTCTCCTTAGTTATTACTACCTTAGTGTCTCATCTGCCTGACAAGTTGCTTCTCTAAAGTCCTGGACTCTTGAATGTAGGAGGTCTTGCTTAGCAGACGGGATCTTCTACGTTTGAGGCTAGGTCCCGCGAGTTAGCTGCGCGATGCTATCAATCCTCTGGACGGTCTTGCTATTCCTCTTTGGTTACAGTGTGTTTCTGATATTCATGGTCTGTTTACTGGTACTCTGAGGCTATATCATCTACTCTTTCTGGGCACGGCTAAGTATGTCTATAAACACTCCACTAGGTCAGTAGCTTCTATGACTAACCTACCAAGTTCTCTGCTCAATACATTTATGCTCCTGTTGGGGTTGAACCCTTTCTGTAACTCTTTGCTTCAAATATAACTCATTAAATTGTCTAGAGTCTTTATTCTACTGTTTGGCAAAGGGATGCCCGTGCAATGAAGAGCGGTGGGTAGAGTGGCATGTTTAAGACATGCCAGCAGTAACTGGAGCTTAGCAGGTCGGCTGAACGTTGACAACCTAGCTTTATATGTGTAGTTCTCTGTGTCAGTGACTTTCCGCATCCCTCTTTAAGGGTACCACTCATTCTTTGTAGTCATTCATTTCTCTATAGATGATCATCTCCTTGTCTACCTGTCATTGGTATATTCCAAGATAATTTGGTTTGTTTCATCACTTGGTTGTAGGACAAAGTCACCCACTAGAATTTTCTTTCCAGGTATTCTGTACCAAAAATAAATGGTGTTGCCTTAGATTGTGCATTATCTTCTAGGGGAAAATTTCATCAGGCTTTGCCTTAAACCTCTAGCTCCTGGAAGGTGTGAGAAAGATCTGATAGCTGGGTATCACGTGAGTTCATACTTTCTATGTGCTCATGACTAGACTCCATTGTTAGCTTTACAGCAGTTAAACTGGTTTCCAATGAACCTAATGAAGACAGAAGTGATGTGTGCCACTTCTAGAGTCACCATAAAAATCTCCTGTACCATCGGGAAACTCTTTTCTCCCTCGTCAGCTCAGGTGTACAGCTTCCAAGGGAAGACATTAGTGCCTCATGCGATGGCTGATCCTGGACCCATGAGTAATCCTGGCCTCTTAAGTAACCACCTCCACTTTCAATGGTCTGTGATACAAAGCAATGGCAGAAAAAGGCAAGTATTTACAGTGGCAGTTTATGTAGGTAGGATTCTTGTCACAGTTATTCTTCTGTGTCTGTCTGTCTGTCTGTCTCTTTCTCTCTCTCTCTCCCTCTCTCATGTGCATATGTGTTCATGTTTGTAAGGGTGTACATGTATGCAGATACATGTAGCACATGTCCTTAGGCATTACCTACCTTTGTTTTCCCTTTGAGACAGGATATCCCTCACTTAGTCTGGAGCTCTCTGATTCAGCTATGCTGCATAGCCAGTGAATTCCAAAGACCTGTTATCCATTTTCTCCATTCTTTGCACACAAGAACACATCAGCAAGCTCAACTTTATTCTTTCACATGGAATCTGCAAACCATTTCTTCAGATCCTTACCTCATATATTTTAGTAAGAGTTTTGGTTTTTACCAGAATAGAAACAGTAAAAAGAGGAGAGAAAGTGGAAATAGAGAAAATGAGAGAACAAGAAGGGAGGGGAAAAGAAATGAATGGCGGTTAAAGGTGGAAAGGGGCTGTCGTAGTTAGGATGCTACTGCTGTGAAGATGCACCATGACCATGGCAAACACTTATGAAGGAAAACATTTAACTGGGGCTGGATTACAGTTCAGAGTTTAGTCTGTTACCATCATGGCAGGAAGCATTGGCACAAGTAGACAGACATGGTGCTGGAGAAGGTGCTGAGATTAGGAAGAGAGAGTGAGGCCCTGGGCCTAGGTGACACACTTCCTTCAACAAGGCCACACCTACTCCAACAAGGCCACACCTACTCCAACAAGGCCACACCTACTCCAACAAGGCCACACCTCTCTTTAGTGCCACTCCTTATGAGTCTGTAAGGACCATTTTTTTTTCCTTTTTTCTTCTTTTGAGGCAGAATTTCTGTGTAGACTTGGTTGTCCAGGACTCACTTTGGGGTCCAGGTTGACCTCTAACATGCAGATATCCTCCTGCCTCTGCCTCCCTAAGTGCTGGAATCACAGGTGTACACCACCAAGCCTGACATGAGGGCCATTTTCTCACCATGGGGCACACACAAGAGTCCATTTGGGTAGAGTGAGAATGAGTGCAGCAGTGATGCCAGATCCTGTTGCACACACAGGCCAGATCTTGCACACTTTCTGGCTTGTGGCTCATCTGGCCTGTGGCTCATGGAAGGAGCACAAACCATGTGACAGAAGAACAGGAACAGAGACAACTGAGAATTGCCATTGCTGTTACCATTTCTCAAATGTGCTGCTCTGGCTTTGGAAGTCTGTCTTTTGGAAGTTGTCATTTCTTTTTTTCTTTTTTTCTTCTTCCTTTTTCTTTTTCTTTTCATGAATTTCACCAAAAGTACACTATCCTTCAATGCCCAGTTCATATACTATGTGTGTTATTCCTAAGAAATTTTAAAGATTTATTTTATTTAAATATATTATATTAAATATTTTTATATTATATAGTATTATAATATACAAATGTTATTAAGTTAAATATATAAATCTCTCTCTGTGTGTATAGGTGTATGTGTGTGTGTGTGTACATGTTTGTGTGTGTGTGTGTGTGTGTGTGTGTATGCAAGTGTGAGTGCCAGTATCCTTGGAGGCCACAAGAAGGTGTGGAAGCTTCTGGAGCTAGAGATACAGGCAATATTAATTGCCCAGCTTTTAAATATGTGCTCATCATTTTGTATTATCTCAGTACGCTTTGCCAATCATTAATTACTTGGTTAGTTAATAACATCGTGTTACCATTATATATGGTATTCTTATTTCTATGCATATATTTTGTGCACCTTGATGAAAGTTCTTTGAGGATTAAGAGACGTCTTGTTTTATATATTCAGAGGGTTTCCTGGCATTATACAGGTCCTGGGTACTCAGTAGTTTTCCATAATTATTACTATAGTATAGAATTCTAATCTTTCACGATTTACATGTCGCTGAAAACTGAGTAGCAAGCAATGCTCTATAACAGCGAAACAACTCATTAGGAAACCGTGACTCATGGCTCTAAGGCACAGTTTCTATTATTTTAGGAATGAGGTAATACCGGAGCTGCAACTCTCGTTTTGTTAAATATTAACATCTTTATAGACCTGTGGGCTTTACAGCTCATTAGACATTAATCGTGCCAGGGAAGGCGGTCAACTTCAGTTCAAATCAGCTAATGCTTAGAGCTGATGGTAGATTTTTAAATGAACTCTCATTTTACAGGGATCTGTGCTGTCCTCTGAGCACTGCTTTTCGTTCTCTGATCTCTGCTCGCCATGCCGTTTTACAGGGTCACTTATGGCGATTGGGAGAATACTATATTCTAAAAGATACCACCGAGGAGAGGTGCAGCAGCAAGGGCCTCCTGAAAACCACTTAGGAAGCCATACGGAGTTGCTACGAAGCAAACTTTCCAGCTCTGTTTTGCACCTTGTCCTCCTAGCTCTGTCTTGGCAAACTATGTAGGTTTGTAGCACAGGGATTTAACGGAGGGGAGTGGGAAGCGAGACTACAGAAACTTGGGAACTGCAGGAAGAGAAGTGGTGACAGGTTGAGGCGACGGTCCTCGCAGGCTTGCCAGATAGGTCCAGGAGAGGGATATTATTTCAGGAGCTTCAAACATTATTCTTAGGCCTCTCTCTCTCCCCCCCCTAAAAAAGCAGAAAGCAATGTCTGGCCCGAAGTGCTATTTCAATTTAAACGTGTAAATGGGGGGACATTATGTATACCTCATATTAATTTGGAAAGTGTGGTGTGAGAAACTGAAAAAGTCCTATTTTCTTGTCCTCCGCTCCGAGTTCCTTCATCTATTTTTAGCTTTTGTCCTTTCAGCTCTGCCAAGAGCTATCCTGAGACTAGGCCTATGGAAATGTGTTGGGCTCTGAACTGCGCTGTGAAGAATGAAGGTGAAGCTTTGAGCTGCTAGATTCATGGCTGGGGTTTTTACACACACATAAAATATGAATCTCAGTTGTATACAAAGCTGAACCCATCGTGCCAAAAAGATCCCAGTCAAGCAGGCCTGTAAAATGAAATCCTCTTGGACTAATTTAAGGAGACCCGAGTGATATAAATTGTGGCCTGCTCAAATGCAGGAAATAAAAAAAAAAAAGTCTAGTTTGAATACCCGTTTCTCTCTCTCGGTTCTGTTGGCAGCTTTGGTGTAAACGCAAGGGCAACAGAAGCCAGATCGAGAGGTTACCTCCAGGTTTGTTTTCTTAAAAAACTCAGCAGCCTACTCTTTCTGCCCGTCTTGTGAACTTAATGAAAGCCTCTTCAGTGAGAATTTAATATGGAGATAAAACGTTCAATAAATAAATGGCTCGGAGTTGAGCCCTGATACCTTTCATTCTGGTGTAGCCACGTGTCTGGAATTGCTATGCATAGAAGGAGAGGGCTCGTAAAACTGGTCCTGATAAAAAGAATTAATTCGCACAGAACGCTGAGCTGGAACCTCTGCACATCAGGCATGGAAATTTCTCTATTTCATTCGATTTTTCACTAACCATCTCGTTGGTCTTTTGTTATCTTAGTACAAACACTCAAGGTCCCTCTGACCTTAAGCAAGCACTTACAGGGCTACAAGAGCTATAAAGGTGCTTTTATGTAAAAAAAAAAATGTTTCAATATCTGTTTGGGAGTTTTCAGGCAGAGTCAGGTGAGTGACAGTGCATAACCTTGAGGATATGTCTCCTTCATCATAGCTCTCACATTCCTCTGTGGGAATGAACTGGCTAGGATTTGATGGAGGAGGCACCCTCACCCCTGCATGAAGAAGATCTGGTGGCTTAGAACATGAGAAATAATTACTCCGATTGACATATCCCTGCATTCCTAGGAAATGGTACTTCCATCAGTAGAAGAGTGATTAATGTAGAGTATGTTTCTCTTTTCTTTCTTTTTCTTTTTTCTTGTTTTCTTTTGGCTTTTCAAGACAGGGTTTCCTTATATGACCTTGGGTGTCCTCGGACTGGCTCCGTAGATCAGGCTGGCTTCGAACTTAGAGATCCATCTGCCTCTGCCTCCCAAGTGTTGGGATTAAAGGCATGCACCACCATCAGCTGGCTAGACTATGTTTTTCATGAAAAAATGCTAACAAATACTTTTATTGGAGTGTTAGTCAGTGTTTGAGGCATCTCGGTAAGTTGAAGTCAGGACTATGTAGTCAATATAGGATTGTCATGAGCATTTTGTCAAGAGTTCGGTTTCCCATTTCTTGTGGTAGAGCTGGGAATCTTAAAAGTTCAAATGCATGTGACTTGTATTTCACAAAGTTATAACAAGCTCTGTGTCACCCCTGTGGCCTACTGCTGTGGCTTATTTCACAAAATATGATCCTTGCTTTTTCCCATCTCACAGGATTAAGAAGATGGGATAATGGGAAGAGCAATCTTATTTTATAAGTAGTTGATTAGTTTTAAGTACAAGTGTAACCAGAAAATAGATGTTTTAAGGATCCTTTGCTTGTAGGTTTCTAGGACCCACTGGATCCTTCTACATTGCTATTCTCCCATTGTTCTCTCATCTAGAGTCCCAATAGGATGTCCTCCCCTCGGTCCCAAAAATCTGTTTTTATAGAGGAAACCTACAAGTAGAACATTATGATAGGCTGATTTGGGTCATGGGGTCCCGCTCAAACTAAGGCCCTAGCCAAGGACAATACAGGCGGTAAAATTTAAACCCCTACCCTGATCTAGCCCATAGACAAAACAGTCTCCACACTTGAGTGGAGAGAGGGATTTGACTTTCTCAAGTACTCTGGTGCCTCACATTTGACTATGTCCCCTGGCGGGGGAGACCTAGTGGCACTCAGAGGAAGGACAGCAGGTCACTGAGAAGAGACTTGATACCCTATGAGCATATACAGAGGGAGGTAATCCCTCTGAGGAACAGTCATAGGGGAGGGGAATAAGGGGAAAATGAGAGGGAGGAGAGAATGGGAGGATACAAGGGATGGGATAACCATAGAGATGTAACAAGAATAAATTAATTAAAAATAAAAAAAATTAAAAAAAAAGGATCCTTTGCATGCATCCTTGAGAAGTCTATTTCCCACAGTGTAACTCAAAAACATATAGAACACAGTATGCAAAGGCTTGTTTGTTACTTGTGTGTGTGTGTCTAAAACTACAATTAACCAACAAAATATGTGAATTTCCAATGTATCATCACTTCAAGACATCTTAGTAATCAAATAAGAATTTCTAGGAAATGCATCAATTCAAAGAGAACGTTAGAAAAAGATCTTTTCAAATGTGATTTTTCAAGGAGGTCTCAAATATTCTTCTTGTCCCCTTTGCCCCAGGAGCAGTTTTATTGTTTAACATCTCTATAAAAACAGATTTTATTTTTTGATACCTCTACACAAGCACATGAGTCACACTGTGGCTTTGATTTGCGTTTCACTAACATTCGTGACAACTTTGTTGTCGAAGTATCTTTTCAAGTATGCTATTCACTATTTTGTTGGGCTAGCTATTTCACATCAATGATAGGATTGAAAAAATATCCTAGATATACATTTTGTCAGATCCACTGTTTCAAAATGGTGCTTCCGGCTTGTATCTTTTCTCGTCCCTTAGCCGTGTCTTTTGAAATACAAAACTACTGAATTTTAGTGAAGCTCAGCTTTCCATCTTTTAAGGATTACATTTTATTTCACTTAAAAAATCTTTGCTTCTTCTCAAGTTTCAAAGACATTTAGAATGAGATCTTTTATAATTACATCTAGCATTGGTGAAGGTGATTTAGAGCATAAAGTACTGGAAAATAATTGAGGGTGGCCATCCAATTCAGTAAACACTAGTCGTTGGAAATATTCTCAATGCACACCCATTACTGGCATTTGTTCAGCCATATGTCACTGACTCCTTTTCTAGCTTTTCTTTTATATTCTACTGGTCTTCCTTTCGGTCTGTATAGGAAGTCTAGAGTCCTCTTGATGATGGTACTCCTGTCTCAAAAGCCCTAAAACTTTTTTCTTCTTCAGGCTTACGATGGTTGCTATTGACTGCACATTTTAATAGATATTTAAGGACCATCTTGTTGAATCCTCTATTAGCACATCCACACATCTGTATTCACTACAAGATGGGCAGTGAGCTCAGTTTGGACTTTTTAGGCTTTATACATAAGTTTTGGGGAAAATTGACATATTTGAAATACTGTATATTTTCAATCTAGAATTATAGAGTAGACTTTACTATTTCTTTCAGCAGTGTTTTAAAGCTTTGTATACAGAAATTTAAACAGGTCTTTTGTTAAGTTTATTTTCATATTTTTTGATGCGTAAGTGGTAGTTTTTAAAGATTCATTTTATTGGACTACAGAATGAAATCAGCATTAGTGTGTTGATTTCATAGAGAATGTGCTCCATTGTTTATTGATTCTAGTAATTTTCTTATTGGGTCTAGATGGTTGCAATGTCACTTGTTTCCACATCCAATCTTTATTTGTTTTGTTTTGTTTTGTTTACTTTGGCTTGACACACACCACAGTCAATGCTAAACAGAAGTGATGGGCTCCCTCCTCTTGCAAATGTGTTACATGTTTCATCATTGCAGATGTTTTCTGTTTGCTTTTTTTTGATACATACACAAGGCTACATTATAAAAGCTGATGCTGCTTGAAATTGAAGCTTTTCCTAAATTTGGTAAGTATTATATGTGTTTTGTATTTTATTAAATGCATATTCCCCAACTAAGAAAATCTATTTCCTATTTAATTTTTATGGTGTGGTGAGTTACATTGATTTCAGTTTTCAGTGTTTCATCAGTCTTAACATTCTTTAAAAAAAACATCAAGAATCTTTGCATTTTAATAATCTGTAGTTATATTTTATAGAGAGTGTTTTATGTCACAGTTTTATAACTACACACTTCCTGTTCAGTATGATTTTTGTCTAGTTTTGATGTCAATAAATAATCAAAAATTAGGATATATATATATACATATATATGTATACATGTATTCTTATTTTGAGTATATGAATGTTATGCCTGCCTATAGGCATGTGCACTGTGTGTATGCCAGGTGCTCTTAGTGGCTACAGGAGGGTATAAGGTCCCCTGGAACTGGATTTAAGGACAGTGACAAGGCACCAGTGCATGCTGGGAACTGAACCCTGGCCTTCTGCAAGAGCAGCAATGCTTTTTAACTGTGGAGGCTTCCAGCCCTAGGAACTATTTTTTTTTTTTTTTTTGCTTTTATTAGGAAACTTAAGTTCAATGTGTAACAATAATGTTTTTTTATTTCAGGACTTAGAAAATTTCTTCAGTGATGGTGTTTTACCAATTTGGAGTTCTCTCTCTGATTGTGAAGTTACATCCCTCAAACATTTCTTTCTACTTCCTTCAATATTTTAAGTATATTGGCCCATTATTTTTCATAATGATTTCTTACTATTATACTTCCATGAGACTTTCAAGACCTGCAGTGACACTGGCCTTTTATGTTCTGATTCTGATAATTTAGGCTTTTCTTAGTCATTTGTCTTGCTAGGAGTTTGCCTTTAACCAATACAGTTCTTATATAAGTTTTATCTTTGTTTTATCTGTGTGTTTTCCTCACACTTACTTTTTAATTTTTATACTCTTTCTTCCTCCAAAATTTTAGTTTTTTCCTTTGTTTCTCCCTTGTCTGGTAATGGGGATTTTTTGCATGCATATATATTTGAGAACTTCAATTTCCTTTTAAGCGTAGACCTAACTTTAGGCCATATATCTTGACTTGTTATGTTTTAATTTTCATTCAATTCAAACTATTCTTCAATTTCCTTTTAGAATTTGTGTTTTGACCCATGACTCTTCTAATTTATAAAAGCTTGGGGACTTTCCAGTTATATCTATGTAAAAATGTGCTTCTGCTTTAATTACACTACTATCAGAAAAGGCACGATGCTTGATTTTAACCTTGAGTGGTGGTGGTGGTGGTGGTGGTGGTGGTGGTGGTGTGTGTGGGGGGGGTGGTGGTGGTGGTGGTGGAGTGGTGGTGGTGGTGGTGGTGGTGGTGGGGTGTGTATGTGTGTGTGTATGTGTGTGTGTGTGTGTGTGTGTGTGCGCAAGTGTGTATTTTGAGACTTGCTTTATGGACACACATATGGTCAATACTTGTAATTGTTTAGTTTGCACCTGAAAACAACATGCCTCATGCAGATGTAGACAGTGACATTCTATTAATGTCAAGTGGGTAAAGGTTGTTAGTACTGTTTTCAAACCCTACAATTTTCTACTAGTGTTTTGTCTTGTTTTTAAACTAGCCATTAAAAGCAGTATGCTTCAATTTCTAGAAATAAATGTATAATAACTCAATTTCTCCTTGTCTTTTTTCTTATTTCAATGATATTTTTCGTGTATTTTTGTCTTTACTAGTTTTGATAGGCTTTAAAATTTATTTTTAGTGAAGTTGGTGAAAACAATTTAGTGAAGTCTATTTTGATCATGTTTTCTCATTCCTCTACTCCTCCTACCCCGCCCAACATTATGCTTCTTTCTCTTTCCCTCTTTCTCTCTCTTTGTCTTTATATCTGTTTCAAAAAAACGAAAACAAAAATATGGAACACACCCAAACCAACAAAAGTAAAAAAGCAAAAATTAAAAATAAAAAACAAACAGCCAAAAGACAAATAAGAGAAAAGAATGCTAAAACAAAGCAAAAGAAAAGAAAAAGTCCACAAAACCACCATTGAGTTAGCTTTATGTCGGCCAAGTCCTCCCGGGCATGGGTGTGTGTGTGTGTGTGTGTGTGTGTGTGTGTGTGCGCGTATGGCTACCCTGGAGTATGCTTGGTACATCGAGACAGGCTCCATTGGAGGAGACTAATTTTCACTTAACCAGAGGGTATCAGTTTCAGACGGCTTCTGTGTTAGGGGTGGGACCTTGTGTCTATTTCCTGCTCTCAGTGCTGGGACCCCCCACCAAGCATGAACCTCTTTAGGTCATGTGCATGCTGCCATAATTTCTGTGATTTCATATGTGCAACTATCCTGTTGTACACATAAGGCACTGCTTCCTTAGAGTTATCCGTTGCCTCGGCTCTTACTGTCTTCATGCCTCCTCTTTCTGCACAGACTCTTGAGCCTTGAGGAGAAGGGATTGGAGAAGACATTCCATTTAAGAGTGGGTGCTCCAAAATTTCTCAGTAGACATATTGTCTAATTCTGAGTCTCTGTCCTAAATCCTATCTACTGTAAGAAGAAGTTTCTCTGATGTGGGTTGAGCAAAGCACTGATCTTTGGGTATGGCAGGATGTCATTAGTAGTCACTTTATTGCAATGTTCCCTTAGCAGAATAATATTAGGGTTTATTTTTTAAATTGGTCCATTAACTATCTAGTCTCAGGTCACTGGCCACTTTAACAGTGTAAGGTACAGGGTCTGTCCAAATTAAGTTTCCTGGTGTTAGGATAAAACTCCATTACCAATGAAACTTGATTATGTCAATGCTGAGTATGCAGAGTGCAGCAGGTCTGATTACAGCTGTCTCAGAAGTCTGAGGACCTTAAGCTTTTTTTTTTGGTGTGTGATTATTGGCAATTTTTATTTCTTCTTTGAAGAAACATCTATTTACATTCACAATCATTTTTAAACTGTTTTTTCACTTGCATGAGTTCCTTATACAGTCTTGATATTAAGCTCTTATCAGATAAATTGTTTGCAATATCTTTTTCCATCTTGCAGGCTGCATTTTCCCTTGTATTGCTGGTGTGCTCTGGTGCAGACAGGTTTGTTTTGGTGTCTCACATGGTCATGTTTTCTTTTGGTCCTTTTTCCTTTGGTGTTATTGTTTGCTGTTCATTGACAATTCCAAACTAATCCACATTTACCTGTTCTACTTTTCTTTAACAGTTTTATGATTTTTTTTTAACTCGTAAGTGAGTCTTTGACTCATTTTGGATTAAATGTTATGTGTGACCATCCAGTTGTCCACCACGAGTTTTTGAAACAGAATCATCTCCTTTTAATTAGTGGCACTTTTTTTAACCTTTGTCTAAAATCCAGACAATAGATAATTTGGGTCTCTTTTGCAGCTGTCTACTAGTGATGCTAAAGATCTAGTTCTGACAGCACAATGCTGCTTTGAGTAAGCACTGAAAATGAAAGTGTGAACTCACAAACTTCCCCTTTTTTTTCAGACTTGTTTTGCTTGTCCAGAGTCCCCTTTTATCCCACGAACATTTTAGAATTAGCTTCTCCACTTTTTCAAGAATGACTGTTGGAAGCTGATTTTCATGGTGTGGGGAACTGCATTTAGGGTCTCATACATGCTAGGCATGCATGCTACCATGGAACTGTCTCAGACCTTATTCGGTTTGTTTGTTTACTAATTCAGTTTTGAGACTGGGCCTTACTCAGAAGCCCAGGCTGGCCTTACAGTTAAGATACTTCTATGACACATGCTCCTTATCTGGGATAAGCTGCCCCATGGCCAGTGAAATTTTAATCTAGGTTATGCTGCATCTGTAAGTTACCATGAGTAGTATATTTATCTTGTTAGGATTCCCTTGTTAAACACAGAAGGCTTTTCCAGTTACTGTGCTTTATTTTCTTTGAACAATGTTTGACAATTGTGGGTTCAAGTATTTTACCTCCTTGGTTAAAGTGTTAATTATTCAGAGAGAGAACAAGAGAGAGAGAGGGAGAGGGAGAGAGAGAGAGAGAGAGAGAGAGAGAGAGAGAGAGAGAGAGAGAGAATTAAAAAGCTAAGTCATCCAGTAGTTACTCAGCTGCTGTTGGCAGCTAGCTGGTCAGACATGGAGACATTACAACTCTTGAAAACTTACAACTCTTAAGCAGTAACAAGAAAAGAAAAGATATTCCTTCTTGAATGTGTAGCATACAGCAAGCATAATTGCACCTGTCTGGGATGTCTGAGGACACGAAAATTTCTTAGGAAGATAATTCTGAGCTTCAATTAGTCAGACAGCAATTGTCAGCTGAATAGGTTTGGAGAGTGGGAAAATTGTGCAGATGGTTTCAAACACTGCATGAGAGTTTTAGCATTTTGAGCAGACAAAACAACTCTTCTTATCATATTTTTTCTGTCTCAAAAGAAAAATAAAATATTTTGTAGTTCACTTCATTTTTTTTTCAGAGCGTGTTATAAATGTTCGAGGTTAGAAAGAGAAAAAACTCACAAGCAAAAACAAACAACTCCATGAAAATCAGCAATGCCAGGGTGACCCTTGGTGTGACTGTAGTGCTCAGATCACTGGTCCTCAGGGCATCATCACCAAGGCTGGGCCTGTCCTCAGGTGCTTCTTGCCAGCCCTACTGCAGGCTGCTCCAGTCTTCTGGGGATGTGGGACCAGGAAGATGCTTCAGTTTGAACATGAGCTCCAGCTCAGGTGTCTCTGAAAGGTGTTTCTACCAAGAATATTCAGAAAGAAAAGATCTTAAAGCTTTCTTGAATTCTTGACAAGTTCAAGTGTAAGAATATTTTGCAAAACTATATGGACCTTCAAATATTACATTTAGGAGAGGGGTTGTAAGATTAAGACACAAAACTGCCTTCCAATTTATATTTATTTTCCTCTTATATAGAGTTTCCGAGAATGTATCTTTTATATCCTTTCCCCTTTTTGTGGGAAAAAAAAAAGGCTCTGCACCCTCCCGCTACTCCTTCAAAGCTCAAGCTGTTTTCTTGAAGTACTTGATGCCACAATGACTAGAATACTGTGGATTTCAAAGTCCGTGTCTTAAAATTTATAGCTTGGCTGCTTGGATTTCATAATAATACACGAATGATGTGGGAGTTGATGGCATAAAACAAATTACAGAGTTGTAGCTGAGGATTTATGAAAACTCCGGTGTGGTGTAAAAAGATCACATTTCTCAGAAAGTAGGTGTCAGTTTCTCAACCTTGTCTCCTCAGATATTAAAAAAAAAGGCCTAAGATGTTTGAAATAACTTTTATTTGTAGTATTAGTGAGAAAATGCCACAGCATTAACATGTAACAACACCTGTTCGAGGGTTTCATATTATTTTTCTATCTTTCAAAATAACCCATAGGGATTCTTAAATCACATTTTTAGATACTAAAGAGAATTAGTAAAGATTTTAGACTCCAGAAGTGACTTTGTGTACTATATGTTTTGGTAGGACCATATATTTATGTTATCCAAGAAATACCTAAAACTTTGTATCAGTATAGGTATCTCTGTGTTTAAATACATGTATGCAAGTGTTGGTGTGTGTTTACATATATGTATGTGTGTGTGTGTGTGTGTATGTATGTATGTGTAATATGGACTAGGCATAGAGGTTAGTGGTAGAATCCTTGCCTAGCATGCTCAAAGTACTGAGTCCTGTGCACAGCACCACAATATATCTATCAACAATGCAATTATATATAAATAAGATATCTCAGAAGAAGTCAGTAGACAGGTTTTCGGCTCCAGAGTCATGGATCCATCTTTCAAAAAGTCTACTCTACAAGATTGTGGGGGTAGTCATAAAAAAATAGGCACTATCTGTAGAACTTCTTGTGAATGACACATGGCTTCAGCTGTCATTCTCAGGAGCAGCAAGAAATAATTTCTAGAGTGCCCTTGATTTCAACTGCTCCAGGAGACAGTGCTAGGTTCTAGGCTCTTTAATCTTTGCTTTCTGACTCACATATTTCTTTTGAGGCTGAGATAACAGTATAGCATCTATTAAAAGTTCTATATTACACATCTGTAAAAAGAAAATAAAAGAAAAATGAGATGGTGCATGCAGAAAATGAATACTGGCATAAAGAGGGGTAATATGAGAGGTACTGGAGCTAAAACATCACAAAATAGGCTTTAAACGTGAGAGGCAGTACACACTTAGGAAGCCGGATGAAGCTGGTGTCGATGGGCACATAAAATCATTCCCATGGAAAAAGCCTTTGGTGCTAACAATGTTGGGTATGTACTGGGGATCGAACTCAGGGACGTGGTCATGTCAGGTAAGTGCTGTATCACGCAGTTACACATTCACCTCTGAAGTGGACATCCCCAGGTCCACAGAGAAAATTTCTTCAGTGGCTTTCCTCCTCCTCCTCCTCTTCCTCCTCCTCCTCTTCCTCCTCTTCCTCTGATTCCTCTCCATTCTCATCCTCTTCCTTCTCCTCTCTTCACCCTTCTATTCCTTTTTGAAAATGAAATCCTAAAGCTCTAGTACCCCCAAACCTAGGAATATCCAGATAATACAACTTGTGATACAAGATCTCTCTTCACAGTTCTAGTTTACTTTAGATCTCAGACTGTGCTGAAACACACACACACACACACACACACACACACACACACACACACTCACGTTCGTAGTTTATACACTCTGAATATTGCTAAACATAGCCATAGTTTTCTTGCAGCCAGGTATTAGATGGGGGGCACGATAAAAATCAGGTATGGAAATGCTCTTTATGCATGACATTGCTTCTTAATTCCTTCAGCAATATGAAGGAGGCTGGTAGGATTACTTGAAGCTAGAGTGAAGATGAAGCATAAGAATAAAGTAGAACATCTTTTTTTAATAAAAGATTTATTTTATGAGTATTCCATCTGCATGTATCCATGAATGCCAGAGGAGGGCATTAGATCTAATTATAGATGGCTGTGAGTCACCTTGTGGTTTCTGGAATTGAACTCAGGACCTCTGGAAGAGAAGATGGTTCTCTTAATGCTGAGCCATCTCTCCAGCCCAGTAGATCATTTTTTAACATTGTTTGAATATGATATGAAGACTTGCCACAGAACTTCAGAGCTCATGGGACTTTAGAAAGAAACCTTTACAATCTGTTTGTCTCACAGAAACAGCTAGGATATGGAGGCTTGCTGATGCTCCAGAGCTGACAGGTTACTGCAAGGGACTAGGGCTCAGTTCTCCATTCTCAACTCCAGATATCTCCTTTCTCATGTTTGGCAGCTCTGCTGCTGAGACTCTCTCTAGGGAAGTTAGGGAGCACTTCATCAATAGACTAGGGGGTACATGGCCTAGACCATCTCAGAGACTCAGACGCTTGTGCCTTTAACGACCAGTAACAAGTGAAAAATAATAATGCATTCTTCCCCAGATGTGAGTATTTAAAACCTTTATATCATAGGAATTGGCTTATACCAACTTTCAGGGTCTAGATACCAGCTTTCCTCTCAGTAGATATAAATGTGTCATACATGCAATTATGAATGCCTTGTGAATTTAATACAGAATCATTATAGGGGGTGTCATGGTCCATGAACTAAGACCCCTTGGAGTGAACCTCTAGATTATAAGCTACCCACATAGACAAACAAAGTGCAAATTAAGCTTCATGACTTAAATTTTATTTATTTACTTTGCACGTGCCACAAGATCCTTTTTTCTGAGACGGCTGAGTTTTAATTGACTTGTCACCTGTGGTGTATTTTTCCCATTGAGCAAAAATCCTGCAAATTCGGCTTGGAGGATTTGCCTGAGGCAAAGTGTCATAACCATTCACAAATCACCACTTGTATCCTGTTTACACTACCTTTGCCCCACACTAGTCTATGTAACTGATCTCATTTGCCTTTCACACAAAGGAAGAACAGAGTCCAGCCAAGTCCTATTGCAAAGCTATGCATATATTCACATTCGGTGCAAGAAAATGCCATCATTGGGTCTACTAACCTGAATAGCAGCCGAGCAAAGAACACAAGAGCAAAAGTAACACAAACTGACACAATACCAATGGTCTCTTCTTGCTTTGGGCCCTAAATATGTACTATTGCTATAATTTTTTTTTTTGCATGTGTGTGGTATGGGTAGGAATGTGTGCATGTTCGTTTGTACGTGAAGGCACAGTTCACGTGTGTAAATGCACTTGTGTCTGTGGAGGACAGAGGTTGTTGGTTATTCACTCTCCACTTTGTATATTAAGGCAGGACCTCTTATTTGAGCTCAGAACCTGCTCACTTGGTTAGCCTTACTAGCTTGTTAATTCTGTGCATCCTTTATGTCTGGGTTAGAATTAAAAGTGGCCACCATACACATCTGGCAGTTACACACGTGCTAAGCATTTGGATTCTAGTCTTCCCATTAGTACAGGAAATGAACTATCCACTGAGCCATCTCCCCACAATTGACACTGTTTTATTGAATATCTTCACTCTTCTATAAAAATTCCACTTTGTATACACATTTTATAGATGAATAAAATCCAGAGACACTCAGACCACATGTCTAGGAAGAGGCCGACCTTACATTTTAAACTCAAATTTACTTTTGAAAACTCCATTGTTTAATCAGTCTCTCATCGTGCCTCTTAGATGGCAGAGATGCTGGCAGTCACAGCAGTCTGTAATTCCACTTGATTCACAGATATAAACTATACAGAAAGACACATGCTTAACAGAGGAACGGAGCACATCTTCCCATGGCTCAGCAAGTGAGCAAACTCGTAGTGATAAATATGTGCAGGACAGTGGGCTGTAAACTGTCACAGGTTCCTGGGACTGGATGAGCTGAGCTTTGCCTTCAAGGACAGTCCAGTGTGGCTGTGGCACAAAGATGGTCACATCAAGGGTGACTAGCAGCACTGGGTGTCTGTGATAATAGATGACAAGAGACACCTTCAGGGTAACAGAGAATAATAAGATGTGAGGTTACTCCTTCCCCCAGAGAACAGAGACTTGCAGTTCAAACTATGCCAGAGAAATCTTTATGAAATTGGCTAATTTCATTTGAACTGGAGATGATTTCTGCACTGCTGGCTTGGTGACCCCATTCTGGCTCTTAAGTTAGACTTTTCATGGAAAAATAATAAAGCCAGCCTATGATCAGAAAGACATAGAAATTGAATCTGCCCTACGCTATGCCAGGCTGGCCAAATGCTGGTTTTAAAAGTAAACTTCATCTATCCTTATTGGGGACTGAGATATAGACAGTAGGCAAATTACCAGCTGGAAAGTTTTAATAAGATGGGCATCTGGATGAAGGATAGCAAACTTACAAGATATTTTGTTTCAGTTCTGTAACTGTCAGAAAGCACATTTTAAAATATAAAATTAGGATCAAGCTACCAAAATGTTTCTGCCCTGACCCCATACTTGGTGGTCTACATGTCTTAGTAAAGCGATCAGTAAACACAATAATGACTAACCTGGAGCAATTGGTTTGCAATGTCCAGCAATCTTTGTCTAACATTTCCTCATGAAACGGTCCATTGAGAAACAGAGCAGTCCACCATCGCAGAGTGGTGACTGCCGCTTCTCCTCCCTGTGTCCTAAATATGTCACCTCAGCATGCCAGGCTGACATGTCATGGCCCTACTGTCAAGCTTGTTTGTAAAAGCTACCCAAATCCTTGTTTTACATGCTCCGTGTAGTCTTCCCATGTCTGGCTGTATACTGCGATGTCATCAATCAATGCCACCCTGCATTCACCCAACTTCATCAGCACCGTGTTTGCCTTCATCTGAAATGGAACTAGTGTTCCTCTGGTTGAAAGTGAGCCCCTAGAACATGCGGAAGAGGTGGTTATGTCAGGGTTCCCCCCCTCTCGTGAGAACTCTGTAGTCACCAGAGCCTCTGTGTCACCATTCTCTGATTGTGCATGATATGGCTGTCTTTTAAATGTTGTATTGCTTTGACTATATATACTACTGTACAGACTACTATACAGAAAGTAGGTGGGCCACCCTCAAACTCCTGTGCTGTCACAAGAGACTCTCTTGGCTGTATGGGTTAATCATACTGGGTGTGAGAAAAGATAGCATATCTGGATATCATGATGGGAACCAGGATCAAGAAATATTGCTGTAAAGCTCTGGTGTAAAGCTCTTTTTAAACAATTGGAAAGGGTATTATGCTAACTAGTGGGGAAAACTGCGTAGTTCGGGGTGGGGGATCATTTGTCTCCCCTGATCTGGACACCCTAGCTTACTCCTAGTTTCTGTGTCTGGAAGATGATAGCACAAAAGGACAGCTTTGATTTTGAGTACCTGCCAACATCTGACTGTAGTCTTCCCACCTGCCAGGTGACTGTAGCTTAATTATTTTGAGGGAGTTAAGGATGCCCCGGACACTCATTCATTTGATGTTACCTCTGTGAGAAATTACTGTGCAGGAAGCTCTGGAAGTAAGTGTGGGATCTTTCTGATCTTCCACTTTGTTTCTTTCCTTTTCCGTTTAAAATTCCTTAAAGAATAAGGCAGACCCTAGGGCATTCTATGAAGAAGTGGGATCTGAGATAGAGTTCTATAAGGTCCACCAAAACCATCAGCTGTTTTGTTTTTCACAGGCAGATTCTCACAGGACTGTCCCTGTTCCTAAATCAACCTCTCACAGCAACAGCAGAACTGATCGTATTTGTCCTTTCTCCATTATCGATTTAATCCCATCAGCTTTGAGAGCTTTTCTTTGTCTGAGTTCAGCTTGTCAGCATCTCTACAAAGTGAATTCAACTTAGGATTCAGGGCAAGGAGACCCGCCATCCCAGTGGCAGCTCTGTGCTGGGTAGTCACTCTGATACTGGACAGTCCTCCTCTCAGAAGCATGGGAAGCCACGTGGACTGCTGCTTCTGCCTTCTAGCACCTACCTTTTACATCCCTTATTCAGACCATTTCCTGTGCTCCCAACGTCTTGATATTCACTGTGAAATGTCTTGTTTCTTGACCTGAGCACAGGCAGTTATCAGTGAGTAGAAGCAGAACGTTACCACACAGACAGACTTTGTCAGGTTCTATGAAAAGCACAGAAGGCAAGAAAGTGGACCTGGATTTGAGTCCTAAACTCACTTAAGAAAAACAGTGGGTGTGGCGGCGTGCACTTGAAATCCTAACTTGGGAAATCACAGACGGGAAGCTCCATGCAACTGACCAGCTAGCCCGGGCTACTCAGTGAGTTCTAAGCCAATGAGGAGCTCTGCTGGAAAAAAAAACATAGATGATACCCAAGGAACAACACTGAGATAGTCCTCCAGCCTCCATGTGCACATGTGTGAGTGCACACACACACACATACGTGCATGTACACATGTGTATGTGCACACACACATGCATGTTTTGAGCTACGTTTGTTATTGAGCTGACTCTGAATGCCCTTCTCTGAATTTCAGCCTCAAAGCAGAGTTCTGGATCTCTGCTCCGGGTAAGGAAGATGAGTTTGACTATATCACCTGGGAACTTCTAGGAGACAGTTATGTACATAACTATATGTTTTCCAGAGTTGACATGATTCTGTAAAATTATATGCACAGCCAGTAATCCAGAGAGAACATTTTCCTCCGGGAAAAGGAACTGGCAACACGTAGATGCCCCACCGGCCCCTCCCTCCTTCATGCTAGATTTGCTCCTTACAGATTAAAATAAAAAGAAGAATGAAGAAGAAAGGGTGAAGAGCTAGAGGACCTTGGTGCATTTCCCTGAGGTGGGAAATTGTCCTCACCCAAAGGTGAAACCAAGTGTGAATGCCGCCTCAAAGGCACTTCATGAGGGACTCATTAATCAACAAGTATTTATTTAGCACTGTTTTCAGAATTGTGCCTGGGGCTCTGGTAGGATAATAAAAGAAGTGTAAAATAGAATTCGTGCCCTCCAAGAATTTATGCTCTAATTGAAGAGAGAAGAAATAATAAGAGGCAGGTTAGAATAAATGCTAAATCATATGTTCAGAGTATAAGAACTGTAAGCAAGGGTGGGGGGGGAGGTTATCATTCAAGACCTGAAATAATCAGAGAAACCTCACATGAAGCGAAAGAGCCTGAAACAAGCCTTGAAAGATGAGTTGGAGATGGTTACAATGGCCCCATATTAATTAATTCAGAGTGTTAATTAATTCCGATCATAGGGAATGTGACCTAGGATCCAGCGCTACTGTCACATTCTCCTTAATTACAAAGAGAAAGAATTAACCTACACCACGAAGCCGTTTCAAACACATGGTCACCTTTGAGACAATTTATAGGCCTGCCACTTAAGTCATGGGGTTTCAGCTAATTGACCTCATTTCTCCTTTCCACATTTCCCCCCTGTAGACATTATAACCTTTTAAAGTTTTTGAACTCTAAGTTTGTATTAATCTGTTTTGCAACACACACACACACACACACACACACACACACACACACACACAGTCTCATGGCTATGGAACAGAGACTGGCCTGAGAACTTAGTTTAAGAACTTCTAGGGCAAGAGATGGCTCATTGAGTAAAGCGATTGCCATGCATGCATGAGCACCGAAGATAGCCACCTCACGTTCCTTGTAAGCCTGGGCATGCTGGCCTAGGGCAGAAGTGTCGGTGCATTCACAGCAAGGCAGAAGGTAGAGGCAGGTGAATTTCCACTTGTCTCTCCACTTGGTCTCATGAGCCAGCCAGCCTTATTTATGCAGAAGCAAATGACGAGAGATCCTGTCTCGTACAAAGAGGAAAGTGTGGACTGACATTATCCTCTTACTTCTACATGCATGCCCTCATTTATACACACAAGCACATACACCAAACACACACATTGCACACTCACATGGGCAAGTGCATGCACCCACAAATCTCACATACATACACATCACACATATCATGCAAACATCCTGCGCTCATATCACACACACACACACACACACAAGCATATTCATATGTACATGTGCTTGCATACAATTTCTTCCACATTTTATGACCCAGAAATGAGCTACCAAACCTTGCACCTTTGCTTAAGTGAACAAGGCAACCATCTCTTGTTTCCTAGGTGACAGCCAAATGGCCCTGCCCTATGGTTGTGCTGTGTACCTTGCAGGGGATACAAGCTGCCACTTCCTGTACATCTCTTCACATGCCCTGGAAAAGCATCTTTGTCGTTATTCGATGTCATCTTGAATTAGCCTACAAGTTGCAGAAGAGCCATTCCACACCCCCACCACACTCACAGGACCACTCACTTTCCAGTCATATTGACATATGCTGACTTGAAAAATTCAGGGAACAGCCTCTCAGCTTGCTGTGTGGCAGAGTGATAATAATATTGCTTCAGATTTGGGAAACATTTTCAATTATTTTTTTCTTACTTAAATTTTACCGGTTTTGTGACTCAAAAATGGAACAAGGATGCTGTTAGACTTAAGTTTCCCCATACAAAATGCCTTTTTCTTTATAGGAAAAACACAATGGCACAACACAAGAACAGCACACACCTGTAATTCCAGCACTGGGGAGGCAGAGGCAGGCAGAGCTCTGTGAGTTCCAGGCCAGCCTAGCTACGAAGCAAACACAGGATAGTCAGCACTGCTACACAGAGAAACTGTCTCAAAAAAACAAACAAACAAACAAACAACAAGAACAAAAAACAACGCTCCCTGCCCTTGCCCAAAGAAGAACACAAAGTAACACTTATTTTTTAGAAGACACTTTTTGTTTATAGTATCTTCTGTCTGCCTTAAAAATTGCTTGCTTTTCTTTATAGAAAAATAATAATGGGTAATTATAAAAAAAATTGAGTAAAATCCACCTGGACACACAGACACATATAGGAAAAAAAATAGAAACAAACAGAAGAAAAATCTAAGACTTCAATAGCTAATGCTGGCTTAGGTCGAAGTCCTAAATAAATAACAAGACTGGGATGGAGCATAGATCTCTTAAGGCCGTTCTCTGTGTCACTGAGGCAGTCACTGTCTCACTGTCCACAGACAGCACTGCCACCCTCCACTCAGGAGGGTATATAATTTCATCAATACAATGCAAAGGTTAATGGGATTACCTTCTTCCAACTCTATCACAGTGAACGCAGGCTTTATGACAAGGTTTTAAAAAATGACCTCTCCCTACTTTATGCAGATCATTACCAAGATTATCTTACACTAGAGATTTACTATACCAAAGAGCATTGACACCACTAACTGCTATTAAGTCTGTGCTTCTTAGACTCTATAAAGTAGAGAAAAATACCTTGGTCAGCAACATGGGAGAAAACAGATATGACCAGAGGCATTCAAGCTGAGGAAAAGGGCTTCAGTCTACAGGACCTTGTCGGCCAGGCTGATACATGTGCACTTCCATCGATGAAAATCTTAGTGCACAAAACAAAAGGCCACTTTATGTTTACATTTTTAAGTGCGCTCCACTCTGCAGTCCTTTCAGTAGGTTGTACAGAATGAAGCGAACATTTCAGCCGACAGAAAAAGAAAAGAGGCAGAAACAGTTGAGTCTGTGTCTCTGGACATAGCTTCAAATTTTACCTGCTCAAATGATTACTATTATGATGTCACCCAAGGAAGCAATGTTTGCTTTTTTAGCAAGAAAGTCCCAAAACAGAGAGCAATGGGTAGGGAGATTCCCCCAGGAAGAATTCAGACTGGAGATGAAATAACTCTCAACAGCATACCATAAATGTTAACAAGCGTTTATTTATTGCACGGTGATCCTGAGGTATCCAAGTCACCCGAGAGAGTATTTGGTGAAATTCACAGACTCTGTTAAGGCATGCGCGTGCTGGTAGCAAAGACAGACAGTACATAAAGGTTGGAGGAGAGAGGGCAATAGGCATTTCAAGTGGGTGGTGTGGATCTGGGTCCTCAGTGGTCTACAACAGACCCAGCGTTAAGTGGAGGTACTACAAGAACATACATGAAGTTACCACCAATGCCATTGATATGGGCTCCTTTTGTCCTGAGAAACTGGCCCTCTGTAGCATGACCTTTATGTGACATGTCTAAGAGCTTAGCCTTCACTACTACGGAAAGGACTAGAAATGACAAGAATGTGCTCTCTATTCTGTAGATATATTTTAAAAACCTTTGAAAGTTCATGTATTGGTTCCTTTTTCTCACTGCTATGATGAACATCTTACAGAAACAGCTAAAGGAAGGATTTGGTTTTTGCCTTAGAGTTTGAGAGGATGCACTCTCTTATACTGGAGCAGGCATAACAGTGCAAGAGTGAGGTTGCTGGTCACACTGTATCTGCCATCAGGGAACAGAGAAAGATGAAAGCTGGAGCGTGGTTTCATTTCTCTCTTCTTTCCTTTCTGTTTATGCTGGTATCTCAGTCCATGGTGGGAGTGTTCCCACATTCAGGATACAGCTTCTCTCCTCACTTAAAATTGCCTAGACCCAACCTTGCAAATATTTCCAGAAGTGTTTCTTCTGGTTGACTCCAAGTTCCGTCAGGTTGACAGTGAAAACTAGCCATGATAAGCACATACCTTGTCGATATCACATTTAACCTTCCACTTCTGTCTCAAATACACATGGCCAACTTGTAAGGAAAAGCATTTAGTTCAACTTTAGGGCTCCTCAAAGGCTTAAGATGTCTAAAGTTGTTTGAAACATAATCTTTCTCATTCTGTGTCATGAAAAATCATTTTCAGGAAAGTTTACTCCTGGGTACACTCTACTACAAAGCCATGTAATGGTGATGTAGGTTGAAGTCATTGGCCACTATGTACATTTGGCCCATATGTGCCAAATCAAGTGTGGAGAAGCTTCTCATACTGCACAAGTTGGACACTGGAGAAACTGGCTGTGTATCAGGTGCTTAGACACAAGAGAGTCCATGCGTACAGCGCTGGCCTGACATGGGGGAAGCCACCTGCTCTACAGATGCTGGTCAATAGGACCTCTTTTTGAAGTCTCTACATCTTTCTTTACTGACCAGGTGTACTGATAGTTAGCAAGAAAATATTTAAAAGCCCAGATCCATTTCCACAGAGCAGGTAATGGAAGGCACACATGGGGCTAACAGTAATAGATGAATAAATCTATCTATTTCATTCTTTTTCTTGACTGAGATGGAACTACAGATACATTGCCTCATTATGCCTAATCAATGCAACGTGTGTTTCCCCCAAACCAGGACTCCTTCTGTAACCACAACAAAATCTTCCAAACAAACAAACAAACAAACAAACAAAATCAATGTCCATATAACACTGGCCCAATAAAGTCCCCCCCTTTTTTTTCTGTCTTCCAGGGTAATATTCACAGTCACACATTCCTTTATCTTTTGATGTAGAGTGATTCTCCACTTTTTCTGTAAATTTCACAACTTTGAAAGTCTTAAAAGTTGCAAGAATCTTATTGCATAAAATCCCTTTCAGTTTTAGCCTTGTGGCCATAACACTGTCAGACATGAAATGAGTGCCACTGATAGTGTGCTCTTAACATATCACACTAGGAAACACATGACGGTGGCATCTTCCTCTACCAGTGATCCTAAGCTAGATCACCTGAAGTTGCCAAGTTTTCCACCATAAAGTCATTATTTTATGTTTGTAATTGGTGTTTCTACTGTGAGGAAATCCTCTCCCATTGTATGAATATCCTTTTCCTCATGAAACACATACCTCTGTAGTACCTGCAGATATGTTCTGTTCTCATATTATTTCTGTCTATTTTCCACCCTCCCCCCTCTCTTTCCTTCTTTCTGCTTCTTTCTTCTTCCTGATTCTAGTATTTTGAACACAAGATATTGATACTAAAATGTGGTGATTACCAAAAGGATGCCACTGGTCATTTGCATTCTGAAAAGGCAGAACTAGGAAATGCATGTCTTTATATATGCAAAGATATGAACATGTATGCCCACAAACAAAATTACATTTCTACACAACAATCTATGTTTATATTTAATACATAAATTCTCACCATAACCTAGCATTCAGTTCAACAGTGATTGAATTCCTACTGTAAAGACTTTGTGAGGGCCAAGGTATGATGGTGCATGCCTATGATCCCCACATTTGTGTGTGGTTGCTGAATGAAGATAATCATGAATTTGAGTTCAACCTTGATTACGTAGTGAAATTTGAGTGAGAGTGAGAGAGAGAGAGAGAGAGAGAGAGAGAGAGAGAGAGAGAGAGAGAGAGAGAGAGAGAGAGAGATTTGATCACTTCTTCTTGATGGGAGGCCCAGGAGGCACACAGAGGAAGAGGAAGCAGGCTATCTGGATGAGACATGATAGGCTGTGGTCATGTGGTGGAGGAGGAGGTCCCCTTCTGTCAGAGGTCTAGGGGAGGGGGGTAAGGTGGAAGAGGGAGGGGGGAACAGGAAGACACAAGGGAGAGGATAATAATCGGGATGTAATCTGAATAAATTATAATAAAATTTAAAAATTTAATAACACTTTTGAAATGTTCAAAAAAATGCAGTGCTCAACAACCTACAAAGGTTCAAATTGATATGCAACAGAAAACTGTTAATTTTAGAAATAGTCATTGACAAGATACTTCAGTAAAGGAGGATAAAACAAGCCCATGGACTGCCATTGCAAGAAAGCAGTTGTTGGTTTATTGACACACTACTCTAGAGATTTTATGTGTTATCAGTTGAACCAAATTTTACCTCTCAGTGTCTATTTCTTCCCCTCTGGACATCCAGCCTGTGCTAGAGGGATGAAAGCTTAGCCAGGGCTTATGGGTACAATGCAGAGCCTTGGTTAGCAGTGAGTGTGTGGGCAAAGAATACACATACCTGGGCACAGCCTCAGAGAACTGACTCTGTTTATTGGGGGGAAGGGGGTCTCGATGCCCCTGGGAGAGTTGGGCAGGGCCTCTGGGGAAAGGTTTGTGTGGCCATGTATAATTGGCCAGGAGCGTTGATAAACACTTCATCTGCATTTTCAGAGGCTAGATGACTGAGAGGCGGGGGGGGGGGGGGGGGAGTTTTATAAGGTCAAACAAGGAGTGAAGCTGTCAGGGTAACAAAAGTTTACCAGGGTTGATGGTGAAGCATTCTACTTTCTGGCACCAGGTTTCAGGAGAAGAGGGAGCCAAAACCTGCCATCCTCATTTGAGGTATCCAAGGTCGAAACTCTCTCAGACCTTTCACACACCAATCCCAGGCCATTATGATCCCACATACATAGGACGATCTTTTCCTTGGTTAGTGTTCCTGTTTTATAGAGGAGCAAACAGGATCATGACAGAACTCAAAATTAGGTCCCAGAATGGGAGGAGGCAGCTTTCCCAACTTATTACCTGTTGCACCAGGATTCTAGTATTGTTTTTCTCCTGAAGACTTTGACAGAGGGAGGAAGAGCCCACAAGACCAAACGTGGAACATTTTGCCTTTGTGGGACTTCCATTTTCAAGAAAAAATAAATTAAGGCCTTACTTCAGTTGGATATTGAGTACCACATATGTGTATATTGTAAACAGAACAATGTACATGAGACCTGCATTTCTTTTGTTCTGCACCATCCCTATGTTTCCTTACTCTTGCGTGGTGAGGTAGGATGGTGGGATTCCATACTGGATAACTGGATACAGGCATAAATGACAGTACCACTTCAATGCACAAATCGTAATTTCTGTATGGTTCTCAGTGTATTCTTTCTTTTTTCCTCTGGCATATGTGCATGACCCAATGAAGTATGCCAAACTCCTCCAAGAAGATGGAGTCACTAACAAGACAATCTATACTGCACTGATGTGATGTGGGGATTGGCTGTCTAGTACCCAACTAGGATCACACTTCATATTAATTTTTAGAAAGCATTTAGCCATGCTTCCACTGAGGGCTTGCTGCTTTGAGCTGGGCAATAAGAGGTTCTGGGTACCACCCTGTCATCTTCTTCCTCTAGAAAATCTAATGGAGAAGTCTGATGAGCTTCGCACTACGCATACTGAAAGATTCTCACCATATTTAAAGGAGAGCAAAGATAAATCAGAGACAAAATCTGCATGTTGCATATCTTCTAGGGTGAACGAAAGGACAGTGTGTGAAATGGAACTTCACTTAAAAGAAAACAATTGAATTTGGACCTGACATTGTATCCTGCCTTACATAATGACACTCCATAAAAGGTTATTTCTTCTTGGCTTATTGCTGATAAATGCCACTCCTTTATTTTAGGGAGATTTCAGCATCTTCATTGATATGTTTTCAATATCTTGGGTGATGGCTAGTGTTGTCATGGCAAAACCTAGAATTGCCCAGGAGACAAGCCTCCAGGTGCATCTTTGGTCCTAAGACTTGCCTGTGAGGAATTATGTTTTTAGGTTAGTGGAGGTGGATACATACACTCACTTTGGGTGGGATCACTCCTTGGCATTAGTTTCTAGGTTGTATGTAAAGAAAATTGGCTGAGCATAAGCATCCATTGCTTTCTTCTTTCCAACATGATGCAATTGTACCAGCTGCTTCAAGTTCCTACAGCCTCGACTTCCACGCTCTGATGAACTGTCCTTCAAGGAGCCAAAATAAACTCTTGCTCTTTTAGGCGGCCTCCTCTGTCAGAGTATCTTGTTACAGCAACAGAGGAGCATCTGAGACATTTAGTTCTTTTCATTCAGAGCCCTTCTGTTTTTTTTTTTTTTTCTTTTTGCCCTTCTGTTTTTCAGTGATGTCATCCTTTGTCTTGTATAAGCCATCCACTTGCGCTATCATGCCATGTGTGTGGTTTTTTTTTTTGTTATCAATACTTATAAAAACTCAATCTCAGTTTGACGAGTCATTCTTTGACCATCTTTTTCTATGTCTGTAGTTTGTATGCAATCTTTTTGTTTCTTTCTCTATTTCTCTAACCTCAAACCTTAAATTCCATTTGAATACATAATTCTTATTCTGCCCCATTCTAATAACTGTACTACTCAGCTTCAATCTCCTAGTTAATCATTATATGGTTATTCTCTTTATTATGATGTCAGCTGCCTTTTCTTTTCTTGCCTTATTTTTCTGCTCTGGCTAAACCACAATTCTGAATACCTCAGCATTGTGCCCATCTGTACTGTACCTGCTTACTTGGAACTAAGACAGGTAACTATGCCAACGTCTCAAGTTAGAATCCTAGTTGCTAGCTTTATTCATAATAACTAGAAACTGGAAACAATATAGATGTTCCCCAACCAAAGAATGGATTATAAAAATGTGATACATTAATCAATGGAGTATTATTCAGCTGTTAAAAAATGAATTCATGAAACTTGCAGGCCAAATGTCATCCTGAGTGAGATAACTCAGACCCAGAAAAACAAACACAGTATGTACTCAGCTATAAGTGGATATTAGTTCTAAAATAAAGAACAAACATGCTAAGTTTCACAGTCCCAGAGGGGCTAAGTAGCAAGAAGGCCTTAAAGGGAAAGTAGGATGCAAGGATCTCCCTGGGAAGGAGAAATGGAATAGATTTTTTAGGTGGACTAGGGGCACATGGGGATGGGAACAGGAGGAATTGTGGGAAAATGGAAGGAAAGAGTAATGGGAGAGACAACTGGAATTGGGTGGTATTTTGAAGTGAGGTAGAAACCCAGTGCAATGGAAACTCCATGGGATCTAAGGGGGAGACACTAGTGAAGACTCCTAGTAATGGGGGACACAGAGCCTGAAGAGGCATGGGAGATGACCATGAGCTCTTCCTGAAGAGCCTTTACTATTTCTGGTGTCCTCCCTGCTGCTGAGCTTTTCCACATCAGGTGTGCTATCTTGTCTCCTTAGTACTCTGGATGGCTCCTGGTGCCATGGAAGGAGGACAGCACGTGCCTTTGTTTACCTATTCATTGCCCTACAATCTGGCACTGAATGTGTCTTGTTGGTCTTCTTTTCCTTTTCTTTTTTTTTTTTGAAAGCACGGATCCAGAAGCATGACTGATAATATCTACCCACAATTGCTTTCAGATGACACAGGTGCCACGCCTTGCTTTCATACTTATCAGTGGCATGTTGATTAAGTATGCTGAACGGCATCCTTATGAGTGAGAGATGCTCATTAATGTCCTCTCTTCATATTGTCCCATCAGAGACACCTTGCTTCCTCATTCCACTTTCTATGGTCCTTTCTTGTTCATTACCCTTTCCTTTTGCCTCTCCCCATCCCACACAAACACACTGGTAGTTACTTGGCAGTGGTGTATTTGTTGACTTGCTCTTTTGGCTATATCTCCTTTTAATAATGAAATCTGTCTCTTGGTGTCTCCTTGCCTAGGGGTATGCTTCCTTAAAGTGTAAAATGTCAAACTCTACCAAGGAAGACAATAGCCCTCTGGGTAAAGAAGAACCAGACTGTATTATTAATCACTGATGAGGTAGACAAGAAACAACAGCAATTCCCAATAAGCTAAGACTAGAATTTACTAGGATGTGCATATCTTTTTGGTTTCCCTTCTTCAAGAGTGTAAACCTTCAGGTCACTGATTGCCATTCCAAAAGTCAACAGATGTAGTTATACATCCAAAGCTATCTTGTAACACCGGTGCTAGCCCTAGTAGCTGTTGGAGCTTGATTGCAACCGCTAAGAATGATACGGCTCAGAAGACATGGGAGCGTCCCTCAGCAGTGCTTCGAGATTGGCTTCAGCTGCTGTTGTCACAGTCTGTGATGTGGGTGAGGGGACATGGGAATAGACAGAGGGCCACATTCTGACCTTTCCTCCAGCTTGAGTAGCAAAGATGGCATTCCCAACTGTCCTGGCTTAATGTCCCTTATAAACCACAGCAACCTGACCCCAGAGAGACTGCAGAGAACTGTAGCCTGCAGTTTAACAGACCTGAAATCTGGGCCTAATGATACTTTACAAGGCCGTGATCTTTCTGGACTGTTACACAGGCATGAAGAAGAGTGCAGAGGCTGTTATCGTGGTTTGTGCTATAGCAGACTGAAAATGATCACAGATTTATTCCACACTGAAATAGTCTGGCTTCCAACACTTTTGTGTCTGGCATATACACACCTCAATACAAGAGTATTTTTTCTCTAAACTATGAACATTATTGATACTATGCCACAGAACGCTAGGTTAAGCAACTTCTCAGCCTCCACACTGGTGGAATTGTAAGAATGTCTGTTGTGTAGCTCACTGGTAGCTAATTATACTATACTGGGTTTTCCCCCCCCAACCAATCATGGGTTTATGATTATCTTGCTGTACTGACAGAAAAATCAAAATATGAGAAGATTCCCTATGTTACATTTATACTCAAGTTAAGAGATTATAAATATTGGAACTTTTGTTTGTTTATTTTTCGTTTTGTATTTTTGAGACAGGGTTTCTCTGTGTAGTCCTGGCTATCTTGGCACTAACTTTGTAGACCAGGCTAGCTTTAAACTGAGAGATTTGTCTACCTTTACCTCCTGGGTGTTGGAGTTAAAGGTTTGAGCCACTATCCCTGGCCATTAAAAAAGCTTTTAATGCTACATTTTCATCATCATTTATGTTATATATACTTTTTATTTATCATTATAACATTACTCAGTCTTACTTCAATCAAACAGTTAAGGTACGTAATGCAGTTAATTTTAGATCTAAATTTTAGAAAAAAAATGTAATCTGCAGTGTCCTGGCTCAGTTTAAAGCTGAGGGTGTAAACTCAATGGGGAGGATGATCAAGGGGCATTGGAGTTCAGCAGGACTCTGTGATAGGCAGTCGGACATCTAAGGCTCGCAGGTGCTTCAGATTTCATGGGGTTATGAGCCTTCATGCAGATCTATAGCCGAGTGTTTATGGAAACAGTTCTCAGTGGCAACTACCTTAGTCATATTGGGCTGGCACAACAAATCACCATAGCCTGGCAGTTTAGCTAAGTTGCAACCATGTCTCCACAGTCCTGGAGGATTAAAGTGCAAGATCAGGTACCTGCATGGTCAAGAGCTGGTGAGTGGCCTTTCCAGGCCTTTCAAGAGGCTGCCTTTCCTGTGTGTTCTCACAAGACCTTTTCTTGTACAAATGAAGAGAATGCGGAAGAGAGGGAAAACACAGATGCGCGCGCGCGCGCGTGCACACACACACACACACACACACACACACACACACACACACACACAC
>OU015747.1:121451468-121486702 GCA_907169655.1 Acomys percivali
GATTCATAACAGTAGCAAAATTACAGTTGTGAAGTAGCAATGAAAATAATTTCATGGTTGGGGATCACCACAACATGAGGAACTGTACTAGGAGATTGCAGCATTGGGAAGGTTGAAAACCACTGTTCTAGAAGCTTTATGTATTAATACTGTGTATTTGATTAATAAATAAAAACATTTATGTATAAGTATAAAGGAAAATATCCTTAAGCATTTTCCAGTTCCAAAATGATTGCCAATGTTCATATCCTCATACTATGTCTAAACAAATCTTTTAAATTATGGCACTATAAAAAGTAATGGATTTACCATGAATCTTATGCCCGTATAACTGTTGTCCATATTGAGAAATTAACACAGTTGGAACTTCATCGCTAAATTCCCCAGAAGCTCCACTCATCTTTATGAAGGGAAACAATATTCTGCATTTGTACTGTGTCCATTTCTCTACTTCTTTTAAGTTTGAACACTGAAGTGTACAATCCTACAGAATATAATTAAACTTGACTATTGTTGTTTATTTCATATATAATGGACTATACTTTTATTTAATTTTTTTGCTTATTATAATAGATTTTGACTCCTGCACTTTTGTGTGCAGTTCTAATTCCTCTTTTTTCCTTACAATATTATGCTTCTACAAACACTTCTGTGTAAGAGTCTGTGCATATATATGTACAGACTTCTATGAGTTATAAACCCGAGAAAGGAATTTCTGAGTCATAGGTTAAGGGGATGTTAAAATTTAGTTGATAATGCCAAGTTGTGTTTCAAGTAGTTGTGCCAATTTATAGTCCCACTAGGAAGAAAATGCTAAATAACTCACATTCTTGTCAACATTCAGTTCTATGAATTTTTTAAAAGTGTGTTTAAGCTTCTGTGTGGGCAGCTACTTTTCTTGTGACTTTAATTTTTAATTTCTTTATTGCTAATTACACTGGAGACTGGCTTTGTGTTTTAAAGTATTTATTAACTACCCCAATATTTTCTTCTGAAAGTACAATCTCAAAGGCTACTCACGTTTGTAGTTATGTTTCCCCAGTGGACTTCTAAGAGATTTTTCTCTGTTCTCTATCATCCTTTGTGTGGAATGTGTTGAAAATGTCTTTGCCCACTGTGCATCATCCTTTTCATTCTATCATAGTGTTTTTACTTGCAGAAAAAATTTGATTTTAATATATTCCCGGCATCAACTTTCTTTGCTTATGCCATGCTCAAGGGTCACTCCTAAGTTCTGCTTAACTCTTAGAACATTTACACATTAATACCACGTATTTGACTTTATAGTTTAACTGTAGTACGTTCGTGTTTCTTTGGGTTCATTTGAAAATAGTCAAGGCCCTTACTGAAGAGATTTCCCAAAACCACTTGAGAAATCAGAATCTATTCTTTTTCTCTCATGCCTTGGTCACGTGTCATCTCTTGCCATCAGAACAAACATGAGCCCAGTCAACCTCAATGGGAAGGAATTAACCGGAAACCTGAAGATTAGATGCCAGTCAGACAGTCTTCTCTGCTGTATGCTGACCAGTCAGGTACTTTTTAAATAAAGGTCCTTGCAACTTCCTTCCTTCCTTCCTGTCACATGTTGTGTGTGGTTCCAAAACTGAATTAAACATAGGCTGAAAATGAGAGGAGAGGAGAGTGGGAACAAAAAAAAAAAAAAAAAAAAAAAAAAAAAAAAGAAAATAGTCAAGCCTGTTTTATAGCATAGATATTTCAGGTGGCTTAATAGACTCTGGTTTCCTAGTGATCTGCAGCATTGTTTCTCTTACAAATTAGTTTACCTTAAAACAACACTAATCATTATAGATTAAAAATAAATTTCTTACACAACAAGCTTTGTCATCTTTTTAGAAGGTTTTAAAGAATGCCTTATAAATGAATATGCATACCTTTGTAATTCTGTATTGACTTTCTTAATTTGTGAACACATTTTCCTTTGCCTATTCAATAGATGTTTGGTTTCTCACAATGCTTTTTATTCTTCTTTATAGGTATCTTATGTAGTCGATATCATTAGTCACGGGGATTTCTATAGATTACAATTCTGCCCCATCTTTAAATCTCTAAAGACTTTAGTGTAGTTGGACTACTAGCTAGCAAAGTTGGTCCTGAGAACAACTCATCTTGTCTTACATGAGTCTTTTCTGAGTTCATTACAGTTCTCAGGAAATTCATGGTTCGTACTCAGACAGCATGGAGAGCCTAACACTATAGATGAAAATGCCTTTAGCAGCAGTACTGGGAACTTCACTTCCATGGGGAAAAGAATCCTCTTCTACTGAAGTGAGGTTTGGGGCTCAGTTTGTACTGCAATGTAGCCATCGGCAGGATGATATTCTGTGTTTGACTTCCAACTGTCTCAGCCTGTCCCCACCCACAGCCTGGTAATAATAGATTATAGTCTCATTCAGGAGACACATAGATAAGTTCGGATCTTTTATTCTGTGAGGCTTACCTAAACTGAAGGGAGCTGATTGCTTCACTCAGGCTAGAAATTTAAATGGTAATTTTAAAGGTCTATATCCTCCCAGGATAATATCTAACCAAACACCTTGCATTTCATGTCCCAGTGAAGCTGACAAATGAAATTAGCCAACACATTAGTAATTTTCTATATCTTATTATTGGTGTCTAAGCCCCCACTCCCACCACAGTAATATAAAATTAAATTGCATGTTCTAGTGGCACTTTCCCCCCTACTAATCACACACACACTCACACACACACACACACACACACACACAGAGAGAGAGAGAGAGAGACAGAGAGAGACAGAGAGAGAGAGAGAGAGAGAGAGAGAGAGAGAGAGAGAGAGAGAGAACACTAAAAAATTCCACTGAACAAGCTTGCTTCTCTGTATGGTTAATTTTTTTCACTCTTCATATTTTTATCTCATGTTATTAGATGCATTCAAGTTAGATTAATTATTTTTCTGTTCACACTTTTAAAATTGATGTCCATTCTGTAATCAAATGAATTTTATATTGGCTATTTTTTACCTTGAAAAATCTTATTTTGCTATTTATTCAAAATATCTGCTGAAAGTTTTTCTTATTTATATTTGTTTTAAAATTCACACTTGTTTATTCTTATTTATATTTATTTTAAAATTCACACTTGTTTATTTATTTATTTTAAGGGACATATGTGTTCAACCGTAGACCTGTGGACTTCCGAGTACAACTACTGTTAAGTCAGTTTTCTCCTTCCAACTACTATAAACCAGTTCTCTCCTTCCACTATGTGTAGAGATTGAACTCAGGTTGTCCTGTTTGGCAGCAAGTGCATTTACCCACTGAACCATCTTGCTAGCCCTCTTATTTTTGTATTTCTTTGAAAAAGCTTAAATTTATATATTTGAATTGTGTACATGGATGATGCATATACATATATCTGTACATGTTCACATGATGTATACATATGTATGTGTGTGTGGGTAAGTGTGACACTGGGTGACTGCCTTGATTGGTCTTCATCTTATATATTGAGCTAGGGTCTCCCACTTGAACAAAGAGCTGTTGATTCAGTTAGCCAAGCTGGATTACTTGCTTCAGGCAGCTCCTGTCACTTCCTTCACTATGCAGTGGGAGTATAGGCATCCTTTCAAGTCTTTCCTGCATTTACATGAATACTAAGGATCAAAACTCTGGCCCTCACAATTGTATAACACATACGTTTCCTGCTGAGCATCTCCCTGGCCCAAGAGTGTTTACTTTGACCCAGCTATCCCACTCCTTGGAATATACCCAGAAGATGCACCAGCACACAACAAGAAAATTTGCTCAACCATGTTCATAGCAGCCTTATTCATAACAGCCAGATCAGGGAAACAGCCTAAATGTCCCTCAGTAGAAGAATGGATAAAGAAACTCTGGTACATTTACACTATGGAATACTACTAAGCTATTAAAAACAAGGAATTCCCGAAATTTGTGAATAAATGGATTGAGCTAGAAATTATTATAATGAGTGAGTTAACCCAGAAGCAGAAAGACTCAAATGGTATATACTCACTTATATCTGCATACTAGCCCAAGAGGCATGTCCCACAAAAGCCTTCCCTTACCAGGAAACTGGGACCGAGGGGAGGACATCCTATTGGGACTTTAGATGAGAGAACCATGTGAGAATAGCAATGTAGAAGGATCCAGAGGGTCCTAGAAACCTACAAGTAGAACATTATGATAGGCAGATTTGGGTCATGGGGTCCTGCTCAAACTAAGGCACTAGCCAAGGACAATACAGGGTAAAATTTAAACCCCTACCCAGATCTAGCCCATGGACAGGACAGTCTCCACACTTGAGTGGAGAGAGGGATATGACTTTCTCATGTACTCTGGTGCCTCACATTTGACTATGTCCCCTGGAGGGGGAGACCTAGTGGCACTCAGAGGAATGACAGCAGGTCACCGAGAAGAGACTTGATACCCTATGAGCATATACAGGGGGAGGTAATCCCTCTCAGGAACAGTCATAGAGGAGGGGAATAAGGGGAAAATGGGAGGGAGGGGAGAATGGGAGGATACAAGGGATGGGATAATCATAGAGATGTAACAAGAATAAATTAATAAAAAAAATTCTTGCAAAAAAGAAAGTCTTGTAGCTGGATGATTTCTGTGTACTCTTCTTGGATTTCTGTTTGCTATAGTGTTTCCTTGCTTCTATTTACAAACTTTTGTTTCTTCTGGTGGCTATTCTTGGTTTAATGCTGGACATTGAATTGACAAAATATTGATACATTTAAAAATTATAATAATTGAAGGCCAATGCTTTTATATTTTTAGAAGGAATTTATATGTATTTCACTCAGAGTCTGGGTATACTAAGCATTCAACATCATCATAATTCCATTTCAGGGGAGAGCTGGATGTCAGCCTTGAGAGGAGCTTTCATTAGGTTTCTCTCAATCAAATACAACTTTCTTATTTCTTAACTGAAAACTATGAAGTCGGTCGCTACTTCTGGCTTGGTAAGTCACAGAGTTTATTTACAACTGTCTTCAACACTGGTCAGCTTGAACTCTTCTGAAACTGACTAAAGCACTCGCTTAAAAAGCGATGCCTACAACAGCTTTTACTTCCTGGATTTCTGCTTTCTTTTCTATAAAATAGAATGCTTTGGGGTTTCCTGATTTTTGTTGTTGCTTCTGGTTTTTTTTTTTTTTTTTTTTTTTCATTTTAAGACAATCGTGACCATTTTTTCCTACATTAGGTGACATTGTTCCACATTTCTTGAGCCATTAACACACTTGGTTTTCTTCATCTCAGTTCAAATTCACATTTGCTCATATTTGTCTCTCCCCACCATAATGCAAGCTTCACTATAGTAGGGACCCTGATTGCATTATGGCATCCACCCTGAGATTCTAGAACCGGCCCCAGCTCATTGTAGGTGGTCAGTGATGCTCAGTTAAGGAATTGAATGCATGTATCTGTCTCAATAATGACAAATGGCCTCGGTGTCATTTTACACCTGATAATATGATTTTACATAACTGACTATACTTGATGATTTCCATGCTTATGGGGTATTAGTAATCCATTTGTCATATAAAGAAACTAAATTCAGAAAGAACAGGAACACATGGTTTCATAGATAATATATTTCAGATTCAGCAATCTTCCATTATCCACACAGGATACATTCCACACTCACCAGTGGATGCTTACAATTCCACATAATCTTAACTCTTTGCATAGTTTTTCTTATACATATACATTTATGATAAAGTTTGATTTATGAAATAGAAATAATAAGACATTAAGCATAATGAAATAAAAGAACCATAATAAGATATGGCAATAAAAACCATTAAAATATTTTTCCACCTCTTAAAATATATTTTTTTATTTTTCTTTTATTGAAAATTTATTTTTCCCACATAGTATATCCTGATTATGTTTTCTTCTCCCTCTACTCCACTAAGCACCCCTCCCAACTCCCCAATGCCTGGAACCACCCCTATTCTGTATTTCATTAGAAAACAAACAGGCTCCATCACCCACTTTCCCAACACCCACTTTCTCAAGGAGGCCTGCAGAGCCTTAGGAACATCTTAGGAACCCTGCCTTCCTGGTCCTCCTGGGGAAGAGCCAACAGAGATGAAATGTGATCTCTTCCCTGTATTAGATTTCAAATGCCACTTTTAACTCTCTTTTCCTCATATCTTCTCCCTTGCTCCTTTCTTCATTCCCTCTCTCACTAGATTCTCTTCCAATTGCTTTCCCATATCTATTCATCTGTAATTTTTTTCCCTAGGGAGATGTATTTTCCCCACCCAGTCGCTTACTCTGTACCTGCCCCCTATGGTTCTCTAGATTGTAGCATAGTTATCATTGACTGAACAGCTAATATCCACATACAAGCAAATACATACTGTATTTCTCTTTCTGGGTTTGGGTTACCTCACTCAGTGTCTCAGCTTGGGTTTCTATTGCTGTGAAGAGAGACCATGACCATGGCAATCTTTAAAAGGAAAATATTTAATTGAGGCTGGCTTAGAATTGAGAGGTTTAGTCCATTGTCATCATGGCAAGAAACATGGTGGCATGCAAATACACTTGGTGCAGGAGAAAGAGCTGAGAGTTCTACATCTGGATTAGTAAGAAGAAAGAATGACACTGGGACTGGCTTGAGCATCTGAAACCTCAAAGCCTACCTCCAGTGACACACTTCCTCCACCAAGGCCACACCTACTCTAACAAGGCCACACCTTCTAGTAGTGCCACTCCCTATGAGCCTATGGGGATAATTTTTCTTCAAAACACCATACTCAGGATGATTTTTTTTCTAGTTCCACATGATTGCATTAAAAAAAACCCCACTGGTTAATACTTCATTGTGTCAATGTACCACATTTTCTTTAACCATTCATCTATTGAAGGACATCTAAGTTGTTTTCAATTTCTAGCTATTATGAAGAGAAGAGCAATAAACAAGGTTGAGCAATTGTCTCAATCTTTGGGTATATGTTGAAGAGTGGTACAGCTGGATCTTGAGGTAAATTGATTGCCATCATCCTGAGGAACCACCACACTGATTTCCATAGTGGCTAGGCAAGCTAGCAGTTCCACCAGCAATGGATGAGTTTTCTCTTTACTCAACATTGTTGGCAGTATCAGCTTTCACTTGTTTTTATTATTTTATTTTATTTTATTTTTTAAATTATTTTATTTTTGTACATATACATCTATATTATTACACATATGTACAATAGATTACCTATGGCAAGAAGAATTGTGAGACAATCAGGAATTATATAAATGTTACATTCTTAGTGTTTTGGCTATTTGTGTTTGACAGCCTTGAAGAAGACATCTTTCATCTAAATTTCTGAATGTAAATCAATGTCCATCACATATTCTCATTATCAACTTAGAACATCTATCTAGTCCTAAAAACATCTTAACCTGTAAACAATTCAGTTTCATTGTAAAACTAGGTTACCTGGTGTTCAACTCCCTCAGAGACTTGAGAAGGAGTAAATTTGATTATCTGAGTATGCTGGGAGTGCAAGTTAGTCGCTTTCCAAATGAAAAGATGTCAGAGACAGTTTTCTACCTGAATAGTCATCTAGTCTCTCTATAACATTGGAGCATCTTCTTCAGCCTTCTGGCCCAATATATCTGACAGACATATTTTTGAGGTAGGAACTATTGAGGACTTGCTTACCTGGTCTTGGCAGAGTCTGGCCGTCAACTCTGCCTGCATCCAAGCCTGCCCTCTTTTTAGGCAAAATTCTGTCTGTAGTAGAAATGAGGACCTTTTGCCCAGTGGCTTGTTTGCCACATTTGAAGCCATCTCCATAAGAAAGTTCTTTGATGCTCATCATCTTGTTTGAGGTAGGCTAGGTGTTGCCAAGAGTTAACCTGTCTCATTGTCAATGAATCTTTAAATTAATAAAAAAACATTTTAAATGCCATATTCTGCATGTCTCTGGGGTTTTTGCAGACCTTGTCTTTCTATAGAGTCATATCTATCTGCTGTACCTAAGATGTAGACTAGCAATTGATATAACCATGATTTAATCTACTAACATTTAATTTATATAGCTTATTTCTGCTAAACAGCTTGATAGCACTTTCAATGCATTGGAAGTAAACTTCACTTGTTTTTATTAATCTTAGCCATTCTGTCATGTATAAGATGAAATTTCAAAGTAGTTTTGATTTGCATTTCTGTAATGGCTAAAGATGTTGAAATTTTCTTTAAGTGCTTCTCTACCATTTGAATTTCTTCTTTGGAGACTTCTCTGGACTTCTGTACACCATTTTTAATGGGTTTTTTTTTTCTTGATATCTAGTATTTTTAGTTCCTTATGTATTTTGGATATTGTCCCTATATTGGATGTGTAGTTGATAAAAAATATTTCCCCATTCTGTATGCTGCTGTTTTGTCCAAATGAATGTGTCCTTTGCTATGTAGAAGCTTTTCAATTTCCTAAGGCTCCATTTTTTTTTTTAATTGTTGATTCTAGTGCCTGTGCTAATGGTATTCTGTTTAGAGAGTATTTTTTCTGTGCCAGTGAGTTCAAGGATATTTCCCACTTTTCTATCAGGTTAAGAACACCTGGCTTCATGTTGAGTTCTTTAATCCATTTGGAGTTGAGTTTTGTTCAAGGTGATAAGTATGGGTCTGTTTGGATTCTTCCATATGCAGCTGTCCAGTTTGGCTGCCACCATTTGTTGAAGGTGCTTTCTTCTTTACAATGTGTATTTCTGGCTTATTTATCAAAATTAGGTATTCATGGGTGTGTGGATTTATGTCTGGATCTTCAATTTGATTTAAATGATTGATTTGTCTGTTTTTATGCCACTACATTGCCGCTTTATTGCGATAGCTCTGTAAATACTACAACTTGAAATTTGGAATGGTGGAGTCTCCAGCAGTTTCCTTAATTATTGAGGATGGTTTTAGATGTCCTGTGTTTTTCTGTTGTTGCTTGTTTTTGTTTTGGTGTGTGTTTTTCCATATGAAGCTGAAAATTATCCTTTCAAGATTTATGGAAGATTGTGTTGGAATTTTGATGTTGATTGCTTGAATATGTAGATTGCTTTTCATGGGATGGCCATTTCTTTTTTACTATTATTCCTAATGGCCCATAAACTAATATCTTCTTTAATAACTTAAAGTTATTTTTATCATATAAGTCTTTCACTTGCTTAACTAGGGTTACCCCAAATATCTTATAATATTTGATGCTATTGTGAAAGGTTCTGTTTTCCTGATTCTTTTTCAGTCCATTTGTCATTTGTATAGAGGATGGCTACTGACCTTTTTTAGTTAATCTTTTATCCAGCTACTTTGCTGAAAGTGTTTATCAGCTATAGGGATTTCCTGGTGGAATTTTTAGGATACTATCAGATCATACGAAATTAAAGATACTTTGATGTCTTCCTTTTTCAATTTGTATCCCCTTGATCTCCTTCAGTTGTTTTATTGCTCATTGAGTACTGTATTGAATAGGTGTGGAAAGAATGGACAACCTTTTCTTGCTTCTGCTTTTTGTAGAATTGCTTTGAGTTTCTCCCCACTTATGCTAGTGTTGGCTACAGGCTTGCTTTAAACTGACTTTATTATGCTGAAGACTGTCTCTTACACCTCTAATGTCTCCATCACTCATGAACAGGTGTTGTATTTTGTCAAAGGCTTTTGCTGCATGTAATGAGATGGTCATGGGGCTTTTGTCCTTCAGTTTGTTTATATGATGGATTACATTTATCAGTTTATGTATGTTGACATCCGGGAATATCTAGAATGAAGCTTACTTGATCATGGTGGATGATCTTTTTGATGTGTTCTTGAATTCTTTTCACAAGTATTTTGTTGAGAATTTTTGCATCTGTATTCATAAGGATAATTGATCTGTATTTCTCTTTCTTTATTAGGTCTTTATTTATTTTTTTTATTAAATCAAGGTAACTATGACCTTGTAAAATAAATTGGGCAGTGTTGCTTCTGTTTTCCTTTTGTGACATAATTTGAGGAATACTGGCATTAACTCTTCTTTGAAATTTTGGCAGAATTTGATCTAAAACCATCTTGCCCTGAACTTTTGTGTGTGTGTGTGTTTGTGTGTGGGTGTGGGTGTTGCTGGTAGGCTTTTAATGACTGTTTCTATTTTACTAAGGGTTATATGTCTGTTTAAGTTGCTTACCTGGTTTGGTTTAACTGTGGTAAGTGATATGGATTGGAAAAATTATCCCTTTATTTTAGATTTTCCAAATTGATAGAGTATACATTTTAAAATTATTCCCCCATGATTCTCTGGATTTCTTTGGTATCTGTTGTTGTGTCCCCCTTTTCATTTCTAATTTTGTTATTTTGGATATTCTCTCTGTGCCTTTTAGTTAAGTTGGATAAGGTTTTTGTTTATCTTAATGTTTTTTCAAAGAACCAATTCTTCGCTTCATTGGTTCTTTGTACTTTTTATTGTTTCTTTTTTTTTTTTTTTTTTGTAATTTCAGCAATGAGCTCTATTATTTCTTGTCTTCTACTACTTTTAGGTGGTATTCTTTTTGTTCTAGAGCTTTCAGATGTGTTAAGTTGCTAGTATGAGATTGTTCTCATTGTTTTATGTGGACACTTAATGCTATGGACTTTCTTCTCAATATTACTTTCATTGTGTCTTTTAATTTTGTGTATGCAGTGTATTCATTTTAATTCAATTCCAGAAAGTATTTATATCTGAAATCCCTTTTCACTCAGTAGTGAATTATTCTCTGACTTTGAATGCTTTCTGTTGTTTCTTTTCTCTTTGATATTCACCTTTAATCTGTGGTGGTTAGAAAGGCTGTTATTTTAATTGTATGTATCTGTTAATTGTATGTATCTTGCTTTATGATCAATATGTGGTCAGTTTTTGAGAAAGTTTCACTGGCTGCTGAGAATAAGGTATATTTTTTTGTGTATGGGTGAAATGTTCTGTGAATATTTGTTATGTCCATTTGGTTTATAATGTCAGAAAGCTATAGCACTTCTCTGTTTAGTTTTGTCTGGATGCCTCGCCATTGGTTAGAGTAGAGTATTGAAGTCTACGATTATTAGTGTGTGATTTAAGCTTTAGTAGTATTTTCCTTATGAACTTGGGTGCCCTTGTGTTTGGTGAATAGATGTTAAGAATTGCAATGCCAAATAATCCAATTAAAATGGGCTACAGAACTAAACATAATTTTCAGCAGAGGAATATCAAATGGCTAAGAAACACATAAAGAAATACTCAATGTCCCTAGTCATCAGGGAAATGCAAATCGAAACAACTCTAAGATTCTGTCTCACGCCTGTCAGAATGGCTAAGATCAAAAGCTCAAGTGCCAGCCATACTGCTCCTGGGCACATACCTGAAAGATACTCCAACATACAACAAGGAAATTTTCTCAGCTATGTTCATAGCAGCTTTAGTCATAAAATCCAGAATCTAGAAGCAACCTACATGTTCCTCAACTGAAGAATGGATAAAGAAACTGTGACACATTTACACAATAGAATACTATTCTGTTGGGGATTGGTCTAATGTATTTTGATGCTAATTAATAAAAAGCCATCATACCTGGGCAGGCAAATGAGATAGGCATGGCTAAGGTTCCCAGGCTAGGAGAGGCAGAGAGAATCTTGGGAAGAAGAAGAGAGATGAGGGGAGGAGAAAAAAGACGAGAAGAAAGAGGTTGCACTATCATGGGTTAGGTGGAAGAGAAGCACATGGCCAGCATGGATGGAGGATTTGGCCCAGATGAAGAACATTAACAGGTATATGAGATTATGGATGGGAGGTAGCTTAATAGAATTTATTGGAAGCAGATGGCATGGGATTGGGGCAGTTATCCCATACTTGCCCCACTATGGGAAGTAGTTTAGGGCAATAATATTTGCCCTGCCCCAGGTTAACTAAGGCTATTTTAAAATAAAGCAGGTGTCTGTGTCTTGATTGATTGCTAGTGGGTTATACTGATGTAAAAATAATTATAGGCTTGATAATAAACATTATTAGATCCACTGGTAAATTAACAACAACAAGTGGTGCCCAACATGGTAGGACTAATAATAATGGTAATTTAACAACAACACTATTCAGCTATTAAAAACAAGGACATCTTGAAATTTGCAGGCAAATGAATGGAATTAGAAAATAGAGTGTTACTACTCCTAATTATTTTTAATAGATATTGAAAATAGGGTGCTTAAGAAAAGGAAAGGACACCCATATAATGTAGAATATTTGCTGGCTAATCAAGAGAGGTCTGCTGGGCATCTTGGCTTTCATATGTGCATTTGATGTCAGTAGGATGACCACCTTGATATCTCATAACACAATATCTTAGGCACAATATTTGTAGGCACTACCAGCAATTTGCATCTGGTAAGCACAAAGTATCATGAACAGTGGATGCCTTAGTAAGATACAACCACGTGCACTGTTATTAACACCGTTAAGTTGCAATGTTTGGTTTTGCCTAATGACTTCCCTCATTACCCAAGGGGATCATTGTGGGGCACTTTGTCTTTAATATTTTTAATTTAAATTTTATTTAGTATTTTATATATGATTACTGCATTTACATGATTTCTATCCCAACCCTTGCTCCTTCAGTTTCTCCCATCTCTCTTATCTCCTCTCAAATTCTTGACTTCCTTATTTTTTATGCTTCTTTCTAATAATAAAATACGATAATTAGACAAAACAAACAAATACCACCCGAAGCATAGTAGGTGCTTATCTCTGGCCATGAGAATCAAGATTTCTTCTCTTAGGGCACCTCTCAACATATAGAATTTTATTAACTTCTTTTCACATCTGAGGAACCATTTCTAGCCAATTGGACATATGCAAGACTTGGCAACTTATCACTGCTTAGGAGCAGGAATGGGAGCTTGAACATGCTAAGACCTTATCCCACTTCAAGGTGATGTCAGTTTGTCCCACTGAACAAATCTGAAAATATGTATAATAGAAATTACAAAGAAAATAACATCGAATGAGTTGCACCTCGAGTTTAAAAAAACATGTGCTTGGAAAACAAGTTACAAGTATCTGAGAGATAAACACACATGTTCATGGCTGACTGAAAGAAATTATCATCATCTAGGTCCTGTGGAGAAAATATCCTTAGTAATCCATAAATAATATCACAAATGATGAAGGATGGTATTTTGTAGAGCCACCTTGATGCTAAAACACATGAATAATTTGATGTTATATTTCAAGTGAGGGTTCTGTTCCATAAAATTGAAAATTTTTATAGTTATTTTTTCATTTTCAGTCATGTGTGCTCATGTAGTTAGTTATATTGTTAGGTATAACTATGTCACATAAAAGATTATCTAGAGTGCTAAGACTCATGTTATTTAATTTTAAGTTACTTTTGAACATTAAATGTATTTGTGATTTGCATAATGTTACTGTGTCTCCTAAATAAATGCAAACATATTTTCAAAAATTAAGTGCCCTCCTTAATTTAATAAATAAGACTTTATTTCTTATACTTTAAAAGTATTCATACCATATATATATGTATACACACACATCTATACATATAAATCTATATTTATATTTATATATCCACATATGGGTGGTATATTACATATACACATATATATGTATATATACATGTACAGTTGTTTTGTGCATTGTTTTGGATTCTTATTTTTTTTACTTAATAATTATTTTTATATGGAGATTCTAGTCTTTTGGCCATAGGGATATTGGAGCTTCTCTACGTCATCTGAATTAAAACATTTATCCACCTCTTTTATATTGTTTACAGCATCTTTTGCTTGTGTAGAAGCTTAGGATTTATTGTTGTACATGAAATTTCAACAATTTTATATTTTCATTTTATTATTTTGTTTTATGCTTAGAACAGCTAGATAATTATAATGTATATACATATAAGATATAATATATTATATATACTATATACTATATATAGATAATGGTACATAATTTAGCTTAATTTTACTTCAATTTTAGAAAAAGTTTTGACTTGTTTCTTCCAAATAAATGCTTTCAGAGCTAATTAATAAAATATACACGTTAGGAACATAGTTTCTAATTTTGTTTCTTTTCCAATTTTGTTCTGTTCTAATTTATACTAGTATTATATTTAAACTAACTTTACAATATGTTATAATTTCCAGTAAAGAACTTTCACCCCTGTCTTACTTTGAGTTACTACTGCTGTAATAAAAACCGTGGCCGAAAGAAACTCGGGGAAGAAAGGATTTACTTCACCTTGCACTCCATTACTGCGTGTAGTCAGGGCAGGAACCTCGAGGCAGGAACTGAAGCCGAAGGCCACGGAGGAATGCTGCTTGTGACTTGCTCACCCTGCTTTCCTACACACCCTGGTTAGTGGTATCACCATCCTCAGTGAGCTGGGCATTTCCTCATCAATCATTAATCAAGAAAATGCATGACTGACTTCTCAATAGGCCAGTCGTGTGTGTGTGTGTGTGTGTGTGTGTGTGTGTGTGTGTGTGTGTGTGTATGTGATTTCCTCATTGAGAGTTCCTCTTCCCAATTTACTCTAGATGAATCAAGTTGACATTTAATCAACCAGCACAATCCTTTCCCCTCTTAAGCTTTTTAAGGATTTCTTATCTATGTATACTGCAATGTGAATCTACAGATATTTTTATATTCTGAGTAAATAATTGCTTTTGTCTTCTCTTGACAGACTGTATTGGAGATGCAGAGCCGAGTAATGCAGGTTTTTCCTCAAGAAGTGTGCAATAGAGGATTATGGAATGGTAGCTCTGTGAGTGGAGTTGTGTTTCAAAGTTGCACTGTAGAAAACAATTGAATGGGGACAAGAATAGAGGAAGTGAGGGCAGCATGCTTGCTTTCCTTAATTCAAGTTTGAACTAAGTGAACCCTAGAGGAAAAGTAGTAACAATGAAATTTATATTCCAAATTTCTATTACTTTTGTTTTATATGTATGTTTTGTGTAGCATGTATAGTGGTTAATTATCATACAATAAATTTATCTTTACATTTTTTCATACATGTATTTATTGATATTTGAGAATATCTACAATGTGTTACCACCATATCCGTCCCCTCCCATACCTCTACCTAGACTTACCTTTATGTCCTTACATATCCAAATTTGCACCCTTTTGTCCCCCATCAGGACCAGTTCATGCTGCTGGAATGTTCTTGATGTACGGCCATCTGCTGGAGTGTGGTCAACTTATTGGAGATGTGGGCTGTGGTGCTAAACTCATAGAGAAAAATCAACACTTTCTCTTCCAGTAGTTGAGATTGCCAATAGCTTTTCACTCAGGGGTCGACATTTCTGTGACTCTCCTCTCATGCTGGGATAAGGTCTGGCTTGGACTTGCCCAGCTCTTTTTCCCATGTTACTACAACCATGTGCATAGGTGCATCTTGTAGTCATCTATGGTCTCTGGTTCTTACACTCTTTCCTCATCTTCCACAATGATCTCTGAAGCCTTTGGAGGGAGGTGTGGTATATAAGTTCCATCAAAAGTTGGACATTTTGTCTGTATTGATTGTCATCTATTGTAAACAGAAGCGTGTATATTGAAGACTTGGAGATCTCGTAGACTATGAATATAATAAGTTGGTAGGAGTTAGTCTAATATTATGTTGACTTAGCAGAACGGCAGCAGTAGGTTCTTTCATAAGGTCTGCTGTCTGTCTAGCCAGTTTTTTTGGTCCAGTAATGGTGGCAGATATGGGTTTCATTTTGCAGAGTGAGCCTTAAATCCAATCAGAAAGTGGTTGATGACTTCTATGATATTTATTCCACTCTTGTACTAGTGGTCAAGGCCTTCCTGGGGCGATAACTATTGTTGTTTACAGGGCTCACTGCTGGGTAAGACTGATGGTTATCTTCTTCTCTGATAGGGAGCATAGTCCCTTGCAGCATTCTGATGACAAAGAGGAAACTTCCAAGTCAGTGCAAGCTTGATTTCTCTATGTTCTATGACTCAAGAATTTGGCATGGTCATCAGTAGGATCTCACTGTCATGTTATGGTGAATAACAGAGAACCCTGACCATGACTTGTAACATTTGGGACCTCATTGGCCAAGGACACATTCTGGCATTGGATACTTTTGTTGTTATTCTGTGGTGTCTAATGGTGGAGGATTGTTGCCCTACTGCAGGATAGTTCCATTTTAGCTATTTTATGCATGTGATTAGAGATATTTAGGGAGCCTGCATTGTAGTAGGTTTTTACAGTACTTTCTTGAAAACTCTTACACAGCTATCTCCCAGGCCAATTTATCCCTTCTAGTCCTACAATTCCTTTTCAGCTTTTTATCCTAGTGTATTCTGCACTCCTGCTACTTCAAATGTTGTTGTTGTTGTTGTTTTGAGGTAAGTTTTGGTATGTAGATCTAGCCAACTTAGGAGTTGCTATGAGGACTTGACCAGCTTGTATTTGTGACAACTCTCTGTCTCTGCCTTCTCAGCTCTGGAGTAAACGACGCGGCTCAATATTTTTTGTATTTAATTGATATATTTTATACTACATGAATAAATAGGCCGAGCAATATGTTAAGTGTTAATGCCCTAGTCCTCAAAGCATGTGAGATGTGTGACTTGGCATAGCAGGAAAAACTTTCCAGAAGTTATTTAGGTGAGGCTGTGGAGGGGGAAAATTACCCTGAACTATCTGAATGTTCCCAGTATAGTTGTTGGACATAGGAAGGTGAGGAAGTATTAGACACACGATGACAGAAACAATAGGTAATAGTGACCCTGGCTTATGCCCAGGAATCCGAGAGACTTCCAGAAGCCATACAAGGCAAGATAAGAGCTGTTCCTCTGTCATCTGAAGTGGGGACCAGCACCATATGACAGATAGGTTGAGTTCAGTCCAGTAAGCAGATTTTTAGCTCCTGGTTTCCAGAACTGTAAATGAGTATGTTTGTGCAGTTAAGGTACCACACTTGTGGTAATTTATTACAATGTAACAGGAAACTGCTGTCCTACACAAATGCATTTAGGAGAAGGATGGATGGCTGTTTGAGGTTGGAATAGATGTAGCATCCTGGCAGCCATTTATCTACCTACTGGGAGGAATGTTTTCTGATCGTTTTTATGTAGCAGTTATTTCCAGGGCCAAATGACATATTTTTTTTCCAAATGAGATTTTAATCCTATCCTCTTTGCCAATGAATATGCAGTTCATTATAGAAGTAATAAAGACATGATCCAAACAGAACCAGAGTAAAAAACAAAATAAAACAAACAAAAAAAAAAAAACCCAAAAAAACCAAGCCCTGAGAAGTATGGAGCGATCACACAGCTACAGCAGCTATTTGAAGAAGGCACTCTCCCAGAAATAGTCAACAAGGTTAGAATGTGTTCAAAAGATAAGTGAGAGGCCACATAGCAAAGATTGTGAAGAAAGAGAAACTAATGTGGTATATCATACTGTGTGATGAAAGAGGGGCAGGAGGATCAAGAGGAAGTAAGAACTAGACTAGTCAGTGCCTTCTCTTAGCAAGAATAGAGGGAGGAACAAAGGATGCTTGCTTATTCCTCCACCTTCAGTGCTTTGATGAGCTGGAGTGGTTCTACTGATGCTCAGCCAGTTTCAATGAGTGCTCACTTACAGTTGCTGTCCTGATGAAGAGCCAATTTACAGAACATGCCAGGGTGTGCTTCACAGAAGTGGCCTTCTAAAACCGAGTGAGCTACGGTTAATGCCCAGTGGCAATGCATTTTGTGCATTGTAGGGAGGTCAGTTAGAAGAGTCTACCCTTTAGATATGAGCTGTACCAAGGGCAACGCTTTCTGTGCTTATGTTACACAGTGCATGACCTATAAAGTACCTAACCTAGGAGAAATGACTGGGAAAGGAAGAAGAAGTTGCATCTTCTGAGTGGAGTATTCTCTTGTGTATATATTGACAAAATCCACTAATTTTTTATTTTTGGGAGGTGAGGGGCGGGCAGGGGGTCTCCCTGTGTATCCCTAGGTGACCTGTCATTCTCTGTGTAGACCAGGCTAGCCCCAAACTCAAGAGATCTTCATGCCTCTGCTTCCTGAGGATTGGGATTCAAAATATGTGCTACTATACCCAGTTTAAATCCTGATTTTTCATGCAGAAGTCTCCCCCTCGCCCCCTTTTTTGCCTCTGTGGCTATGGCTGTGTCTGCCTTGTGTGTAACGTACTGCTCATCATGAAGACAGGGGCAAAAGGAGAACTACGTCAACGTAGCCCCTGAACTCTAGAAGATGAGTAACCAGGCTCTCTCTGTGAGGAAACTGTTCGTGCCCCGGCTCTGACTCCTCCACATGCTGGTTCTTTGTGCTCGGGCCCTTCAGATTTCTACAGATGCTTGTAAATAATTTGTCATCTCTACATCAGACAAAACTACCAAAAGAATCCTTCAAGAACTAGCGAAGCCTTTTTTTTTTTTTTTGGCCTCCTAGTCTATCTTGACAAGGACAGCATCTGACCTCCACAACGAATACTGACAGTGCTCAGAAGCAGATCAGGGACCCTATAACCAAGGAGTGCAGAGACCCAGAGAGACACTGCCTCCTTAGAAGGACCAGGGGATGCTGCAGGAAATACCTGGAACTTTGCTTTTGAATTTAATGTGGCTGTGGGTATCAGTAAGTTAAAGATTGGGAATGTCCCAGGACCTGGGAGAGTCCTTATTAAACTTCAGTGGGCTGCTGCTGCCCGAGAGAAATTCATGAGAGGGTCTGAGTCTGTGAGACACAGAAAAGGGGGAGTGTGTAGGATTATTGCACAATTCTCTTCTTTAAAAAAAGCCCGGGCCTGTTTTGATGAAGGGTTAAACTCCCTGAAGACTTTCCTTGGCCTTGACTGCCCACACCCCAGCCTCCCCCGCCACTTCCTCACATTTCTGAGATGTCCCTTGTGCCGAATTCTTATTCAACTTCAAACTGACAAACTGTTTTTAATCTTTTCCTTCCATCCAGCCTGGAGATTGGGAAGCAAAAATCAATACCAGTTGGCAGGTGATCAAGCTCCTTCAGACTGGTGTGAGGAGAGAGCAGAGAGTGAGAGCAAGAGGACAGGAGGAGGGGCGGGAGGGGAGCAGAGGGGGGTTGTTGGAAGGAGGGAAAGGAGTTTGACTAAGTACCATGAATTACTGGATGGAGGTCCAAGGGGCTGTGATTTCTCTGGCCTTGAGCAGAGGACCTTGGCAATGCCATTAGAACAACTAGGTCCTGCGCTCACAGCTATTGAGGTGCCTTTGAGAGAAACAAGAACAGTTTACCTGAAGCTTGAAGAGGAGGGATAGAGGCAGGAGCGAACAGGGAGGGCAGGCTGTAGGAGGATTCAATCTCTTATGGGCTTTATTTATTTATAATAAAGCACATACAGTAATGACCAGTTATGAGACAATCCAGAAAGCCGTGTGTAAAAGTTACATCAAAATGTTTAGCTCATTTGTATTTGCAACCTTGAAGAAAATGCTATCCGAGTCTAAAGTTTTTCTTTAAGTAAAGGCTTGGGAACATTAAGACTACACCATAAGACTGATGACTCCTTTAAAAAACAAACAAACAAACAAACAAGATTCACATTGGCCTAATTCAGTTTTCAAAATGGTGCTAAGACATTTTAGTGTGTGGGACTCTCAAGAATAGGATGGCAGAGGAGAAGGTAATTGAAAACCTCCAAAAGGAAGCCACCTGACCCATCTTTGCTCCTTTTGTAATCACCATTTAGAATCTTGGGACCAGCCTGTGACTTATGAGCTCTGAATTCTCCTTTATAATACCTTCACCTTGGTTCTTGTGCAATCCATAATAGCAGAACAATGTATGTGAATGCTATGTGTGCAGCTAGACAAGTGTGTGCGTGCGTGTGTGTGTGCACATGTGTATGGATACTTATGTTTGAGCCAGTGCATATGCAGGTGCATGTATGTGGCCATGTGTAGGGTATGTATGTAGGTCAGAGGTCAACCTCTGGTATCCTTCCTCAGCAGCCATCTGCCTTGTTATTTTGAGACAGAATCACTCACTGAGACCTGGGGCTGTCCGATTCTGGTAGGCAGGTGACCAGGGATACCCTCCCCCCTCGCCCCGTCCCTTGTTTTCTTGGAGCTGGGCCTACAAATGCACCACCATACAATCAACTTTTTATGTGGGTGCAGGGAATCAAACTCAGGCCATCATGCTTCTGCAGCAAGATCTGAGCAAACCCCCACCCCCACTGCCACCCCATGTACCCTTAGAATTTGCCCTCACCCTCACTGCCACCCCATGTACCCTTAGAATTTGCCCCCACCCCCACTGCCACCCCATGTACCCTTAGAATCTGCTTTGCTTCAAGGAGGATCAACTCCCGATGTTACTGCATCTCTTTACTCATGTGCCCTTTAAGATCACCCAGGAACCCTTAGAAGATTGAACAGAGTAAGTTTCTCATTTGAGAATTTGAGCTTTTCATCTTTTCTCTGTGATTTAAAATTACTCTTTGTTTTACAACCCTTAAATAACTAACCTAGGATCTTCGTCTAATGATACTTTTGCCATTTTTTTTAAAGGCTTCAACTCAAGCCAGGATGCTGAAACTTTGATAAGAGAGGCTTCTTTGATGAGGGGTGGCAACTATACTTACCTGTGAGTGAGTACAAGGGAAAGACTTAGAAACTAGTAAGCACTGGTCTAGCCAAGTGGCTGCAGTAGACTATTTTCCAAGGTCCATGACATCACCAGCCTCCAGAAGCTAGCAACGCTTCCAGCACAGGTATTATTTCCTTCCTGTTGAGTGGACATTAAGTCCAATTAGATAACTGTTGCTTGCCACAAAATATGAGTGTCATTTATTGCACTTTTGTGTATATTTTGCCATGCAGGCAATTTTCATGGTTCATAGACACTTTCTGTAAATAGCAATAATAGCAGTATCCAATAAAGGATACTACAAAGAATGAAACACACAAAGACTAAATTGTCACATAGATGTTAGGCTATGGGTCTGGGGTAGAATATGAGGATCAAAAATTAGCTATTTATGAAGCAAGGAGCAACAAAAAGCGTACCATCTCCCAGGAGAAACTGGGGCCCATCTCACTATTTAAAAGTAAGGAAATGAATATAGCACCTACTGGTAAGCCATCAAATAAAGGCCTCACCAGTTGTCTTCATCATGATCACCACCCCGACCCCATCCCATCCCCACCACCATTTCCCTGACCATCATTGACATTGTAATCATCCTGTTGCCAAGGTTTTGGTTTATCAGGAGGAGGATACAGATCTGGAAGAGCATCAAACAGCATAAGGCTACAGGGCTATGTTTGAACCTTGTCATTTTAATATTCTGCACTAACTACTGGATGCATCATGAAACAGCAGAAGTCAGAAGCACTAAGCTGACACAGTCATACCAGGATGGACCAGAATCCTGAGGATATGAGTGAGAGGAAGCAACAGTCATTGAGCCCAGAGAGAAGGGATTAAAAAAAAAAAAGATATTTCACCAATATAAGGAAATTTAAACAAAAACAATAAAACAGAAGAAATCAAATGCTCAGTTAATTCAAAGCTCCAGTGAAATAAATTTTACAGAACAACTTGAATAATATTTAAAAATAAATAATATGTGTCGCATATGCAGACGAATGAAAATATGTGCACTGAAATGAGAAAGAGGATATTAAAGAACACATTAGTGTTGTTTATGGAAAAAAAGGATCGATTTCAATTCATGTAATCAAAAAGTTAAATATCAGTTGCATTCATTGGAACTCAACAGGTTGAAGAGTGTAGACTCACAGAGAACTCTAATGTACTGAAAAACCTTGAACATCAATTATAGAGAGAACAGGTTAAAAAAAAAGTCCACTAGAGACTTAGCTCAAAGGTATGTACGATATGTTTCCAATTCCAGTTAAGAGGAATTATAGCAAGAATGGTGGAGAAACAGGAAAAGAATTGTGAAACGGTATCAGCAACACGTAATATATGTGACTAGATGATAGTTTCATACTGAGGAGAAGAAATCTAATATCAATAAGCAAAAGGTAAGATATGTTTAAAAATGGACCAAGGAGGGGCGGTAAGATGACACTGCGGGTAAACATACTTGCCACACAAGCTTGATTTTCTGAGTTGCATTTCTAGGACCTTATGAAAAAAGGCAGATGTGGCATTTACATCTGTAATTCCAGGACTCTTACAGTAACATGGAAGGTGGAGATAGGAGAATTGCCTAAAACCTCAAGGGCCTGTAGGTAGCTTGGTGTGCACACAGTCCTGCAGAAACAACAGGGATCTATCTTCATTGAGGTGGAAGGAGAATGCTGACACCAGAAAATTGTCTTCTGATTTTCATGCACATGGTGTGGAATGCCAGTGCTCTCATGTGCAGACAATATCAATAAACATAAAAAGGGGCAAAATACTTGAGAAAATATTTGTCCAAATAAGAACACCTGCTTGGATATGAAGAATCTTCTCAAGTGCTCATGTGTTTAAGGCTTGGTTCCCATTGGGCAGCACTATTGGGAGGTGATGGGTCATTCGGTCTTTGACCTAATCAGAAGGTAAATACATCAATAAATCCATAGCAATAGACTGTAAGGTGGAGCCTGGTTGAAAAGATATGTCTTGTTCCTAACCACTGCCTGTCTCTCTGCCTCCATGTTGCAATGGGCATCTTGAATTTGATACACGCTTCCTGCTGTGTTGTTTTTCTTCAGTGCAGAAAGAAATGGAGCCAAGTGGGCATATGTTGAAATCTCTGACACCATCATCCAAAATAAATTTTCCTTCAAATTGTTTCATTGCGATATTTCTGAATTAAAAAACAGAACAAACACAACATGTAAGTGGCTAAAAATTACAAAAAAATCTTAACATTATTATATATCATAGAAATGTGAATTAAAGTCATATTATACAGCACATAATTAGAATACCACTAATTAAATTGTCAGATATTTACAAGTACTATGTTGGACGTGGCATAAATATGGGTAATTCAACCATAAAATTAGTTTGGCATTAAATACTAAATATAAAGATGTACAAAGTGAGATTGCACAGTTCTGCTTAGATGTACATGGTAAATGAGTGCATATGAACAGCAAGAGAAGTTGTGGCTCATTATTAAATGAAAGGAGGGTAATTTCAGCATATCTATACCAACAGGAATACATGCATATTGACCCAAAGCACAACATGTGCCCATCTCTGACAAACACCAAACTTCAAGTGACATTTCAACAGAAGAAAGAAAGGAAGGAGACAAAGAAGCGTTCGTGGGTGACTTTCTGCAGTATATTGTATTTAAAAACAGCCTAGGAAATGAGGAAAACTGAGGCTTATTAAGAGTGGTGAGTCACTTATGAATCATCACTGCTCATTATTATTTTTTTGAATAATTGAGATTATTTCTTAATTTAGCTCTTAGGACTGGGAGGGAGAAGTGGAACACTGAAGCAGGGATTAAACAGTACTAGTTACTAGGTGAGAACTCTATTCGCTTGGCCACCAAGATACTTTCTTGGACAATTGTCAGACTTAACTCAGTTTCTCCTCAACCTATTAGACCCCTTTTCTTTGAGTAAGTGGAGAGAACATTATGGGATATTGGCTCCTTGAAGCCACATTGCCTTCAGAGTAACTTAAAACAAGAGGGAAAAGAGCCCAGCAGGCTATAAAGGTAGACTCAGTCTTAAATAAGAACATGCTACTGAGATGCTTTCTTGTAATCTAATTGTTAAGGCTTTAATCTTTGATCTGGCTGCAATATGTTACTAAGAGCATCTGACTGGATCTATATCGAAGACAAAACCTTGTCTACAAAGTCACTGTTATTTTCATTCCTCCTTCCTTGACTGCCTTTCCTGCATGCTCTGTATATCTGAGTGCTATCACCTTTTTCCTGAGACTCACCCACTGCTCCAATTCTGACATCTGTCTCTCAGCTGTTAGGTACCAAGTCTTTTTTGCTCTGCTTTTGAAATGTCCCTTGAACTCACTGTATATTCTGTAATCTACTCTACTACTTCATTCCATACACTTGGATTTCCCATCTGTCCTCCTGGGCAGGTCCCTCCTATGTCCCATCATTATAGAAATTACCTTTCTGCTAGATCATTGCTTGTCATCTATCCAACCCCCTTGCCCCTAGCCTACCTCTGTGGCTATCAGCATCTTTCCTGATAAGGGATTTTTTTTTCTAGAAATTTCTTTATAAGATCTGATTTGTAGTTTGTTTGGGATGCTGGCTGTTGACCATAAAACCCACCTCTCATATCCAGGATGCAGTCACTCTTACCCTTATTGCTGTTAGAGGTACACCTGTGGACATAGCTGCCTCTCGTCTTACAGGTTCTAAGCAGGTATCTCTCTCACCTTCTGCCTACGAAAGACGAAAATTAGATACCCAAGACTTTAGAGGGAATGTGTCAAACTCTCCAAGTGGTACCCATGTTTTTCCTTCCCTAACTAGGCTCAATCTGTGAAGAAAGTATTGCCTGTGATTCCCCCAATAATGATGGGGTGTGGCAGGAACTCCACAACAAACTGGATCTCTCTCCATAGAATCATTTCTTGGGGACTTTTTCCACTCTAGGTTACTTATTAGAAAGGGCACTGTGAGCAATAAAGAAAGAATTCTAATGCAAATTAAATCCCTATGGGGAGACTGTCTTGCTAGCTCTTCTTTGTTGGTTAAAAAGAAATATATAGAATACTGCCTGTGTGTCACATTTCTTGGTGTCCGATGATGAGGGGACATAGTGAAAATCCATTTTCACCCCTCATATGTGAGCATTTTATTGGTTCCAACATTTGGTTGACCAACCAGCATGTTTTGTATATTCATGTCTGCATACATTTAAAATGTATTCATTTGCCTCCTCTGTACTATAGCTACAGGGGGAATTTGGTTTCTTCTTGTTGTTGTTTCTGCTATTGAGACATTCACAGTGGTATATACCATTTCAGGAGACTTCTGAGAAAGAAGCACTCAATTGTTTTTGAAAAAATGGGGAAGAATTTTATAGGGAAAGAAGATGTAAAATCCTTCTTTATCTGCTACATAAGATGCAATATGACAAACCTCTTTGGACTTGAATTATTGCCAATTATTATTATTACTCTTTCCTTCAGAGATACTAGCAGTCTGTACAGTTTATCACTGTTTCTTCTTTAGCTCTCCATAGTTATGTTGCTCTCGCATTTTTTTTTTTTAGAATAGTAGCTAATATCAGTAGTGCTCTTTTCACTATCATACCCAATGTTTTTGCGCACCATTTTCATGTTCTACATTCTTCTGATAACAGACCTTTGACCACCCCTTTTCAAAGTCTTCTCTGAATTCTATGACATTCTTTCCCTTATTCCACATTATTTTTTGCTTCCTTGGGCTGGATGATCTTCGGTCCTGGCCATGGGCATTGGTGATTCCTCCAGTTCTGCCCATGCTCAACTTTCCTTCTCACTGTATTCTTAACCTCCATTATTGTGTAGGTGTGTCTCACATGCAAGTATATAGTTCACATGCATCTTAAATCAAATACAGTTAGCCATATACTCGCTAGACCGAGAAACCTTCACCTGAAGTTCTCGCAACCATCTTAAATCTACCTCCAACAGAGCCTACCTTTTACCTCTAACCCTAAACACACTCCTCTTCTTATGATTGCTTGTTGATCCGGTCTGTCCACTACTCCAATCCTGTGAGTCACCCAGAGCTTGGCCTCCCTTCCATATTCCAAAGCCAATCACTTGCCCAGTCCTCGAATCTTTCTTACCATGTTTTTCACTGATACTTTCCTCCAAATTTCTCTGCAACTCTATCAGTTTAGCCTAGTCAGTTCTTGAAGTAAGGAAAGCTGAATCCCTCACTGCTCCTCCCACGTGGTCCCTGCTTAAAGGAATTGTCCCTGAAACTCAAATCTTTGCATACTCATGTGTTGTTTAAAAACACATTTATGTGTTAATTACTATTTTCAAGATAAAGTCCAGGATTGTTGACACACTAAGGGGAGTTCGTTTCCTCTAAGTTTCTGTCTTATGCTACACAGCCTTCCATAGTATATGCACTCTCTCAATTTCCTCCAACTTGTCTTACTGTTTCATGCAATAAGCGTTTTGCCTACTGTCTTCTTTTCTCAAAATTACTTCCATCAAATATTATCTCATCTCATTATGAGGTAAGAAGGTACAGCATTTTTAGGACCCCAATTTCAATGTCATCTAATTTTAGAGCAATACCTGGCCCTTTAACCTGGATAATGGGATCTCAGGGTCTGGTGTGACTCTCATGTTTTCTCCCATGTCCCTCTTAGCACACTTCTTTGAGATCATAAAATATATTATCAAGTCATTTATTACTTAGGTCTCTGTCAGTAAGGTGGTCAGGATAATGGCTCCCCAAAGCTGCCTAGTGAGGAATGTTTAGAACTACAAATATGTTAGGTGCACTGCACTGAGAAAAGCAGGTTAGCAATCATCTCATCTTTAAATGAGATAATCTCAGTTTACTCAGTTTGGCCTAATCCAATCCCAGCAGTTCTAAAATAACAACTGTTCAGAAAGTTAGCAAGTCATAATGATATCAGAAACAAGGACAGAGTGAGGACGGAATGTGCCCTTGGGGATTTTTGAAGACTGGAGGAGGCCAGAACCTAGTGAGTGCCATCAGTTTCTAGGATTGGTGCAGAACTAGGGCACAGATTCTTCTCTAGAGTCTCCCGACGAAAAGCACCACTGAAAACTGCTTGATGACAGCTTCGGCTCACTCCAATCAGATTTCTGATCTCCTGAACTCTTGGGAATAACTTTGTATTGGTTTAGTTGCCACATCTTTAGTACTTTGTTAGAGCATCATAGAGAACCTTCTGGAACCTAGTTCCTTGTGTCTCACGTCTACCACTTGATTAATATTTAATATCTTTGTATTGAACAATGGAGCTTGAATCTCTGTTACCAAGGGAATTCAAAGAGTGTGATTTCCATCTGTGCATGTGCAAAGCTTTCATGCGGAAACTCCCATTATGTTACTAGTCACAATGTAACAGAGTTGGGTGGTGTGCTCAGAGCTATTGACTTTGCCTTGTAGGAAACGCAAAGAGACAGCAAAGCCATGCTTAAAATTAAAGCAAAACAGTGTAACCTGGATACAACACAGAGCCGAGTCTATCCCTCATGGACATAGATCTGAACTAGGGATAGAAATTCATATTTAAAAGGAAGTTAGCACCAGAGGACACTTGGAAACAGCATCACTGATGAAGGGGGCTGAGGCAGATTTCATTGGAATGCATGGAGATGTTAGGGAGGCACAGGAAGGGGGTCTGATCATGGTGGCACACACCTGGTCTCTCAGCACTCAGGAGGCAGGAGCAGAAGAATCTCAAAATCAAGGCCATAGCATGAGCCTCTCTCTCTCTCTCTCTCTCTCTCTCTCTCTCTCTCTCTCTCTCTCTGTCTCTCTCACTCTCTCGTTCTCTCACTCTCGCTCTCTCACTCTCTCGCTCTTTCACTTAGAAATTCACTTTGGGTCAGGCATGAGAATGCTGCTGACTTACAAGAGATGCTGATGCTCATATGGGCTGATAAATAGCCTTGCTTGTGAAGGTTACATTTTGGAAAGAAAAGCCAGATTTACACCCTGGAAGTACTCTTTTAATGAGGAGTTAATATATGGACATACATGTATTGAATAAAGTCATGTTAGACAACTATGTCAATTTATTATGTCTATTTTTTTTTCAAATCAAGTATAATGTTGAGTTGACCTCTGCTCCTTAACTGATCATTTCTCTTTAAGGGTGACAGTGCCTACCTGTGTTGTGCTGTTGTTGCTGTTGTCTGTTGTTTTTTTCCAAATGATTTCTGTGTAACTGCTGGCCCATCTTCTTCTTTGCATCACTTGACATGGTGCCTTTCCATCTTCAGGCCTGACTAAAATACATAAGTTTGGTAAGTGGGTTATGGCGGCACCTGTCACCACCATGTTGCCCTAGCTACTTAATGCAGGCTAGCCCAGAATTCACTATGTAGCCTAGAAGGTCTTGAAGTTGAACTCATCCTGCTTCAGCCCCTAGTGTTAGAATTATGGACACCCAGGTTTTTTTTAAAAAATCTTTCTCTTTGTGTATCATGTCCCCAACCCTGCTTTGTCTCTCAGTTCCAAGTATTTGGATAAATTTGGTGGATTTAGTAGCTTAGCTGTTGGCTTCTTTGTAATCTTTATTAAAAGATCTCTCTCATTTATTTTTCCCACTGAAGTTTAGCAAAAGAAACTGAGTCCGTTTGGGGAGATATGGAGTGAGTTGAGAAGCCTGTTCTTTTCCTCAATCAAAGAGTGAAGTCTCTGGGGGCATTTCAAGGACAGAACCTGATGTCAAGGAAACCAGGTAGGGAGCGGTGGGGGGAGGTGGATCTTGGTGTGGGACTTCAGGGGATGTCTGCTGCTTGCCGCCAGTTGGTGGGAGTGAAAGATTTATAATGGGTTTTCATAAATTAAATGAATGTTGAGGGCAGGGAGAACTGGCTAAGGCCATTTAATTCTGGCTGCAGACTATTTCCGGGAAGGTAGATGGGACTTGGAGTGAGTCCTTGCAGCATGGAGCTGCAGGGAAAGGTAGGTTTCGCCTGTGTCAAATAGTGCAGTGAGAATGGCCATCAAAGCAAACCTCAAAGTAATTGTAGGATGAAGGTCTTCATACATCTGCCTGTACCCCAAGTCCCGGAGCCATGGAGATCCCACAAGGAACCAGAATAAGTGACATGAAACTAAGTAACAGTAGTTTTTGGGAGACAGGAATCCTCACTTTCTGCTTCAGAATCATCTTTGTAGCAGGGAAAACTGAGAATTGCGCTACTGATACCCAGTGGATGGGGCATGCTTATTTCTGAATCCAGACCAGGTTCTGCAACATAATGAGGCCATAGAACTAAAAGTGGCTGCATTACTACGCTCAATTTAAGTGACTCAGTATCACAAAGAAACACAGAAAAGATGGACCAGCCAAGGTCTTCATGCATAGATAATCACCTGCTAAGGAATCTATGAAAGATTTTGTGGGAGAAAGTAATGAGTTCTTTGTGGGAGCTTCCCAAGAGTTTTGTTCCTCCTGCTCCTCCTCCTCCTCCTTCTCCTCCTTCTCTTCTGTCTTATACTTCAGTGATTTTTTTAATGTTGTTTATTTTCAAGCTACTTTGAAAAGGTTGGCTCTCTGGGGAGTGAACAGCCTTTGCTCTGTGTTTTAAAAACAAGGCACACATGACCATGTAAAGTAATTGACTATACCTCAGACTCTTGGCGCTACCATCTTTCTCTACCATGAGAGTGCTGCATAACTTTGTTCTATCCACAGCACCTTTTGGACCAGCCATCAGAAGAAAATCACCCTCTTCTAGAGTCTGATATCAGATCATTGAACACCACAGAAAGCTGTTCTTTGATTATTATGATTTTTAAAAATGGATAACCATAGAAAAATCATCTTAAGGATCTCTTCTTGGCTATTTGTGTTAATTGACACTTAGAAAAAGACCCTCTAAGGAACCAATTTCTCCACTCACACAACAGCAATGGTATTTTCTCTCCTCAGGCTTGTATTGATGGTTACATTAATGGGGAATTTTTGTATTTTTCTTTCTTTTTCTTAAACCAGGGTTATAGTTAATAATAGAAGTGTACATTAAATAAGAAAAACTACTTACTTCAAATTTTGTTAAGTGTTACAAAGGAAAGAGCAGCGTCCTTGGAAATAATAACAAGCAGGAATACATTTTCATCAATGTAAAGACCTTATTATAACCGGAACCAGTCTTGGGCTCTGCAGGTGGGTTGGTAAATTGGTACAATTATTTTGGAAAGCAATTTGGTCCATAAAAACCTTACAAAAACCCTCAGGTGCTTTAATCCAACGACTCAATTGTTAGGAATCTCTCCTAAGAAAATAATTTTAAATAGGGCTAAGGGTGTAGGAGCCACTGTAGGCTCACCAGCACTGCTTAACGTGAAGAACAATTGGGAATTATTTCACTTCATAACAAAATGAATGGCCCCGTAATTTAGAGTAAATTATCATGCAGCGGAAACCTTGAAGCTGTGTGAAAGCCTTCTCCCCCTCTTTTACATGACTACAACATTCCAAACATATGACAGCAATTAAAGAAAGGAAAACATAACACTTGGTTCAGGCTCATTTTGTGTCCGATAACAAGAGAGTCATGAATAATAGATGCGTCTTATCTTCCCTGTATGTTTCTACACTTGTTCCAGTGAAGATGCATTCATTTGTAAAAGGAAAAAAGTATATCATAAAAGAGAATAATACAGATTTTAAAATACTAAACAAGAATGACTGTAGAGAAACTATAGATATGTCCAGGTTGAAAAGTTAGGCTTTGTTTATACTTAATTTTAAGTATTTATGTTACATTATGTCTGGGAACGTAAACAATATTTGTCCAGATACTAAACTTTGGAATTAGTTTCAAAGGTCAGTTATTAAGACCTATGTTACTGTCATGCTTTATACATTCTGAAAACTTAAGCTCATGTAATTTATTTACACATTTACAAAAGGGTTATTAATACCTCATAGTTTATTTTTAGGGAGTTTGAACTTGAAAATTTTCATAACATTGCCAACTGTAGGAAAAGTCAGTCTCCTTTAAATTTTGCATTTTTCCTCCTTTTTAATTTTATTGTTCCTTCCTGCTATAGACACTTTTTCACATGGAAGGGAAAAATTATACTATTTTGTAATACCTGGCTAAAATTCAAAGAACAATATAAAATGAACATGCTTGACAGAATTTCATGAGCAGCAGAACAAAATTGCTCAATTAACACCTCAACAGGATTTACATCCCCACAGCTAGCCAACCTTCACACTCGCAATGACTATGTATTGATAGAATTCCAGTTTCAATATCTCCTATGGCTTGCTGAGTGGTTACAAATGTGTCCAGTGATCATTTCAAGTGATGCATAAATAATATCCCAGTTATGTTGACAAAGCAGTGGAATCTGACTCTCAGGTATTCACAGTCCCTACATCCATTGAAGACACTGCCTTCCATTGTCATCTGTTGAAGACACTATCTTTTCTTCCATTGTGTCCTTTCTGATGAGCTAGCCAAAGCCTGGGATGGAGGAATTATTACAGTGGCCCCACAGAAACCAGAGACTTCCTAAATTTAAAGCAAGTCCACAATTACTCTCAGTAGTTAAGCACTCTTTCCCCTAAAGAGTCATTGTATGCTCTGCTTAAATATTAGCTCACTTTCTATAATGGCAGTGCTCTTAAAAAGACTTTATGTAAGTGCACTCGGGAAGCTAGTTATTTAATGCTATCCTACAGTGAATTCTTTATTATAATAAACACTTGTTACCAAATTTACCTTTTCTTATATGGGATTTTGTTTAATGAGCCATATCCGCATTGATTTCATTTGAATGAAGGGATGTTATTTCATAGGCCAGTATAAGTTTCTAAAAAGAGGCAATTCCTTCACAGTGGGGTTGTCAGAGTTTTCATTATTACAGAGAAACCTGGGCAGTCATAGACTGGCACTGGAAAAGTATGTTGGTTACTTTATGTGTGTTAGGATAAAAAAGAGTTTATTTTAGAGGAGAGATTAAGGGTACAGACTATCATAGTGGGGTAATAATGATAGCAAGAGCTTGAGATGGTTGGCTGCATGTTGTCTGTAGTCAGAAAGCAGATAAATATGAATGGTGCGCTCAGTGAACTTTTTCCTCTTTATGCAGTCCAGAATGTCAGACCACAGACTGATTCCACCTACATTTGGAATGAATCTTCATTCCTCTGTCTAATCTAGAAATCCTCACAGACATGCCCAGAAGTTGGTTCATGATGATTTTAAATTACATCAATTTGAAAAGGTTAGCCAAGATCAAAAACTCAAGTGACAGCACATGCTGGTGGGGATGTGGACAAAGGGGAACACTCCTCCATCACTGGTAGGAGTGCAAACTTGTACAGCTACTTTGGAAACCAATCTTGTGCTTTCTCAGAAAATTGGGAATAGTTCTACCTCAAGACCCAGCTATGCTACTTCTGGGCATATAACTAAAAGATGCTCCACCATGCAACAATGACATTTGCTCAACTATGTTTATAGCAGCTTTATTTGTTATAGCCATAATCTGGAAACAACCTAGATGTCCCCAACTGAAGAATGGATTAAAAAAACTGGTACATTTACACAATGGAATACTACTCAGCTATTAAAAACAAAGAAATCTTGAAATTTGCAGGCAAATGGATGGAACTAGAAACAGTAATCCTGAGTGAGGTAACCCAGACCCAGGAAAACATGCATGGTATATACTCACTTATAAGCAGATATTAGCTATACAATACAGGATAACCACACAGAAGTCCAGAGACCTAAAGAAACTAAATAACAAGGAGGACCCTTTTAGATCCTCCAAGGGAGGATGCTCATTGCTCATTCAGAAGGGCAACTAGAATTGGCAGTGGAAGTGCTTGAAGAGAGGAAACATGACAGGGATTGAAGTGGATGCGGAGACTCAGCCAAACTTTCAGTTGGAGTGCAGGGTGACCTAGGGAAGAGTTGGAGGATAGAAGGACCTGACGGGGAAAGGAGCTCCACAGGGAGCACAACAGAGCCAACAAATCTCGACCCAGGAGGACCTAGAGAGACTGATGCAGCAACCAAGGACCTTGCACAGAGAGGACCTAGACCCCCTGATCAGATGTGGTCAATTGGCAGCACAGTCTCCATGTGAGCTCCACAATATGAGGAGTAGGGGCTGTCTCTGACATGGACCCTGTTGCCCACTCACTGATCACTTCCTCCTGGCAGGGTGGCCATGCCAGCTCACGGAGGAAGAGGATGCAGGCAGTCCTGATGAGACTTGATAGGTTGGGGTCAAATGGTATGGGAAGAGGGCTCCCCTTTCTGAGGACTAGGTAAGGGGGGAGGGGAAGAGGGAAAGGGAAAGGGGGTGGGACTGGGAGAAGACAAGGGAAGGGCTACAGTGGGGATGTAAAGTGAATAAATTAAAAATAAACAATATATAAAAACAGAAAAGACAAGATTAGCCAAACCCGTAGGGAAAGGCAGGTCCAGCAATTGACCTACAACTTGCCATAGGGCTGGCTAGCATAGGACCATGCCAGCTGCTGCTCATGGAGGCTGACAAGGAAGGTCGCCCAGAGCATTGAATAGTATTATGAACCTGTGAGGACAGGAAGTCATCAGGAGGACATGAGTGGGAGGACACCGGCTGGGTTTCTCAAGAGGCAGGCTATGAGCATCACAGGTGGGCTCCCTGTCTGCTTCTGACACACCCAAGCTTTAGCTCTTATTAAAAAAAACTGTTAAAAGCTTCCACATGATACAGCAATGGGCTTATGGATTTCTCACAATCTACTGGGAGGAAGTGTGTAGGTAGGTGTGAGAGGAAATTCCTTCACATGGCATCTGTTAGTTTTCATGAACATTTCTGTCATAAATGATTTCAAGACACTCAGTGAGGCCGTGTCTTGGGATTGAAAAGTGGGACAAATCAGCTTTCACTAACTAGTAGGAACTTATGCTCCAGCACACTTTTTTAAATGTAAGCTATTACATATCCATAAATATACAAATACAACCTGTGGAGTCCACCTAGTATTGTTTGTCTATACAAGATTTCAGGGATGACTGGTTGCCCCTCTCTTAGTATTCCTTAGTTACTGGTATCTTTTGTCTAGAGTTCCAGCCCCCTGAGATTTTCTCCTTTAGTGTTAACATGTCTATTGGTGTTTTCCTTCTTCAGGTCTTGTTTATAGGTATTGTTGATGTATCATGTGTGAAGTGTCCTTGTCTGTGGTACTGAAGAGCTATGCCACCTGGGGAGCAGGCCTGGAGCAAGAGTGGGACCGAGTCATGTCTAAACCCAGGAAATCTCATCTTGAGACCTTGCCTTGCTCTTGTATGTCCAAGCACACATAGCCTTTAGGCCCCCCACCTCTGTCACCTGTAGCCTGGGGATGAGGATATAAGTTAAACTTCCTCTCTCCTTATAAGATTATGTCCAAAAAAGTACCTGGAATTCCTCCTCATGTAAATGGGGCATTCCCAGTCCGTTGACCATAGCCAATGATGTACCGTCACCCTGAAAACCCCTACTCACTCTGCAAAGGTTTGAATAGCCATTGTTTCCCCCAATTAAACAAGCTGTCTCGCTGAAAGTTGTCTGTTCTCATCATCATCCAGCACCTGAGGTCTCCATCCTCCTCCATCAGGCTTTCCCTCTCAGGCCACCGATCTGATGACAGCTGATCATGCCTCACACTATTGAGGAGTCAAGTGGAGTGGGAATGACACTTGTCGCTTCTAGGAGACACAAGCTCACAGCAGTTTTCTTGGTGTATCCACTGGGTCTGGGAATCCTGCGATCATTTGGTCTCTGCATTTTGATCTGTTGTTTTCTGTAAAATACCTACTTAGTTGGGGCTGAGCATCTTTTGTTTTTGTTTTGTTTTGTTTTTCACATGTTTTTAATCACAAATAATTGACCCTCTATATCCTTATTGGCTTTTCTGAGTCTTAGCTTTTTCTTATTCTCCTCCTCTTCTTCTCCCATTACTCATTTCCTATCTCCCTCTTGCTCCCACCTATACTCAGATCGTTCTTTAATCTTGTATCAGGGTTGTTACACAAGTCCTTTCCTTTACTAGACTCTGTTTTAGTACATTTTCTTTGCTACACTCCCACAGTCTTGTCTTTTCTAAACAGACACTTTTCCTGTTGATATTTTTTATTCTAAATAATATTGAAAAAATATTTTTCTGGTCTCTTCCACAGTAATTAAATATATTTTCTTTGTATATTGATTTTCACAGCAATAGATATCTGATGCCATCAACAATTGTATAATATTTATTACACACAATATTAGTTCAGAAAAAACTATAGCCAATAATATGATGACATTATGTCTTAAAATTGAATAATAAGAAAAGAAAAACATAGTTTATGGAAATAACCAACCAATGTCTCATTTGACCTAAGCCCCCTCTCCACAAGATGGAACCCATATGAGATACTGCATGGGTAACCAAGAATCTGAGAACAGATAGCACAGTGTCCTAGGGGAAAACCAGAGATGACTAGCTTTTCCCTACAGCAGATGGGAACAAAATACAGAAATCTCCAGCCAGACACTGTGCAGAGAGAGGCGGGGGGAGGGAGGGACGGAGAGAGAGAGAGAGAGAGAGAGAGAGAGAGAGAGAGAGAGAGAGAG
>OU015747.1:121486712-121538318 GCA_907169655.1 Acomys percivali
AGAGAGAGAGAGAGAGAGAGAGAGAGAGAGAGAGAGAGAGAGAGAGAACTACCAGGCCTAAAAGGAATGTCTTTATTAAATCCCTACCCTCAGGGCTCAGGGAACTATGTAGAAGAGACAGAAAGGGTGTAAGAGCCGGGGGGGGGGGGTGGAGGACACCTAGAAAACAAGACCTTCTAAACCCACATGAACATAACTCATCTGAACTCACAGACTGAGGCAGCATGCACAGGGCCTGCATGAGTCTGCACCAGAACCTCGGACTTTGTATTATGAGTTCCAGCTTATTGTTTTTATTGGATTCCCGAGTGTGTAAACAATTGTGTCTCTTACTTTTGTGCCTTTTCTTGGAATCTTTTCCTTCTGTTTGTTTTGTTCAATTCCAATGTGTTAGCTTTTGTTTTTCATATATTATATTTTATTTTCATCTAAAAACAGCAATTAAGCTATATGGAAAACTTTTTTTTATTAAGAAAGGTAGAGTATAGGAACCTTACAAGCAACATAAGATTGTTGGAAACATCATTAGAACCAGATAGATAAAGGATCATGTTCAACTGTGAGTCCTATTCCCATGGCGAAATGAGAAGAGACCACAGAAAGGCCAGGTTGTCAGTTTTCCTAATCCTAAATATTACTAAGAGGTCATGGATTGACATGCTGGGCACTGAAATCTATATAAGTCATAGTATAAAGACAGTGCTTGTGCAATGACCACAATTATTTGACTTTTAAGCATGCAGGAGGCCATACATACAATGGCATCTCCTATTTTTTTCTAAGCCTCCACTCGGCTGAATTTTCATAATCCAAGATATGGAGCAAAGTAAAGTAAAAATACACAAAATAATAAGTACAGGAAACTCTGCTCTGTAAGCATATTCCTAATGAGGAAAAGAGAATTTTTGTCTCATGTTAACAAGAGAATGAATTGCAAATGATTCCTGAGCATCCTTACTGACAAAAGTGAATCCTTCTGTTTTACACTTGCAGGGAGAGATTTAAAGAGACAAAGAAGGCCAGGCAGCTGCCATGTTATGACATCATGTTTACCCTCTGACCCCTATGTAGTTCATTTTATATTTCCCAGTAAAGACAGGAAAGCAAGGAGAGAACTTCTAATAATTGTATCTGAATATCATATTGGTAGATGACAACAAAGCCTGCCAGGTCACAGTAAATACACAAATTGTGTGGCTGCTAGAGAGACATAAAAATGTGTGTTAATTCTTTAATTTAAAAATGCCATGGGATTCCCTTGTCTTTGGAGAAGTTTTTTCAGGACTGTAAGAGCTGGTCAGACAGTAGCTACGGCTATCACAGTGAATTTCATTTTGTACAATGAAAATAAAGATCCTCTTCCCACAGTATGGTTTAGAATGTGTTACACATTTATCTTTCCCAATACCACAAATTGGCTTGTTCAGGGAGTACCATCAGGGCTACAATAGGCCTGCTACCCCAGAATTTGCTTTTAGACATTGGAAAAGATATGATATTATGAAACCAAAGTGTTTAATGCAATCCAAACAGATTTTGAATGCAGTGATCTGGCTTCTATCACTGTATTTCTAAAGACTGTCTCTGGCTGTGTATTATGTCATAAACTAGAAGTCCATCATATGCTTGTGTTTCTGTTTCTATTTTCGCATTCTCACACATGAGTAAACTATTCCAATTATTTTTGTTATTTTTGTGTCATGATACAGTTAAAATAAAATTATGAATCCTTACCTAAAGGAACTAGAACACTTTAATGTGTGTGTGTGTGTGTGTGTGTGTGTGTGTGTGTGTGTGTGAGTGTGCGTGCGCGCGCGTGTGTGTGTACATTAAACCATGTGCTAAAAAACAGATTTCAAGGTATAACAACTCAGGAGAACAACTCTGAAATAACTTGATTTGCACACTGTTTCATGAAGTTTCCAACCATTTCCAAGGTGCTTGACTTAAGTATTAGTTGCTACAATCTTACAAGAAGAATCAAATGATTTGGAGCCTGAGATATGTCTTGTGACAAGGTTCTGGTGTGGCCTGGATGTGAAGTGTCCCCCACAGAGAGTGGGTGGATGGGAAAAACGTACACTCTGATACATTGCATAAAGAAAAATCAAGAAAAATGACATTCGGTATGCCATTTATAAGAAAGCATTTGAGGGATTTGAACCAGACACAGTGGGAAGACTCATGACATTCAATGAGCTCATGCTGCAGCAGGCAACATCATGGGCTGCTTGGAAGGACACTGCTCGCAGACTCTTATCAAAGTCTGGGTTCCAGGTAGTCATGCTCAGAGGGGAGGCAAAAAAAAAAAGACTAGCCAGGGTAGATATAAAAAGTGGCTTTAAAAAAGGAAGCAAAAAGAAAAAAAAAAGTAATTCTTTCAAATGCAACAACAGAGACCAGATTCCTAGGATCTTGGTTCAGTCTTGAACCAGAGGAGACTCGGAGTTAGCTTGATGCCATGAGAGAGTGAGATGTACTTTCATAATTCTTTATCAGCAAGAAAGGAGGGTCAGACAGAGAGGAAAGGTGAGTCTTCAGAGAGGTATAAAGAGATGATTCTGCCCCTGTTGCATGCATCCCATTTTACCATACACAATTATCTGGTTCTGTCTGTCTCCCTGAAGCACACAATTGGTTTGAATGTGGATGATTTCGCTTATGTGGAAATAACTTCACTGCGCTTTAGTTGGAGGAAGAATGAGAAGGGCTATAACCCACTTCTCAAGGAAATTAACGATTGGTCCCTTTTATACTGCTCATTAGAGACATCAGGACAGGGGCTGCTTTACAACCAAATAGTGGTAGTTTGTTTTCTGTGATACAAAAGCATCATTAGAGTTCATTTTTAGCTTTGGCCTTGTATCCATTTTATAAAGAGCTTCTCTCATGTCCTCTCTTGCTTTCTCGCCATTTGCTGTTGAGTTTGAAATATCTGGCTCCTGGTTCTTTTCTCACATCTCAGGTATTGCCTGTGGGAGTTGAAATGAGGCAAAGCCAGGCAGGTCTCAGTGCTGTCTATGGATTTCATTTGAACGTACAAATGTCCTCCTACCCACAGTCTTTCAAGTGTCCTGCCCACACTTCACAGCTTTGCTTCCTTGAACCTGTCTCCTCTCTCTTCTTTCACCTTCTTTCCCTAACTTGCATTCTTTTCACCATCCTTTCTTTACTTTCCCCTTCCTTCTCTCTGAGCGCTGATGATGTGTTGCCCAGTGTGTGATAAGTGACTAAGCACGAACTTCATCACATCAGATTCTGCCAAGTCCTGTTCAGCCAACAGAATGATGGAACTTCATGTGATTCTGAAGAAATACAAAGGAAGTGGTAAATCTGGTACAATTACCTACCTGAATCAGTACTTAGGGTCCTGGGTAAATAATTCACCCCAAACCCGTTCATTATAATACAACACACATTATCATTAATACATGTAACTAGTTTCACAGACTGAGAACATAAGAACAATTATTAGTAACTAGTCAATGTAATTCATTTATTAACAACATAAATGTTTGGTCCTGATCAGAGTTTCTGCATTAGAGGGAGATCATAATGGAAGTAATAATTGCATGGGATGAAGTGTATATGAACCGAGTGCAACAAAAGTAATGACCTTGGAACAAGGTGATGGAGAAGCTTATCAGCACTGTGCTCTATTTAATATTCTTGCTCAATGGACCCCTCCAGATCAGATATATAGTACCAAAGAAGAGCGGATTCGGGATGACAAGAATGATTTGTGAATGGGAGCAGTCAACAGAAGGAATGATGGGCATGCTCAGTCAAGTGATGCTGAAGAGCAGAATGTGCTGCTATAAGGAATGCAACTCAACAGAAGCCATAAATGATGCAAAAAAGATCACCCCACACGCTTGGAGACCGCGATGCCTCATAATGCTGCTAGCTTAGGTTTCTTATTACTTTATGCTTTTCAAATGTATCCATTAAGAAAAAATTTTGAGCAAACAGTAAAAGGAAATTCTATCTTATTTTCTTAGGTTCAAAAACTGAGGCACACGAGACAGAAGCCTTTCAGCAGGAGGAGTGATGAATGCTGGAGTAGAGGCAGAGTTCTCCTAGCTCTATCCACTTCAGTGCTGCCTTCTTGATCCTATTGATAAGTAATGACGAGTAATTGGCTGCTGAAACCCCCTTGTGCTAAGAGAACAGGATGGGTAAAGTACATAGCAATTACATAACATAATAAGGAAAATATGTTAACCCTCTGCCATTATTTCCACTGAATCTCACTGAAGCCCAAGACAGCCTATAGCTTGGGTCATTTGAAGCTGAAATTGAAAAGAGGCTATGCGGCCCACACGGCCTCCGAGGATAATGGAAGATAGACTGGGTGATCTGTTAAATGTGACTGGCTCAAGTCTAGAGGATTCAAAAGGCTCTTGTTGTATTCATTAGAAACAGGTTTGCTTAACAGTCTCTAGAGTTCCCAGAGAATGGAGCTGACATTTGCAAACGATAGCTTTACAAACTTTCTTCCCGCCACAATTCTGCCTCTTCGATTGTTCCTTTTCCTTGGAGCTTTGCTTCTGGATGTTGGTAAATCTCCAGGAAATGCGTCTGTGTTTTCTGTTGTCACATCTCATCAGTGCTCTTCTGGGGAGCCTGGGGGTGGGGGTAGGCAGGAGGACCAGGAAAAAGGAGAGGGTGCCTGGGGCTGAAATGGCAGCAGCATGCAAATGAAAGCCAACTCAGTGGCCATTTCCCAAGCAGTCACATTTTATTACGACCCAATCGTGGGATGTGATTCCCAGAAAATGGCAAAGGAAGATCAACAAACAAACAGTAAACAATGAAGTAAATAAACAAATAAGTAGAAAGATAAGTAAAAGGCAGGTGACCATGCATAGTTCATCTTTCGTCCTCTGCAGGATCACGTCTTCATCTGTGTATATCCCTTCAATAAATGCATTTACTTACTATGGCTACCTCTGCAAACAGGGATAGAGGTATGGATACTAATTCTCACATGTCCATCCAAACCTTCAGTCTCTTCACTAGTTTCACTTATTATAAAGTCAATTTGACCAAGGAACTGAATCATTGTAGTAATTTTCAGACAGAAAGTCAAGTTCCAATTTTGTCCCAACTAAGTAGAAACAAGGCCAGCTATCTGCCAATAGTCAGACTCTCCTTTGGGACTACTTAAGAAAATACATTCTTGGAATTACCTCTGAAAGTTTAGCTCCCTAGATCAAAGATGGGAGTATCCTGAAGCATAAAGATGTTTGGAACTGTGGTGCAAAGCCCACAGCTCCAGCAATGCCACATTGATATTGGAGACTCATTATTTAAATAGCCTTATGTGAGAATGTCAGTGCATAACTATAGCTGCTTGAGAAATTAAAAATTCAGGGGGAAGTGAGGCATAAGCCACATAGAAAACAAGCAGGACACTTTAGTGCACGAGAGAACAAGGAGGCACCGTGCTTGGAACAGTGGTGTGCTCCGTGCCCTCGTATGCTCTCAGTCTGTGGAATCGATGTCAGATAGAGGAAGTCGTACACAGTCACTATGCGTAGGATGCGGTTCACACACAAAGAACTATGCAGACTTGGAAGACGTGGAAATAGGTTTAGGCAGGGAGCAGAAGTGGAAGACGTCACACTAGATAGAAAGGATGTGAAGACTTCGGTGAGGTGAAAGTAGAATCACCTTTCAAATATAAGGAAAAACATATGGGAAAGGATAGACTTGCGAACATTCATGGCAGAATTTTTAATCTGTATAGAAGCCAGTGGTGAAGTTTACGTAAGGTATAATATTTTAAAAAAAAAAGGCCAAAATGAAAGTATTGTATGAAAAAGTCAAATTTAATTACATTGCCTAAAATGTCCAAGTGAGCCCCAAACGAGCGAACTGTATTGTATAATTTTTATGCTTGTTTTCTCTTCTTACTGCTTCCCTCATGATCAACTCCGAGCAGCCGACATCTCTCTGCCCCAACTCCTAACCTGTTGCCTCACGTCTTCTTCTCACCTCTCATGCCTGCCTCACTCTCATCCTGTATACTCACCAGACTTCAATTAGTTATTACCCAAACTCAATATTAAAGTAACAACAAACACATTCTTACACTTATAAACAAAATAGAAGAATGGGACTTCCCATGTGACACAACTAAAATGAGCAAGACATATGAAAGAACTATTTTCAAGATGATGAACCAAAATCAGGTGGCACATGATTAGCTCATGTTATTGTACAGAAAGTTGCCTGGGCTATGACATAAGACAGAAGAACTGAAATAAAACCAGAGAAAATATTGAGAAGGCAGGAAGGAGGAAGAAGTGCTCATAGGACAGAACAGCAGATAAGATGGGGGGATCCTCACCATTCTGTTATTTTCTTTAAAAACTATTAAATATTCAGATGTAACTAACTTAAAGAATTAAAGTTAGTATACTTAGTGCTCATATAGGTCTACAGCCCTATGTTCCAGAAAATACTGGGTAGAAAACAGATGCCTATTACCTTGATAATGTAAAATTATTATTCATAGATTCCACACAAGGTGATGGTTAACAAATCTTAGAAGCAAGACCAGTAATAGAATTACATCTCAACACAAATCTTGAGGACATTCACAGAAAAATTAAAAAAGTATATATCTGTTACTTAGGAAGGTACAATTGATAGTGTAAAATTGTCAATGGAAAATGACTAAATTCATATGTTGAAGTTTAAATCTCTAACTAGATGGCATTATGAGGTAGGGACATTGTGGTGGTGATTGGGTGATTGACAGAGCATATAGGATTAGTTATCTTCTGGTTTTTTTTGTTTGTTTTGGCTTTTGTTTTTTTGAGACAGGGTTTCTCTGTGTAACAGAACTGTAGCTGTCCTGTACTCTCTTTGTAGACCAGGCTGGTCTCATTCTCACAGAGATCTACCTGCCTCTGCCTCTGCAGGGATTAAAGGCATTCACCACTTTGCCTGGTCAAAATAAGTGATCTTTTTAAAGAGGTCCAGAGAACTGCTTTGCCAGTTCTATGGAAGGACTCTGTGTGAAAAGCCATTCAGAGAGGATCGACCCTCTCCATGGACCACGAATCCTGCCATCCATCTCATCATAAGACACTGGATATAAGTAAAGAGGCTAAAAGATTTGGATTTATAGTGAAGAAATAAATGTCAAAGTCAACATCGAACTGACACAGATATGAAAACTGACAGAGAATAAAATTAAAACAGTTGTTTTCATGGTGTCCTCGATACTTGAAATAGTAAGTGGAGACTGAGAAGATGGTATGAAAAATTCCCAATCAAAAACGTTGAGCTAAAATTTTTGTACATAACTTTTATATATTACATGTGTATCATATGTATGGCGTACACACATATGGCTTAACAATAAGATTGGTATTGCAGAAGAAAACATCAGTGAATGTAACAATAGACTAATAGAAACTTCCCGAAATTAAATGCAGGAACAAAACAACAATACAATCTAAAAATCATTAGTGAACTGTGGGGAAGCTGTGAGAGACCTAATATACATATAAATTGGGTTCTTGGTAGAGGAACATATTTGAAACAGCAATGGCGAAAACTTTGCCAGTCTTTACTAAACTTACAATGATACATATCAATGATACAATGGAACAAGATCTCTGAGATACTGAAATTTTTAAAAAGCTACCATTCAGGTCTATATTTTACAAAGCGTCATTCAAATATGAAGACAAACATAATTTTTTTTCCTGCAGACAGTAGTCGAAAGTATTAGTGCAGCCATCACATAAAGAAATGTAAGGGAAGCTCATGGAGAAAGAGCAAAAAGATAGCAGATGGCTATCTAAGTCACAACAGAGAATGCGCATGTCAGAGGCAGCTCTGACATGGGGTAAACACTTGAGGGTCTGTGACAATCATTAGTCACTGCGAGCTTGGATGGATTCACTACCACCAGAGGCGTCACCCTGGGTGTGTTTGTGCGGATGCTTCTGGTGAGGTTTAATTGAGTAGAGAAGAGCTCCCTGGAATGTACTCAGTATACCCCATGGCCTTCCATCCTGGATTAAATAAAATAGCACAAGTGAGGGGAGCACCAGAGACCATTGGCTCTTTCCTTTCTGGATGCAGAAGCAGGGCAACCAGCCACCGCCTGCTTCTGGGGCCAAATGTCCCCACTACGGTAGACCGTGTCCCCTCAACCCATAAGGCCAAATGAACCCTTTCTTCTTTAAGTAGATCTGTCAGCTATTTTGTCACAGCAGCAATAAAAGCAATAAATGAGGCAAAATCTTGTCTCATGTATATAGGCAGATATTCAAACAAATTATAATATCAATAATTTTGTGGGAGTCTAACTTGTAAATCTCATATGTAAGTCAAAAACAGTATAAAAGACATTAAGGGCAGATGCTGCAGCATAGTATTGTAAGGATGGTCTGTTGTTTATGAAGCAATAAATTATACTATGGTCTTTGTACTGCACTATATTAAATGTACATATGATTGTCAATATTATTCATATGTTAAACGAAAAATATAATAAAGTGTTTTAAAAGTTCACAGTGCCCCACCTTGTCCTGCTCAGAATGTATATTGTCTATTTGCTCAGCACACCCATGCAATATATGATACCTTCCTGTTAGTTACTTAGTCACTTCTTGGTTTTCAGCATGACTAGCGAAGTACCTTATGTCTTTAAAAATCTCTATTTGATGCTTACTGATGTCTCCAAAGCTTCAGATGTTAGCAATTCATATTTGGCAAAAAAAAATAAGTCATACACTTTAAAACACTTTTTCTATTTCTCAACCATATATAGAAAGAAGAAAAAAAGCATACGCAGAAGTTGCTAAGATCCAAGAGTAAATATACCATGTGTAAAGTTGTGAAGAAGAAAAATAAATTCAAACTGGTTTTCCTATCACACCTCCAATCACAAAAGTTACAGATATATGTGCTTAGTTAAGATGAAATTTCCTTAACTTTGTATGAGGAAGAGGAAACGTGTTCCCACTGATGGCAATATGTAGCACCAGACAGCATTGAAATGATGCAAAACCTTAAGTAAAGGGTCCTCAAATACCAGTGACACCAAGCCACTTACTACAGGTAAAGACTGGTTACAGATGTAGGAATGAGTTTGGATAGCAAGATATAAAAAAAAATCACTAAAGATGCCAGCCTGCCAATGAAGAAGCTGTTGTTACAGATCTGGCTGCACAAAGGATATTGATTAAGAAGAAATGATGCTATCCAATGAAAATATACCACCCCGATTGCAATAAAAACCAGACTTGCCTAGTAGAAGATGTCCAAGGGAACATCTACTGACAAAAGTGCAAGAAAAAATTACAGGTGAACTTTGGTGCTATATGGTAATGTTGTGAGGCACAAGATAAAGCCAGGTGATGTATGTAGGTGTACTGTACACCCACGTCCTAAAACAAAAATTATCTGTCCATGTTCTGGCAAGTTAATCAGGAAGCATGGATAACAGTCATCTTGTTCATGAAATAACTCCATCAAAGCTCTATCCCAGAAGTGAGGAACCACTTGGAAAAGGAAAGGTTGGAATTCAAAGACCCATTAATAATTTACAAGACACCTGGCCATACAAAAATCTGTAGCCATGGAAGTGAAACTATTGACATTGTCTTTTTACCTCCAAATACAACTTCATTGTTTATAGGGTCTTGTTGGCTTGGCAAAATACCAAACATATGTCTGGTATTTCATTACATCAGTTAACAACTGAAGCCAATCCTAATCTGTGACTAGTACGGTGCTGGAAATCCTTCACTATTGTTGATACAATAACACCTATCAAGGTGCAATCGATGAATTAAAACCAGAAACTGTAAACTTCTGCTGGGAGAATGGATGGAGTGAAATCATTAATGAAGCTAATGGCGTAGTAATTGACGGAGGAGTGAACAGAATCATTCACCCAGCAAGAGGAGTGGAGGGAGATTTGCCAACATGCTCCACGAACAAGTGGAAAGCCAGGTCTTGAGAGACAGTTCAGTGGTTAAGAGCATCTGTTGCTCTTGCAGAGGACCCAGCTGCAGTTACCAGCACACACATGATGACTCACAACCACCGTGACTCCAGGTGCAGAGGATCCAGCACCCAGTTCTGGCCTCTGGGCATGGAATACATACAACATACATGTATGCAAGTGGGCAAACACTCATACACACATCATAAAAATGAATAAATCTTAAAGCAAAGAAATGAATATTCATATTGAATGCCACTGAGGTGTCTTAAGAATGAAGGAACTGGAAAAAGACTTTATCCATATCAAGAAAAGGGGAAATGAAACTAGAACTGACAATGCTTTACTATCAAAACGTGATGAAGGGTTTCAAAATGCACAGAACATTTAAAACCAAAATATAGAATTAAGTCCTTGGATGGATGACAGCTTTCAAGAAAACCATGTAATTGCCAAAGGACTATGTCTCTGTAGCATTATTTTGTACATTTATTTATCTTCTAAAAAGTTTGACTATTTCTTCTTTTGTTGAAAATGGATTTTTTTTCTCACATTATATATCTTTATTACACTTTCCCTTTCCTATTCTCCTCTCAGTTCCTCCCACCTCTCCTCAAGTCTGGATTCACCAATGTCCTATCATTAGAAAAAAAAAAACAACAACCAAACCAACAAAAAATCAGACCTGTTGGCCAACAACTAACTCAATTAGATTTAACCTAATCTCAGTTTTGAAAGTTTCATCTGGTCCAGTTGGGGTTCTGTCTTTCTCATTATTTGGCTATTTCATTGACAACACACACACACACACACACACACACACACACACACACACACACATGTATGTATATATTGTGTTTTAGGAAGCTTCTACTGTATTAGGTTTCCATACTACTCCTCAAATATCCCTTAATTTTAGCTGTCACTCTCCATATTCCCTTCCTTGTCCCCTTCTTCCCTCTGTTTCTTTCCACTTGATCCCACCATTCCATGCCCCTCCCATACACCCCTAACTACTTATTCTATTTCATTCTCCAAGTGAAACCTCCTTGCCCCTCCCAGTTCCTTACTCTATACCTACCCTTTGTGATCCTATGGATTGTAGCTTGTTTATCATTGACTCAATAGCTAATATCCACATATAAGTGATTGCATAGCATATTTGTCTTTTGTGGTCTGGATTATCTAGTTTTATATATTTACCTGAAATTTTCCTTATTTCCTTTTTAATGGTTGAGTAATACTTATTGTTTATGTGCACCACGTTTTCTTTACTCATTCATCTGTTGAAAGACATAAGGTTGTTTCCAGTTTGTGGCTATTATGAATAAAACAGCAATGAACATGGTTGAGCAAATGTATGTGTTGTAAGAGGAAGCCTCTTTGGCTGTATGCTCAAGAGTGGTAATAGCTGGATACTGAGATAGATTGATTCCTATCTTCCTGAGGAACCGCCACACTGATTTCCATATTGCCGGCACACATTTGCCCTCCCACCAGCAATGGTCGAGTCTTCTCCTTTCTACATATCCTTGCCAGCATGAGCTTTCACTTGTTTTATTAATCTTAGCCATTCTGATTAGTATAAGTAGTTTTGCTTGCATTTCCAACATGGTTAAGGATGTTCAAAAGATTTAAGTGTTTAGTGGGCATTTGAGTTTCCTCTTTGGAGAATTTTCTGTTTATATCTATATCTCATTATTTTATTGGGTGATTATTTTCTTGATATTTAGTTTTTGACTTCCTTTATTATTTTGGAATTAGCCCTCTATGAGATATGTAGTGGGTGAAAATATTTTCCCATTCTGTAGGCTGTTAGTTTGTCCAAATAAAGGTGTTCTTTGCCATACAGAACTGTTTCAGTTTCATGAAGTAACATGCAAGTATTTTATTGAGTATTTTTGCATCAATGTTCATGAGGGAACTTGGTCTGTACGTCTCTTCCTCTGTTGGGTCTTTTTGTGGTTTGGGTCTCAGGGTAACTTTAGCCTCATAAAATGAACTGGGCAATTTCCCCTCTGTTTCTATTTTGTAGAATAACTTGAGGAGTATTGGCATTAACTCTTCTTACTTTTAATTATTGTTTCCATTTTACTAGGGATTCTTGGCTTGGTTAAATTGCTTATTTAATCTTGATTTATCTTTGGAAAGTGGTATATGCTGGGCAATCATCCATTTATTTTCTTCAGATTTTCCAATTTGGTGAAGTACAGGTTTTTACAATATGTCCTTATGATTCTCTGAATTTGCTCAGTATTTGTTATGTCTCCTTTTTCATTTCTAATTTTGTTAATTTGGATATTCCCTATATGTCTTTTAGTTAAATTGGGAAAAGTTTTGTCAATTTTATTGATTTCTTCAAAGAACCAAATCTTTGTTTCATTGATTTTTGCATTAGGTTTGTTTGTTTGTTTCTATTTTATTGGTTTCAACTCTGATTTTGGTTATTTATTACCATCTATTCCTCTCCTTTTGGGTTTTGCTTCTTCTTGTCTGGGATTTTCAGGTGTGTAGTTAAGTTACTAGTATGAGATCACTCCAAGTTTTTATTTAGACACTTAATGCTATGAATTTGCCTCTTAGAACTGCCTTCAAAGTTTCCCATGACTCTGGGTTTGTTGTGTGCTCATTTTCATTTACTACTAGAAATTTTTAGTTTTTTTCTTGGTTTCTGCTTTGGTCTATTTTGTATTCAGCAGTGAATTGTTTAGTCACTATGGAAATCAGTGTGGAGAATTATCAAGAAGCTAAAAATAAATCTACAGTATGACTCACTGCTTGACATCATCTGCCCAAAGAGCTTGACATTCCTACTTCAGAGACTTGCTTATCCATAGTCATCGTTGCTCTATTCACAGTAGCTAGGAAACAGAAGCAACCTAAACATCCTACAGCTGACAAATGGATAATGGAAGTGTGGTACAGATACACGACAGAGTACCATCCAGCTGTGAAGAAAAATTAAATCATGAACTTTGAGGATGGAACCAGAAAAGATCATATTAAATGAGATAGCCTGGACCGAAAGACAAGTGTTCCCTCATGGACAGCTCCTCCCTCCAAATCTTCACATGTGAGTACTTATTCTGGAGTAATTGCGTATCACAGTGTTTTATCATAGTGACTAAGACATTATTATAGCTCAAGGAGTTTACAAATGGGTTGGACTATACTTACCTGGCAGGGGAGATACCATGATCATGAAGGTGGTTTTCCCAGGGCGAGGCTTATCCATTACACTCTGGATGTGCTGAACTCTGCGATTTCCCCAAATGTGGGAAATTCAACTGTATAATTTGTGGTAGTGGGGGAGTGCATTCGTGCTCTCCTCTGGTTTTTTTTTTTAAAGAAAGAAAGAACAAATGAGTTGGACTGTTGATGTCTTTTTCCTACCTGAGCTTGTATAAAACCTTGAACTATTGAAACAGCCATGCTCTCTTAGCTATAAAGAGACAATAACTTCCCATTACAATGTTTTCCAACAGATTTTCAGCTAAAACGGTTATGCTCCTGATATTCAGTCATAGACCTTCTAGTGACTCACCGATCTAGCATCTCTCCTAATAATGATCACCCTTCCAACATATTATTAGGAGGTCAACAGAAGCTCAACACTGTGTCATGGTGTCTGAATCATTCACCTTGCCTTTTCACGGAGGCATTGCGTCTTCTCACTTCGTCGCAGGTAAACTGAGTAAAATACTGTAATGTCACTTTATTGCTCTGCTGTTAGCTACTGAACGTCACATATTGTTAGAAATTTGTAAACTAACCTCTATGGTAGGTATGTGCATTCATGTCAAAATAAAGAAGATACAGAAGGATTCATATAATGTGAAGCCAAAATAATACAGAAACTTATAACTAAAATTCCAAAATAAGAGACATTCAAAATTAGAAGTCATCAATTAATCCAGATGACTCAGTAACAAAATGCTGGTACCACCATGTTCAATTGACTAAAATAAAAACTGTCTGTACCACATGTTATGGAAGCTATAGTGAAACTAAAAATAAATCACATGAACTTCCAATGAAAATGTGAAATAGTATAACCATATGGAGAGAGCTTAAATGAAAACAAAAATCTCTCATATGACCCCACCATCTCATCTTTTCTATATATTTACCCAAAAGAAATGAGAACATGGGCATGTAAAGACTTACGTTTCTTCTTGGCATTTTTCAAATGTAGTTAAGCTAGCAACTCCTGAGTGGCATCATGTGGCAAGGGTATGGACAAAAAGTTGTATTTCCACAAAATTGACTATTACTCAGTCATAAAGAGAATGGTGTTTTGACACACAATGCAACCTTGTTGAGTCTTAAGAAGCCACACATCAAAGAGGAGCTCTTTTGGGAGGAAGATGATAGAGGATGGAACACAGAAAACAAAAGAGAGAGTGGTTCTGAGGAAAACCACAGTATGCAAATGTATTGAAGTATCTCAGTGAAACCCTTCATTTGTACAACTACTATTCATTAATAATTATAATTAAGACTGGAGGTGCATTTTCCTTAATTGACATTTGTTGAATAAATTCATAAAGAAGTTAGCAGCGCTTTGGGGGAAAATAATGAATACTATGCATTCCTGCCTGCTGAGTGATGGTGGTGGTGGTAGTGGTGTGCCATTTTGGTTGTGAAGGACAAATTTCAAGACTAAAGGTATGGATCAACATAGAGGGGTGCTTGCTCCATAACCATGAAGATCCGAATTCAAATCCAGTATTCACATAACAATCTAGGTATCATGCACATGTCTATAGTGTCAGAGTTGTGGAGATCAGACAAGAGTTTATATACAACTTGTTGATCTTCAGTTTAGTTCCAGGTTCAGGGAAAGACCATGTCTCAAGGGAATATGATAGAAAGTGACAGATCAAGGCATCCAATGGCGTCTGAATGCCTGCAAGTGCACTTAAACCACACCCCTCCTTCTGTCACTCACACACATTTTCTCCCTAAATAAACAAATAGACAAACTTGTTTTTCCATATAAGACAACCTATCACATTGACTTGAACAGAGATAAAAAAAAATATGGAAGTAGAAAGAAGCAATGAGAACAGGTCCTCATGTTATCAATCCTTCTTCCTTCCCATAGAATCCCTGTACCACCCCTGCTTAGTTCCAGAGCAAACCTGTTGTAGTGTGAAAATAAAACATCATCCTAGGCTCATGTGTCTGATGACTTGGTCCCCACCGGTGGTGATAGCTCTATCTCTTAGAAGGTTTTGGAGGAAATGCATCACTATGGGAAGGCTTTGAGGTTTTATAGTCAAGCTCTACTTTCTATCTATCCTCTGTTTCCTAATCCACAAAGGTGTGGGGAGGTAAGCATCCCAGCCTCTCTAGTTAACCTTAGAGGCACCTGCCACTATGGCTTTCTACCATAAATGGTACCAAAATATAAACTAAAGCAACCCCTGCTTTCCTGACATCTTGTTGGGTACCTGGTCACAGTAATGAGAAAATAAACAGCTAATATAGAATCATAAGAGAAGAAAGTACATGTCTATAGTATCTGTCCCATTCTGTGCACTTGTGCTGTGTGCCGTCATTGTCATACACTCAGAATATGTGTGCCTGTGTACTAATCAAATGAATCAAGACTTTAAGCCACTGCATTTTTCAACGAGTCCGAAGATCTTATATCTTTGAGTCCTAGATCATCCCTGGACACTGAAAAATTACCTTTATGTTTTTGTAAGTACACAGTCTTGTGCCAGAGACTGTACTGGAACATGAGAATTTAAAGAATATTAAAATTATACAGGGTGTCTCTTATCTCTGAAAATTCTACAAATATAACAATATTTAAGATGGCCCTGCACTGGTGAAGTGTGGCTATGTGACAGAAGGTGAGGAGGAAGAGATGGTATGTATGACAGAGTTGTCTTTAAGATGGTGATCTCCAGATGTGACCTCAAAAATAAGATGATGACCACAAGGAGAGACATATGAGAGATGGAGTGTTGAAGAAGAATGAATAAGAACAGAAAGCTTTGGGGGTGAAAGAGGACTTGGTCTTCTATGTGAAATAGGAGAAGATCCCGTTGGATGGTGAGAGATGCTGCTGAGGAAGGAGGAGACTGCAAGGGCAAAGGGAAGACAAAGCCTTTGTGATCTGTGTAGACTTGTGAGACATTAAGCAGCATAGGGACAGAATTGTACTCATATTTTTCTGGGCATGAGTTGAATTTATATATAACTATTAGAGCAGAGTGGAGACAGATCACTGTGGAGTGAACTAGACACATCTGTGACTTGACTAAGATGGAATAGTGAGGAGAAAGTGGTGTATTTTTTTTTGTAGACAAAACAATGTTTATAGAATCAGTTGAGGTATCAGGAAGGGAAGAGCAATCAAGAGTCTATTGGAGACATTTTCCACTCCAAGAAAGGCATTTGTTCGCTTTAGCGCCCCAGGTGAGATACTGTCTAGTTTTAATTACACACATCCAGGACTAAAGTTGTCTCTGCTTTGTGAGCCCTTCCCCAGTTCCTTTCAAGGAACCTCTTGAGGTCAATGCTCCTGTTCTGCCAATCAGTCACATTATTGACATGTTTTTCCCTATGAAAATTTGAAATCCAAATCCATAATTAATTTAAAATCAACAGAGTTTTATGATTTAGAGATTTATCTGGGCAAGCTGTTCCTCTGGCTGGATTCTAGTTTTTCTACAGGTGTTTTGGTTCTTCCCAGAAAGCTCCCCGGTGCTCGTAGCTGTGACTGAAGAGACCCTCTCTTTCATGTTCTTCTTAATTCACAAGAAAGGGCCTTTGCTGTTATTTTTATATTCTGCTTCTGCATTTGATTATGTGTATGATGCAAAAAAATGGTTCCATGGAGATCGTTGGGGGTCTGACTATTGTAAATAAGAGAGAAGCCCCTTCACTCCCCTCCTCTCTCTTGCTTAGGAAGCAGTTGCCTGAAAGGACTCAGTGACGGGGTGTAAGTATATAGTCATGATGAAAACAGCAAAGATAATATATGTCAAACTAACAAAATCTGATATATGTTTATTTTACGCACAGAAAATAATATCTTGTATTTTATCTGCTGATTAGAAAAAATATATGTTTATGGTTGTTCCAGTACAATAGATTGTAGTGAAGCTATGTTGGAAGAAACAGTAAGAATTTAAAGTTTTGTTGTTCCTTTCATTCATACACTTTAGAGCGCTGCATGCAGTAAGCGCAAAGCATATGGAACAAAGTATACATGAAAGAGGAATTACAAAGCTGATGGATCAAGGAAAAGTGTCTCTGGTCTATGTAACGTGGAAGGGCTGGTGCTCAACAGCAGACATGGTGTTCGTAGTGTTTACTACCCATTTGTTAATGGGCAGGTAGATTGCTGTGGACGAATCCCCTTTCTAAGGAAGAGGAATAAATGGTGCAAATCCAGGCAGTGGCTTATTTACTGTGCTTTGTGAAGCTAGGCTGTTAGCATGGGCATTTCAGGCATGGGTGTACACAAAAGGAGAAGGAATGAAGCAACTCATACGAACAGCTTGACTACTGTGCAATACACTGGCTCTGCATGGTGAGGGGGAGTCCCCAGTGAGCAAGGGTGCAGAGCAGATTGGCGTGTATGGTTTTGATGCTTGTACCAGCGTGCGAATAAAGACGGGGTATAGAGAGCAGCCAGAGACACTGCAGAGAAAGAATTACTATTACTGGGATTTCAGCTTATTACTATAAAAAGAAACAAAGAGAAGATATAAACAAATGTGTGCATTGAAAGAAGCATTTGGCTGCCTTAAGGGGCCTCTCAGATCATGGAGACCTGGAAGATGTTTACCACAACTTCACCAAGAATTGCAGACAAGTGGGTTAGTTACAAGTAAGCCTGGTTCCATCCTCTGTGATTACAATTCGCCCTTTGAATTGAGCTCCTGTTGGCAAATTAGGTTTGGGCTCAGTTTTCCTGTCCCCTCATGACCCTTGCTGTTACTTTGTGGTGTCAGGAGCTGGAATCCCAAGATGGTTCTCAATTGAACATTTTATCTAATATTGAAGCACTCTTTCATCAAAAAGTACACCCCTCTTAAGCATCCTCAGCTTTTTTGGCCAGTGGCCAGTTTGGTTCTTATCTTAATGAAACTGGAGTCCTGCTGGTGGCTTTTTGTCAGCTGTGTCTGAAAAAGCTGGACTCAAATTAAGTCTCATTGCCTGCTGTTCTGCTCACTTTGCTATACTTGGCCATTGTTTGTGCTAAACTGCTCTGCCCACTCAGAAAAGACGGGCAAAAAAATCTCCTCTCCATTTGAATATAGCCATCTGTAATTCTCAAGTGACCAATCTTGAAACAGGCAGGTAAATTCTGGACTATGTGAATCTTCCAACCTAGAGGAGGACACATACTTCCTTAAAGATCTTCTCGGGGTAGGAGGTAGGGTCCTGGAGAGATGGGTCTGTTAAGAGAATTTGTTGCTCCTCCAGAGGATCAGAGTTTGATCCCTAGTGCCTGTGTCAGATGGCTCACAATCATGTGTAACTCCAGTTCCTAGGAAGCCAACACCATATTCTGGCTTTCACAGTTACCTATATACAGATGTACCTCCCTCTGTACATATAAATTATATAAATATTTAAATATCTGCTGTGGTTAGATATTTCTTGCCTTTATTGGGAAGAAGTAAGCAGCATATGTGTTAATAAAATGTTATTGTATCTTTTTAGAGATATGTAAGTGAAATATTTTGATGAAGGAGGAAATACAGTCATAAATAAATGTAAGAAATAAAGAAAATGCTGAGAACACTACCAAGAAGGGAGCTTATCTTACAAATGCCTCTGGGTAGTGGGACATAGTGAACCTTCATTGCATCTAAAGGGCAGGAGGCCAGCGAATAGCACATAGCTCAACACTAGCATTTTCATCTTTCTCTCCTCATTTTCTGCAAATTATTTTTTCTCCAATTAAGATAGTTTTATGACATGTTTCTTAAAGAGAATGAAATTCCAACTTTTTGTGTCTGAAGAGAAGACAGGACACCTATTCTGGTTAGTTTTCTGTCAACTTGACACAAGGTAGAGTTGTCTGCGATGGGGGACTTCTGCTAAGGTTGCCTGTCATCCAGTCTGTGGGTGAGAGAGTAGGACCCAATGCATGGCTCGGCATGATATAAGGAAGCAGGATGAGCAAGGCCTGAAGCATAACCCAGCGAATAGTATGTTTCCATGGTTTCTACTTCAGTTCTTGCCTTGAGTTTCTGCCCTGACTTCCTTTGATGATGGACTGTGATGTAAAAGTATAAGAGGAAATAAATCCTCTTCTCTTGATGGAGTCTCTGGCCATAGTGTTTTATCACAGCAACAGAAGCCCTAACTAAGGCAACCAGAAAAGGAAATATTTACTGGAATTTCCACGTCAAGTGTCTTGACATCACGCAGTACTCCAGTGTGTATGGCCTGAATTTCTACTTAGTTTCATTCCTAGATTATTTGGTTTCTGTGTGTGTTAGTAAGGAAGAGAAAGAGCTCTATAGACAAACCAGTATAACAGCCCAGTCTTGTAGCAGTAGCAACAGCACATTTAAGGAAATTGCAAATTGCATTCATGGACCTTGAAGAATTTAGAAATCTTTACTCTTGGTCTCAACAAACGAGTGGAGCAAGCTATTCCACAACCCTTAAAGCATCCTTCATCATCTTCGTTAATTGTATCTTTGTACTATAATAGTTTTGTTTCTCTCACTGTCTTCTTGCCTTATTCCTCACCCAACCCTTCTCTGCCCATGTTTTTCATATATAAGCTTCACCTTCAAACACTATGTTCTGACACATGCCCCGCCCCTGCTGGGAAGACCCTTTGGAAAATGCGGTCTCATCTTCGCAATGACAGCTGTTATCACAAGAATCAGCCTTACTGGAATTAAGATAAGTAAAATTCAACCTTTGGAGAAAACGTCTGTCTCTCTTGGTCCAGGAATGGTGCCCTCCTTCCTGTCCCCCAAACCATCAGGAGCCCCAGGCTACTTGGTTTCCTCTTATTGAAAGCTCCGATGGAGGAATGGAATGTGAGAGGGCTATAGCCCCATCCTAGGTTGAGCTCTCAAGTGTCAGGTGTGGAAATGGATGGGACTGGCATATACGAGTTCAAAGCTGTAAATCCTGCACAAGGTTAGGGCAGAGCTGGAAAAGATTCCAGAGAAAATCTTACTTTACCAGAGAGGGACATCTGAAGGCCAAAGACAAGTCAGAGATCATGTTCAAAAGGATGCATGCGGAGTTCTGACAAAACTTTTAAAAATAAGAAGGGCAAATGAAACTCAAAGGACAAGGAGACAGGTTCAGAAAGAACTATCTAGAAAGGTTCCTTGAATCAGGGGTTGATGCATGTGTGTATGCGTGTATGTGACAATTTAGGAACTCTGGATCACAGCTGGCGTCTCCTCACATTGAAGCATCTAGAGTCCCATTTCTGTAAAGTCACCAAGGATTAGTGGTTATGTTTATGAAAGAAGATACTTTTTAAAAGCTTAAGGGCATTTAGAAAGTTTAATCTATTTTTACCGAGCAACTTGCGTGTTAAATAAGCGATTGTCTATTTTAATATCTAAATCATTGCTGAGAAGGCCTCTCTGCAGCAGTTTTTATGTGTTGAGGTAGCTGAGTGATCAACACAGAGAATTTCTATCATCATTTTTAAAGGCAATATTCACCTGGGATATTTAAGGACATGGTAGCAGTCTTCTCTCTCACATTTTGTTCTAGTGTATGTGCCTATGGATGTGCCTATCAGAAAGAACTTAGATTATTGTATCATAAGTTTCATTATTTACTGCTGACAAGGATATAAAAAAGAATTCTACAGTGTCTGCTAAATTGAATACAATATTAGTTTTTTTTCCTGTATGTGGGGGGACTACTCATAACATTTGTATTAGAACTTCATGGTACGAGAGACCTTTCATGGTATGACCATTCATGGGCTGGACCTAGGCCCTCTGCACATGCTGGGTCTTCTTGCATGACTTATAAAGCAGGCACGGGGACTTTCTCTGACCATACTGCCTGCCTTGGTGCCTTTTCCCTAACTGGGCTGCCTGGTCTAACCTCAATAGAAGACGTGTCTAACCTTACTACAACTTGATATGCCAAGCCTGGTTGATAATCATGGGAGCACTCCCCTTTACTGAGGAGTAGGGGAAGGGTGGTTGTGGAAGAGATGAGGTAAGAGGGAGGGACTTGGAGGACAGGAGGGAGGGAAAGTTATGATTGGGATGTAAAGTAAATAAATAACTTAATTAATAAAAATAAAAAACAAAGAAAGAAGGAGGAAAGAAGGAAGGAAATGGCCTGTTCCAGGCAGACTCTCTGTAAGCAGGTTACTGAGGCAAATTTGGGGTGTAGAATGCTGAGTAAGAATAGATACCTGTGAAAGGAGAGAAAGGGAAGCAACACTAGAGACTGAAAAAAACTCTATAATACCCTTGACAAATTCTCTGTCAACATGCCAGTAAGACACGGAATGATTACTGCTTAACAAGGTGTCTTGGTGCTGTACTGTAGATTTTATTTAGCCACTCACTGTATTCCAGGGCAAACATATTGCTATCTCAGCTGAGTTCAAGCTCCCAAGTTGATATCTGTAGGCAGGCCATTTGGATTTCCATGAATGCAGTTGTCACACTGAGGTACTGTTAAGTGACTGGAACATACCACAAGCCACATCTTGTCGACTTGGTCAAGCCCTTTCTTTGTACACAGGGAGATGTGGGTAGTTCTGTGAGACACACTGTGGTGGTTAGTGCTGACTTGCGACTTGACAGCGTCTGGAACCACCTAAGAGACGAGCCTCCAGGCATACCTGTGTGGAATTGCCTAGGTTAGGTTAGGAATGCCTGTGAGGGACAATCTTCATTAGGTTGGTAGAGGTGGGCAGACTCAAATAGAAGAAAGGCAACAGCATTCCCTAGGCTAGAGCTCTGTACTAGATAAACTGGAGGAAGCTAGCTGAGCAAGAAGACTTATTACTCTTCTGGACTGCACACTTAGCTGCCGTGCCTCACTCTCCTTCCCAACCACGAAGAACAGCACCACAGGACCATGAACAAATTAAGTGAGGTTCTTGCATTTCTTCCATCAGGGTTTTTGTTGTTGTTTTTGTTGTTGTTGTTGTTTTTTTTTAATCACTGCAACCCTCCACATAGACAATATGCAAGCATTGGGTGGCATTACCCTCTGCAGTTGAAATGGAACTCAGGGCAACTTTTGGGTGCATTTTTTTTCAGTGTGAGGCAGCTGCTTGTTCTTCACGGGAACACCAGGAACACGTTTCTCTCATGACTGTACCTTGCTCCCCGAGACACTAAAACATATTTTTTCCCTGCAGATAATTGCAATAGTTCTATATAATTCAGTACGGCTCTCTCTTTTTTTTTTTCATCTCCTAAAAGGCATCCTCCTTTGAGGATCCAGACCTGCAATATACTCCGTACAGCTCAGGACCACTGGGGATACGAAACTCGAAGTCAAGCATGTTACTGGATAAGATGGAGAGACTTGTTCCCTTCCTGAAACTGTACCTTATTCCTATCTGTGCACATCACCAATTGTATCTTAATTTAGAGTTTGTGGGCCATGTGTGTGATGTGACAGTAATGCTGCTCTGACACTGTAATGCCAAATCAGCCACAGATACTACACAGATGAATAAAGGCACAGTGTTCTAGCGAATCTTTTATTTATACAAACAGGTGTCTGGATGGTTTGCCAACCCCTGCTCAGGAGTGCACCCTCTGAGCTGCAAAGCAGCTGTGCTTTAGTAGACATTCTGGTATCTGCAAGACCAGCTGCTCCGAGGCATGGTGGCATGAGATAGGACCATATCCTATATTCATGGGATTACTCTTGTACTGAAGACAATATGAAATGGTCCCTATGTGTGATGCTCATCTCTCTTATCTGGTCCAAGCAATATAAAGTTATCACTGTGGATCAAAGTGAATTTTCGTGGACATCATGATATTCCAGTTATCTTTAGACTGTATTAGAACTGTAAAAATACGAGCATGTCATTGGGGAAACCTATAAACATGTAATGTTATATATTCCATATGAATGCAAAGTATTTTAATTCCTACTGTGCTTAGGATAGAGTAGGTTATGTTCATATACAATGTGTGTAAATTTGTAATGCTTTGTTTTAGCAAAGGTAACTATACCTGGCATAGCATTTGTGATTAAGACTGCCTGAATAGTGTTTTTGCAATTCTTGCCAAAATAATTCTTGTACTCACCAGTGAAGTACTTAGTGTTTGAGAAGAATCAATTGCAAATATGCTGATCCCATTTGTGCATGCATGTAAAAATCTTAAACTAATACTATGTAAAACCAACAACCTGGAAGAATGGTGCTCAGCCAAAATTCCATTATTTTAACCACCCAATGACTACTCCAACAGGAAGCCCCAGTAATGCTTGAGGTCTCTGTGTATTAATCTTAAGTAAATTTTATGTTTAACAGTCTTTAAAATGTCTATGTACTTTTCTTTCTTCCACTGAACATACAATATCATCTTTTGGAGAAAGAAAGGTAGATTATTTTTAAACTGTATTTTCAGGGAATACCCTAGTCATCCCAAAACTTGGTAAGATTTGGAAAGTTAGAGAAAGATCATGCCAGTATTTGAAATGGTGGATCTGAACCCCCAGGTCATTTTATTTTGTATTTTTTATTTTTTCCATTTCTCTGATGATCTGAGCCATGCTCTGGATGCCTGCCCATCTATTTGTACCTGCACACCACCTCTGACACAGTATCCTGTATTTTTGCATATCACTATATGGATCAGGCCTTTGTAAGACCACTTAAACATTGTGACCGAATTAAGTAAAATTCCCTGGGAACTTGCAGCAGAGTGTAGCAATCTGGCTTCTGCTGTTGTGAGGTTCTAGCATGTTACTCATTCTCTACATTATATTTGATGTATGGCTTGTTGGTGCTTTGGAAATAATTTGGGGTCAGGCACTTGGCAACATTGGTGACATTTATCCTCAGCAGCTAGCAATTCTCTGGTATTTAATAGGACATCAATAAGTCAATTAATTGGAGGAAAGGTCATTTCTTTGATTACATAGGTTTTTGAAGCATGTGAGTTTAACATACTTTTTTTTTCTCAACTATTTTCAAGACAAGATAACACTTGATGTATAGTTTGACTGCAATATCTCTGACAGGTTCAAACATTTGAAGACTTGGCCTCCAAAGGGAGATGTTGTTATGAAGGATTGTGAGATCTGTAGGAGCTGAGACCTAGCTAGGGGAATTGGGTCACTGAAGTTTATAGGCTTATTCTACTTTCATCCTGAGCTCTCCACATCCTGATGAGATATGACATGGACAAGAAGTCGGATGCTTCTGTTGTCAAGGACTGTAGCTGGTGCTCTTGCCACGCCTTTGTCACCATTTTGACCTAGAATTGTGAGCCAAAACAAACCCTCTCTTTGAAGTTGCTTCTGCCAGGTCTTTTGTGACAATGACAACACAAGTATGTATAGAGAAGATTAGTACCAAGAGTGGGTTTTTTTCCTCCTCTCTAATAAGTCTGACCATGGAGTTTGCAGGATTTGCAACTATTTTGTGAGAGTAATGTATAAAATATTGTAGCTACTGTCTGTAAAATCCTTAGTATGTAAATTCAGAACTTATTATGCGACTCTTTGGAGAGTATATAATACCAGAATACTTACATAAATGAAGACAGTGGAGCTGTGCTCATGAGGTTTCACATGGAAATGGTATTTTATTAGAATTGGACTAGAGCCCATTCAAGATATATATTAGAATGAATTTCTTGCTGTGGCTTACCCTATCTTCTTACTTTTAATACAGGCAGATGGTCATCCAAAGTACCCTATGCCTCAATATATCTGAACTAAACAGAGGCTCAGGATATATATAAGAATGAGTGTTTTGAGAGAAATATCTATTTCATTAGACTTGCCAGGTCTTATCAATACCCTCTCATCTTAGAGGAAATTGACACAGGATAAGGCCTCCAAAAGAAAGGAGACCATAAAGATTAGATGGGGTAAGAGATGCTAACAGAGTCAAAGTTCTTTAACACTTGATTTTATAATATCTCTCCACATTGTCCTTCATGACATTAAAACTGTATGAATTAGTCCCCACTCTCCTATCCTTTCAAGGGCTCAGTTCAATTTTAGATGCCCTAGTAGCTGAAAAAATTCTGAACTGTATAGACAGGTAATTTAGTGGTTAGGATCATGAAAATGCAATCTAAATGTACATTTGAAGGTCAGGAAGCAACTGACCAGGCCAACTAAGGATAGACAACAACCTCCACAGTAAATGACTGGTCTTATTTACCTGACTAGAGATTCATTTGTGAGAGTTCAGTAGTTCTGAATCTTAATTCCTCTGCTTGATGCTGATGGCATTGCAAATTTTAGACTTATAGAATGGTAGATGACCTTGTCATAAACAGTGTCAGTGAAGTAGCAGAGGTGACATGCTCATAGGGAGGAGCCATCAGAGGAATCATAAGACAAAAGTCATAAGGAGCGAAAGGTCTTCTGTGCACGGTGATTGGACTGGAGGCAGAGAAGCCTTTGCTTTTAAAATTTCCTAATACCATTGTGGAATAAGGATACTGTGAGCTATAATAATATGAGGTTCCTAACTACATGTCAGGTTCTATGTTGAGTGCTTCAGAGATAATTTCTCTTGGTGACAAACTTGAAACTTAAGCTATTACAAGCCAATGTATCTTCGCTTATTTTATCTTCATTGCATCATTGACACCAGTATGAAAATATGCAGTTCTCTCCCACAAAGCATCTTTATTAACTCTCCTTCTCCACCCACCAATTATCTTTTAATTCCCTTGACCTCCATCTAGATTTTTTTCTTCGTGTGGAATTGTACAAAACTTATTCTCCTCAGTTCTCTCTTTTGCATTCATAAATTATTAATTAATTTATATCTTTATCTTTAATACACTGCATAGATCTGAGATGTTCAGGTCAATGGTTTTAAACATCTTTACACCCAAATAAGAAGCATCTTTTTAAAAGATACAGAATCATTTTTGATACATCAGAAAGTTTCCCCACATCTTCCTCAATAATTAGTGTCTTTCCACACTCCCAAAATTATATTTCTACATAGTACAGTGTGTTTGAGGTGTTCAACTCTGAATGGAATCACACCATAACCATTATTTTGAGTTTGACTTATGTTCTTGAACATTTAAAAAAAATTTATCAATGAACAACATTGCCATACACAATGTCAGCGAAGTAGCAGAGGTGACATGCTCAGAGGTGACATACTATACTATAGATAGAGCATTCTGGTCGATTGGGGAGAAGCATTCAGTTGTATTGATGTAGTGTTTTGAATGACTATTCTGTTGTTGGCCATTTTTGTTGTCTATGGCTTTAGGTTACCACGTGGAGACTTTTTTTTTTTGGAAGATCTGCATGCAGCTTTTTAAATGTATAGATACTTTTGTTTTTCCTAACAGTGGGTGTGCTAAATATTTTAGGAACTAAATATTTCATTTCAAGGAAACTGCCAAACAAATCTTTAAAGTGGTTGTGTGGAACCCACCACATTCCAACTGGGACTGTATGAGTCTTCCATGGGCCTCCCAGCTTCACCATCACTGAATGCAAGCTATTGCATTGATTTTAGCTATTCCACTGAGTATGAAAACAATCTCATTTTGGTATATCATCAAATCTTCCCTGATGATTTCTCATTCTCTTTTAAATGAACTTTTAAATCATATTTCTTTTTTTCCCCAGCACATGCTAAAATGGTTCTTGTCAAGATTTGCAATGATCATCATCTTGGAAAACCAACTGGGAAATTCTAAGCTTCCTCATTACTTCATATGGCTTGTAACTCACTTCCATCAGAAGGGACTACTCTTCTTCCTTTAATGAGGGCTCTTTCTCATGGCTCTCTGTTGACTTAGTATCACCCCTGACTTCCTGCATGGACTGGTCTAGGAAGTCATCCCTGATCCATGCTTGTTGGGTGATCTCACCATGTCTCATTGCTTTAACTATGAATTTATTGTGTTCGGCTCTGACCTCCCATTCAAATCATGAGTGAGCAAAAACAGTGGTTTGCTTGGCAAGTCGGCTTGGATGTCTCATAGGCATAATAACTAAAGGTGCTCCTAAAATGGACTCAATCTGTTGATATACAGCTGACTCTTCTGCTTTCTCTGTCTAAAGCCGTGATTTTCCTTCTATCCAATTCTCTCAGGGCCAACACCCTGAAACCAACCTTGGTTCCTTTATTTGCCTTGTTTCTTACATCAGATTCATTAGCAAATATTTTAGGTCAGACTATGAAATAGATCTAGAGTAAGCTTCCTTCTCATAGGTTTTATTACTTTCATCTCATCTAAGCCACTAGCATCTCACATGTTCATGTCCAGTTCGATTTCTGGTGTTTGCTCATTTTCCTCTTACAGTGTTTTCTAAAGCAGCAGCTTATTGACAGGAAGTCTGAGTTCCATTATTTTCCTCCTCAAACACTTTTATTCATTTGTGAATCATCACCTGCAAGTACCAGACAGAAGATACTAGTGTAAGTAAACATACTAAGTTTCTTGTGTTCTTGGAGCTTGTAGAAACAAGGACAATAATTACATGATCATTTCACAATCATTCTAGGAAGTGTCCTAGAAAGTAATAAGAGTGTGGAACGAAAGACCAAAGGATTCTGAAAGAAATGTCTTTTAATTTGAAACATGAAGAATAGCTCTGAGGGTGCTGGTTCTGTGCGTATTTAGAATACCATATCTTTAGAAAGTGGCAGAATGAATATTCAAGAGCAGGTGATCATGCCTCTAAACCTTGAACTTCTAGCTATCATGTAATATTATCCTTGATGTTAAATATAGTGATTATGACTGATCAGCTCACAATGTCCCTGTGTAATGGAGCTTGAATTGAAAAAAATGGGATCAAGGGCTTTAACATTTTTTTTAACGTTTTAAGCCTAAGTGACCTTTAATCTGTTTTATAGAAACAGTTATACTTTACTTTGAGATTTGTTGAAAGGAATTAACTTACTAAGGACTTCAGAAAGTTGAGCTAAAATTATATATATATATATATATATATATATATATATATATATATATATATAATTCATATGGATTAATCAGAGTCTGCATCGCTCACCTGTAGGAGTAACTATGCAGCAGACACCCAAGGTGAATTATCTTGCTTCAATTTTACAAGTGCGTTATGCACTAGTACTTATTATTCCTATTTCATTGTCAAATACATTGAAGGGATAAACTCTTAAACTCAAGGTCATGGGACCAATGAGATTCAGAAGTGAGTTTGTAGCCAGGCACTCTGGCTCCATGGTCAGCTGCCCTACTAGCTGTGTTATCCAGGTTTCTAGTCTGACAGTGCTTGGGGCAAAGACAGCATCTGCTAAGCACAGCGTTTGCAAGACAGTGAAGAGAGTTGCTTTATCTCACACAGTCACTGCCTGTCCACCCTTCCTCCTGTCCCGTGTCCATTGCCTCCAGAAACCAGGGTGCTTTGCTAACAATTTCAGCCCTTGCTAACTAAATCCCAGAAATATTATGGATGAACTCCAGTGACACAGAGATTGCAGAAAAGGCAGCAGGCTTAGCAGTTTCCTGTCAGGGTGCGTGAGTGGCAGGCAGGCCCCTAGTCTCCACCTCCCCTTTCCACTCTGGCCGTCATTGCCGAGGTCACTGCAGGACCACATAACACCTTATTGAAACCATGATGCTCCTGCTTAAATACTAGCGGATTGCTAACGGAAGTTCTAATTCCAGACTCCCTCCTTAATACTAATGACAAACAGGTGTGCACGCATGCAAACGCCACGGCACGCACCTAAGGAACAATAAACAGAAGCCAGGCGAATAGGAACTTCTGAGGAATTTCTCCGGCAAAGAGCTAATTGAAACATTCCCTCAATTTGTGCCGCTCAGTTTTGACAGTGGCTCTGCCCCTTGTCATAAAATCAATGGTCTTTTTCATCCCTTCTCTTCTTTCGCCGCCTCGGCTCTGACTGTAGGCTCTTCTTTTCCCCCTACTCAAAGTCTTCCTCGGATCCTGGGGGTTAAGTGATCTTTTCATACTGCCTGGCCAGACTGTCACAAGACATTGAGTGGCTTTTGAAAATGAGCCATGTTAAATGGACTTGATGGGGGTTACAGCCACCATTACTGCTCTCACCACTGTGATGAAATGGAGCAATAATGACGGGGGAAGGTACTTATCACTGTCTTTTTGAGATCACTTAAGATAGTTTGGGGCTGAAGCTTTTTTTTTTGCCAAAGATAAATGGAACATGTACAAGATAAATGTTACTACCGCACAGGCCTTTGTGTGGGAACTTGCGTGGGCTTGGGTTGTTTTCCTGTGTGGTAGCTAGAAAACGGGAAAATAAAGACAGAGCAGTGAATTTCTGGTATGTATAAAGTGGCTACCTCTCACAATTGCAGTGTAGGAGCAGAGTACTTTCACTAAGACGGGAAAGCCTGGAGGTACACTGTGGAATCAAACAGATTTGCATGCCGTTTAAAAAAAAAACAAGACAAAGAAGATGAACCGCTATCCATTTGCCTTTAGTAGGTGAGGGCTTGCCAGGGATCAAAACTGAGCCACAGATTTTCCAGTTTAGTTAGACGTTACATAGACCTTAACCCCGCCCCTAACCCAGTCCTGTCATGAACTTGCTGTGTGACCTTGGCTGAGGCATTTGACTTTCTTGCACAGATGTCCTGAGCGAGGTCAACAGTCCTCATGGAAGTCAACATGCCTGGGCCTGCCAAAGACTTTTCTGGATTTAGTGCTGAAAGTTCAGAGTCCAGGGGAATCCCTCCACCCTGGAGAATCACCATGGCTGGTGACAGCACTGATTGTGAGTTTATCAGAAAAGAGTCACTGGATAATGTAAATTGAATTAGAAAGATAAAGATAGTTTCTAATCACACGATCAAGGATATTCTTTGTAGATCATAAACTGTAAGTACCTACACATTTCAGAAATGGATTCCTTTCTTATGAGAAATCCATAATTTTGGTTCAATAGAAGGTACAATAATAAGGACATTGTCACCTTTTCCTACTCGTTTGTGCATTTAAAAGGAATGTGATCAAAGAAGGAAAGGCCACCAAAGAATTCACACTGGAGCTGGAGAGATGGCTTAGTGGTTAAGAGAACTTACTGTTTTCCCAGAGGAGTGGAGTTCACTTCCTAGGATAAAGCTCAGGTGTCTCATAACCTCCTGTGACTCCAGCTCCAGGGGATCTGACACCCTCCTCTGGATTCCACAGGCACCTGCAAAGCATGCATACACTTTCACTTACACATATACACATACAAAGGACACTGGTTTACACTCTGACCACTCTGACTTTTAATAGTTTGTGCACTTGTTACTTCAACTGTGAAGAGTAAAAATCCACATCTACACAATTTTACAAAGCAATGAGTTTAAGACTCTTTCTCTGTCTCTCTCTCTCTGTCTCTCTGTCTGTCTCCCTGTCTCTCTGTCTCTCTCTGTGTCTCTGTCTCTGTCTCTGTCTCTCTCTCTCTGTGTATGAATAACACAGCCTTCCCCCAGGAGCTCCATTCTTCACCTGAGTAGTTGATAATTGATGAACCTTCTTTAATATGTTATTAATACCCCAAACCCAGTTCATATTAAGCTTCACTCTTGGTACTGTATAGTCTATGTGTTTAGGTGAAGGTTAGTGTGACCTTCATGCCATCCTGAAGATGGGTACTGATGCATCATTTTTGGTTTCTCAGCCATGTTTTACCCACTTTCTTCAGGTTCTGGGATCTCTCAGAATGTCATATAGATGGAATCACACAGAAAGCAATCTTTCAGATTACAGAATGCTTGCGTTTCTATCTCATGCTACTTACTGGTTTTGATGAGACAAATAATTTGGTCTTTCTGGACCTTAACTATGTCACCAATAAAATGAAATACTTATGGAAATCTCAAATTCATCTCAATTCTAATTTTGCTCTATTCTAGAATCATTAATATCCCTGAAATGATGAAAAGTTTATCAAGTAGAGAGATTAACATAACAGCCCCTCATGTACCCATCACCAAGCTTGCCACTTAATGGTTCACAAGAGCTTGGTATAAAAAGAAAAGTGATATGACCAGAAAGTACTAAGTGAAGTTGCCATGCGCAACCTGCTGCCTGCAGGCCTATCACAGCCTAGAATAGCCATGCTGCAACCCAATACAAAATGGTAAACTTACTCAAAACATTAAGTTTTATTAATGCATACTGTTCTTGTGTAACTCAGTTGTACACTCCTTGAGCATGAGCTTTGTAGATGACAACATCATGTCACAATGTCAAGCAGTTGGACAGGTAATGCACAAGGAAGCAAAGTGAGAATCACTTAAATTTTTCTTCCTTGCAATAACAATTGTAATATCTCCTAAAAGATAGATTTGGTCTTTGACAAGGCTGTAGTAGTTTTGAAAGATAAAGATTAATTTATGCTGCCAATAACCTCACTTTAAACATGGAAAAATTAATGGCACAGACTGAAGAGTTCTGAATCTACAGTCAGCCACCAAACACCTGCCACCTCACCTGCCAGTCTTCCTTCCACATGTGAAAATGGAGAGTCACATGAGAGGCAGATGAATTTATACAGGATAGTGGTCTACTTTCACATGGTTGCAGCAATAGTAAGATGAAAACAACCCTAGTTTAGGAATAAAAAAAGAGAAGCAATGAGGTTTGGGGATGAAGTCATCCTTAATAAAGTTTTGACAATACTTTATATAAAAAGGCAAGGCTTTAGCTTTTACTTACATATTATTTTCTCAACCTCCATTTTTCATGGATGCATACATTGAGTATCTGATTAGCTCACCATATAGCTGACAAAACAGTCTGGCTGCAGAACCTCTCATGTCTCTTCTATAAGAACTCTGCCATGATCATCCTTGGGAAAGGGCAATGGACCAGGGTGTTCAATAGATATTCCGAGGCTCAGTGATTTTATGTGATCCACATTTATTAAGTTGATAAAATTCACCAATGGACTCAAAGACTTTCAAGGAGCAGAAAGTCCGTGTCTGCTTTTCGTTGTGTATTCTTTCTATCCCAGTCAATGCTATCCCTCATAAGAATCATTTTTATGGAGGCTTGTCCAGCACACTTTTCCAGACAAACTTTAAAATGAATTGGTGGAGAGACTGTCCTTTTCCCAGTTACACATTCTGGACATTTTTCTCAAGGATCACTTGTCCATGTGTACATGGCTTATCTCTGGGCTCTATATTGTTTTCTGTTACGCTTAGTAACACACAAAAGTGTCCTCCTTTTTGTAATAGATTTTGAAAGCAGCAGGCTTGCTATGTGCAGTTTCCTCAGACATACAGAGACAGAAAACAGAATGAGGTGTCCATGGGAGTGAGGCTGGGGGATGAAACAAATTGTTTGATAGATGAAGCGGAAGTAGATTTCAGAGGTCTTGTGCACAACAGTGGTTCATCACTAACTGCTGTGCACCTAGAAGATGATTAAGAGGGTTGATTTCATGTTAAGTGATCCTGCTACATACAGAAATGGTACACCAGAACATATGTGATGATGGTTGTTATTCCTGCTGTCAATGTTCTTCCTCCTTCCTTTCTTCCTTCCTTCTTCCCTCCCTCCTTCTCTCCCTCCCTCCCTCCCTCCTTCCCTCCCTCCCTCGCTCCATCTGTTCACCCCTCCCTCTTCCTACTGGTTAGGTTATTTCTAACTTTCCCACATCCTTTATAAATTGTCATAGAGCATCTTATACAGCACTTCCAATTTTATTAAGTATGAAGAGGAAGGTGTGGGGCTGAGATTATTTTCTAGCATTGAGTATTGACCATGAGTCCTTACACATGTTAGTAAGCTTGACCCTGGCCTACTCTACTGTGTGTGTGTGGGGGGGGGGTTGCAAGTGGGCATGAGTATATATGTTTGTGTGTACACATGCATGTGGAAGCCAGAAGTAGACCTCTGGGTTGTTGTTGTTGTTTGTTTGTTTTTTGGTTTTGTTTGTTTGTATTGACTCTGGATTTATAGATTAGGCTAGGCTGGTTGGCCAGTGTGAGCCAGAGTTCTGCCTGGTTCCACTTCCCCATGTTTGAGATGCTTCACCTGGGTTTGTTTGTTTGTTTGTTTGTTTTAGTGTGGGTGTTGGGAATGGTACATAGGTCTTCATGTTTGAGAAGCAAATGCTTCATCGACAGCACCAGCTCTTTTTTTTTTAAAGACATCTCACTAAGTTATCCAGATTGGTCTTAAACTCCCTCTGTAGTCTAGTCTGGTCTTGTAATCATTCTGTCTTATTTTCCCATGTGGATGCAATTACAGGCTGGTGCCACCAGGCTTGACAAGAAGAGATTTCTAAATGTTCTCCCAAGGCATTATGACACAATGAAAACGGTATGCATGCCAACCCTTGACTTTGGTTTCTATTTCCTGTTTATATGCAACGAGTTCTTCCTCCGGTATATTTGGTTGATGCCCTCAGCAGTTCCACCAATAAACCAGCATGGTTACTTGTGATCCCTAGCCTTCTATTAATTATTTCTTCTTTGATTTGTGAGAAAAATGAAGGTCAAATATTCCTAGGTTTTCTTCCCACTCCTTTGAGGCAGCAAGAACTCTTTTAGTACCCCAGACTCTCCAGCCTGCTTCCCCTTTGCAGTTTATGTTTCTACAAATGGAAAGTGTCCTGCAGCTGAGATATGAGTGTAATGCTAGAAGTTCTTAGTGCTGCTAATCTTTACCCTGTGGCACAGCTATAATTACCCAACAAGGAAACCCAGTAGAGTTTACCAGGACAATACCATGTAATGACACAGTATTTATAGGTGGCTGTGGATTATTGTGTAATTACACTGAAGAGATCCAAAAGTAATTACTAGCATCCTACCCCTGGGGTTTAGAGGAGAGGAATAATCATGTGTGCAGACCTCCTTCTTTCAAAGAAAATCCCTCTTGTTGTGGTTTCTCAGCAGGAAGAGAGCCAAGGAGCTTTAAGAATTCTATGTGGTCAAGCGCTTTGCCTAAGAGCTCTGTTGTGAACCCCATTGCTCTGGCCTGCTTCCAATGCTAGAAAAAGCTTCTTTTGCTGTTCTGCCTCATCTCTTCAGCTTCTATCACCAAGAAATTTCTGTTGAATGTGACCATGAGCCATGCTGTTACCCATCCTGTTGGTGTGGCATTAGTGCATTTCATCCTCTGTCCCCTAGTTTAACATCTGCCAGGAATATGCCAGGTAGCAAGGGGAATGAAAGGACAATGAAAGCATGGTCTCTAGTTGCATGACTTCATCCTCCTGATAGGTTCATGAGACAGAATGTGGTATTTTCCTCAGAAAGCGAAGGAAGCACATGGCTTAAGCACATGCATAAACACAGGAAGTAAAGAGGGGTTACTTTTGATAGAAAAGATTCTGGGTGGCTTCATGGAGAAGCCTGGACCTTGAAGAGCAGGTAAAGTGTTTTGCCAAGGCTGAGGTAGTGGGAAGAAAGGACACGACAATGCAACAGAACTGCATAAACATCTTTACAGAGACAAGAATTAGCAGAACGAGATTAGAAAGAGGACCAGGACTCAAACTTGTTCGTATGTCTGTTACGTGACGGGGACGTGTTAGACTCTCAAGAGTGGAGTAAAGCTGGGTTGTGGAGGGCTGTAAATGTCTGAATAAGGTAGGTGAGCATCATTGCTAATGGAATAAAGGGCTGGTGAGTGGAGGGACATGATTAGGGGTTATGTTTAATATGGCAATATTGAGGAGACTAGCATAGGGCTTGAGGGAGCATATGTAGAAGCCTAATGAAGGCTGAACAGCCTATAGGAAACTCATCTTAAAATCAAGTTGAAGAGCAGTTTGTAATGTGGGGTGTGTGTGTGTGTGTGTGTGTGTGTGTGTGTGTGTGTGTATGTGTGTGTGTGTGTGTGTAGAGAGAGAGAGACAGACCCACACAGAGACAAATATAGAGAGATAGACAGAGACACAGACCTAGACCCACACAGAGACTGAGAGAAGTGAACGTGATTACCAGTGTGTATGTGCATGGGGTGCACATGGAGGGAGCTGGTTCTCACCTCCTCTCTTGTGTTGCAACAGTCTATCTTTTTACTTCGGCAGTGTGCTTCAGGGAAGCTGGTCCCACACATGTGTGTGTGACCTTTATTTCCACCTTGTATCTGGCCATAGGAAGCTTGGGTTGCAGGTGTGGCCTACTGTGTCCAGCTTCATACATAGGTCCCAGGGATCTGAACACAGGACATCAGGTTTGCAGGAGAAATGCTTTCACTTAAGCCATATCCCTGGTCCCAAACATTGTGTATTTTGACCATTGTCTTTTCATATTTTCTTTCCCTTAACTCCATGAAATCTTATTTTTTCACTCTTTGTGTCTTTGACTTTTAAGACATTAGTGTCCACATATAAGTAAGATTCTATAGTATTTGTCTGTTCATGTCTGCCCTAGTTTTTTTTTTTTTTTAACATAATGCCCTTGAGTTTTTTCTATGACAGTGTAAATAGCAGAAATTCTTTTAAAAGGCTAAAAAAAAAAATCCCATGACAGTGCATATGTACTACATTTCCTTTACACATTGGTCAACAAAGCCTTATATTGTCCCTAAGCATTAGATACTGTGAGGCATCCTGTAGGGAACACAGGTATCTCTTCGAGGTCCAGATTTCTGTTCCTATACATACATACTCAGATCTGGACTCCCACTCTAAACTGTAGTATCTGTAGTTAATGGTACTGTGTTGGAGAGTTAAAAATTTCCTAGTAGGACAGAACTTAAGTAAGTCTTTGCGCTACCCCCCAAAACCAAGTAATAATAAAGCGGGTGGAACAAAGCTTAGAAAAGTGCATGATGTATCTGAAGCCTTGAAGGTGGTGACGGCTTCCCGAATGTTCACTTGTTGCCAGATTTGTGGAATTGTATACATCACACAGGTGCAGCTTTTTAATGTCAATCATACCTCAATAAAGTGCTTTAAAGCTGGAAAGAGGATTGGGACCACTAGGTGAGCTCTTCTGGAATGTGAACGGAGGCACCACACAGGTTCAGTGAGCAGCTTAAAGTCAATATTAGACATGAGGGATGGAAAAAGAGGATGATTCGAAGGGGATGTGATTATATGTCATGAGGCTGGCACCAATCTGACAGCATGCTTGGTGTAAAATTACTCAGATACACCCAGGAGGAGCCACAGCAGGAGGGTGAGTTCAGCTCCAGTTAGACGGTGCTTTGGGAAAGGTCTCTGATTCTTTCTAACAGCAAGTGAAGTTATTATTGTTTTTAGCTTCCAAGAGTTACTAACTTTGTGTGTGAAAGGATGGGAGCATGCATGCCCTATGGTGCACATGTGGAATGGGCTGTCTCTCTCCTATGGTGCACATGTTGAATGGGCTAGCTCTCTTCTTCCACCATGTGAGCTCTGGGGATCACACTCAAGCCATCATGTTTGGTAGCAAACTCCTGTACCTGCCGAGCCACCTCTCCAGTCCCAAATAGAGTCATTTGTCATACAGCAACAATTTATTTAGAAAGCAGGAACATATTGCCTTTCTTTTTCTTGTTCTGAAGCATAAAGGTATTTGCACTGGTGTCGCATCTCAGTGGTAGAGCACTTAACTGGCAGGCATGAAGATGTTGGTTCAATCAAAAACAGAAACAGAAACAGAGAACAAGAAACCAGAAAGGATAAATGCATCAGCCTGAAAGGAAACGGACACCAAGGTTTACAGCTCATGCCTGCATGCTGGCATCATTGGCTCATGCAAGGAGAAATAGGTTTCCAGCGCATTGAACAGGTTCATCAACATTCACCATACAAGCCACAGCAAATCAGAAGTCACTTACACAGGGCCTCTGAAGGATCCAATAGCCCATACAGTAACAGTGGAGATGCTTTATACCAAATTAACTCACTGCAGTGTGTTGCCTGTAATTACTGCTATTGTGTTGACTGCTCTACATAATGGTAAGGCTGGGAACATGGAACCATGCACCATGAATTATCTCTGCCAACCCTCACTTGGATCCCATCTCAGTATTATATGGTATATTTAAAGGTGGAGAGAATAATAATAAGAAAAACACTTTTGTATTTGTAAACACTTGAATGATTTAAGTGCTCTACAAACTCCAATAATACATTTTAAATCCTCAGTGTAAGGTTGTTACATGTGGAATATGTGGAGAAGTATAAATTAATAAGGTCATTTGGGACATGTTAAGACTGCTCTCTCTCTCTCTCTCTCTCTCTCTCTCTCTCTCTCTCTCTCTCTCCCCCTCTCTCCATGTCTCTATGTGATGATGTTTCAAGAGATAAGAAAGTTATGAGGACTCTGTAACAATAAATGGATTAAATTTTTGATGGATTCATAATATGAAGTAGTGAGATGTTGAAAGTGGGGCATCTTAGTATCTCTTTTGTTGATGTGATAAAATAGCCTGAGAAAAGAAACTTATAATACCCTGCCTCACAGTTCAAGGGTCCAGTCCACCACAGGGGAGATGGCAAGATGGCAAGAACTTGAAGTAGCTGGCCACACATCTCACCTACAGTGAGGAGACAGAACGAGCAATATGCACCAATGCTCAGCTCTCTTCACTCATGCCGTGATGGACCCCATCCAGGAAGTGTGGCCACCCACAGTGGTGAGTCTTCCCAGCTCAGTTAATATAACCAGTACAAACCACCAGTATGCACAGAGACTCTTCTCTTATGTAGTACTAGAGTCTGTCAATTTGACAGCGGACACTAATCTCATGCTGGAGAAGTCTCCTTGTTGGGAGGGGCATATCATGCCCTGTCATCTTCCTCTAGTCCCTGTTGCTTCCTGTTCACCGTGATGTGAACTGCTCTCCCTTGGCATGGCTTTTTCACCATGACGGCCTGAACCCTCTGAAAGTGTGGGGCAAAATAGATCCTCCCCATTTTAAGATTTTTCTATCAGCTATCTAGTCACAGTGAGATAAAAATAACTAACATAACAAGGATGTTTTGCTTGAAAACTGCCTATCAGCATCTTTATTTAATAAATGGAGACCTACTTTTATATTAACAATGAAACCATTAGCTTCTGGGCACAATATTCCAGATAGACACCACCTTTTCTTTAGGCTGTTCAAGGAAACAATTTGCTTATGACTGCTATGTTCCATACAGTCCCGGAGAGCACTGTCCCAATATGAACCACAAGAAGAAATTACAAGCTTGAAGATATCTTATATACGTAATATTAATTTTAACATGCTATTGTAGTTAACTGAATATGACCCAAACAGCATTTCACTCAAGGTGTGAACTTCCAGGAACAGCTGTACCAAATTACCCCAAGCTTGGTAAATTTAAAAAACAATTTATTTTCTCCAAGCACAAAGGGTTCTGGAGGCCAGAGCTTGAAATCTGTTCCATTGGGCACAAACTGAAGGTTGGCACGGTTGTGGTTTTTGTGAAGTTTCTGTGGCAGAATCCATTCGTACCTTCTGGTGGCTGCTGGCAGTTCCTGCTTGATGGCCACAGTGTCCCTGTCTCTGCCTGCAGGGCCATATTGTCCCCCTTTCTTCTGGGTATATCCCGTTTTTTCTGTCTCTCACTCAAAGGAAATGCTTGACTGTATTTAGTATCTAATGGAGTGGTTCTCTACTTTTCTGATGCTTCTGCCCTGTGATACAGTTCCTCATGTTGTGAAGACCGCCAACCATAAAATTATTGCTAGTGTTAAGAGTAAGTGTAAGTATCCGATATCCTCCTCATCTTAACATCATTAAATTGAGAACATAAGTAAAGGAATACATACCTGTAATAAAGCTGAATTAATAGAATAATTATTACATTTGTTCAAAAATTTATTTTTCCTCCAAGTTTTTAAATTAAAATTAAAGAAAATTGGAGGCTAGTGAGATGGCTCAATGGATAAGAGTGCTTTCTGTGACAGCATAAAGACCTGAATTCAAAACTCCATGTCCCACATCAAAGCCAGAGTGTGGATGTGTGCGCACCTGTAATCCAAGCTCTGTAGGCATCGGAACGGGATGGTCTCGGAGCTTTCTGGATGCTTGCTTTGTTCCAGCCTCAGTGGGAGACACCATCTCAAGGGAAAAATATGGAAAGTGGTAGAGCTGAACAGCTGATAGCCTTTTCTGGCCTCCATGCATAAACCAGCATGCACATTATCACGCACAGGTACATACACTATGTGCAAACACGTAAATGCCTCACACTTACCATACACATCATACACTAAGACACACAAATACATTTAAAGAGAATGGAAGTCTTCCTGCCTAAGGTGTAGCTCCTACTTGTCAGGTGCTTAGTACCCATGCAGAGACTGTCCGCAGGCTACCATTTTCCACACTGAGGAGCAAGTGAGATCTCACCTGTTCCTCTTCTTTCTCCAAGCCAGTTAAAATCCTCTATGCACATAATCTGCGTATAATTGTTTACTTACACAGAATTTCTGACAAATAATTTATTTCCCAGCTTTTCATCCACTTTACTGGCAGCTATTACTTTCTGTATTTTACAAATGAGCAAGCAGGGCATATGAACATTGACAAAGATGCATAGGTTGTCCATGGAGGAGATAAACTTGCCCCGGAAGTATTTCCCCAACATAATGCCGTACTGTTTTCTAATAGTGTGTTCTACTGCAACGACCAGAGACTCCCCTGACTCAGAAGTTTATGCTTGGTTTAACAATAACTCTGTCAAAGGTTGAATCCTGCCTGAAAGCATTGCTGAGTGAAAGGAGGCCATGGGAAATAGTGGTATCTAGCCCTTCAGTTAAGAATTATAATATGTGTTGGAATTGGGAAAAAGCTGTATACAAAGTAAATATTTTTGTGTATATGGTTTCTCTGTTTTATTAAAAATGAGGCTACAATAAGTGTACAACGATCTGTACTGAATTATTTTGCCATTTTGGTTAAGAAACACATATTTGTATTCTTTTCTATTTTTGTAATAGTTTTGATGCATTAGTTCATGTATCTCTAAAATGGTCAAATTAGATAAGGATGAGAAAAATGACTATATAAGGATATCTAGATACACAGTTTTCAGGACATAACCTGGCACATGCTTATTGAATGGAAGTAATAAAAAGAAAATAAGTAAAAGAAGGGGTTTCGATAGCTACATTGATAAAATAATTAGTGAAGTTAGTATGTAAGCTTATAGGATAAAGACAGAAACAGAAAACATCCTGAGCCATGAATATAACCGAGATATCAGAAGTCACACGCATTGTGTGTAGAAGAGCCTTGTCAATGTCAAAATTCTGATGACTCAGTTCTTTTTCAGCGGCTGATTTTGACATTTCAGCTTTGCAGAGGTCTGAAGACCCTCTTCTGTGTCAAATAGATATTCCATCTTCTCAGCTGAGCATCCCCTATCACCTCACCCCCCCATTCCGCTCTTCATATGGTGCCTTTGCTTCTGATATTGACAGACTAAAGGATTGCTCATTCCCCATAGCCCCACAAGGTAAATTAAAAAAAGGAAAAGTCAAAGCTATTTCTGGACCCTCTCGCACTTAGGGACTCCCAACTCAATACATCTTGGTTGCTTGGAAATGATGCTTATTAATAAGTGAGGAAGGCACAGTTAGTTCATGAGGCTTCAGGGTCATCTATTTAGGGGATAATTTACTTGCCAAATACATTTATGTTTTGAATTCTTATAAGTTGTGTACCACAAGATATTTGCAATTATGCAATTACTTTTATGGGTCATTGAATACAATCAATGATCAGAGATGTTGAAGACAATTCCAAAATCTTCTCATCTTTTAACATGTGAAATTTATTATCCATTAGCTCAAAAAGAGGTTAAGACTATTATTATCTATATGACTGTCTCATATATACATATAGCATCAAAATATCATTCCTATTTTATAGAATATAAAACAACAATATATCTGTGAATCTATGTGTGTATACCTGCATACAGAACAGTAACACACACATATGACAACTACAATTTCTGAACCTTGTTTTAGAGAGGAATGTTCAGCAATGTGACACGTTGAACATAAGTTTGAATCTCTTGAATGCAACATTGAAATTATTAATCCAATACAACATCAGAGAATCACCTGCCTTACAGCTGAAAGAAAGGAATCTCTTACATGTAGACATTTTGAGGAATTTCTGACACATGTGACACATATCTAATAAAGGCAGCAAAATAAAAGCATCTTTATTGGGCTTTCTGAAACTATTTGAAAACAGAATAGCAAAGCAGAACTCTGTCTTCACCGAATCCAGGAAGCAATCTTTGTGTCTGCAAGGCTGTAAATTGGGTTCCCCAGAGCCTGTGTTAATCAGCCATAGCTGAACTCTTCACACAGAGACATCCCCTACAGAATGTGAACCCTGTGCACAATTCTGCAAAGTGTTAGACACACAAAAACACACATGTGCAAAGCCCCAAACTTTACACTTCTGTCAACAGAATTCTGTGTAATCCATGTTATTGTCACATGGTAAGAAAGTGCAGTGCACGAAGCTCAGAAAGTTCTAAAAGCTGCCCAAAGCCACAGGGGAAAGAAGAGCTGGCATGAAAATTCCTTTACCTTTGAATCCCAAACATCCTGGTAGCCTGCTTACTCTTCCTCTGAGTGCCACAAGGCCTCCCCACCAAGGGGAAGTGGTTAAATAGGAGGCACCATAGTTCATGTCATAGTCAGTTCCCGCTCTCCACACAACTGTGGAGAATGTACTGTCCATCGGCTAGATCTGCATGGGGTGTGTGTGTGTGTATCTAGGTTTACTGCATGCATTGTCCTTGTTTGGTACAGTAGTTTGAGCAGATCTCCCTAGGTCCAGATCCACCAGCCTTGATGGTCTTCTTGTAGGGTTCCAGGACATTCTGCATCCTTCCATTTCCCCATTCTCCCATACCTCTCCCACCTGAAGTCCCAATAGCAAGTCCCAGCATCTGTCCCAATCCCTTGCTAAATGAAGACTCTCAGAGAACATCCCTGTTGGGCTAGTGTCTAATAATAAATGAGTATATACCATGTGTATCTTTCTGGATCTGAGTTAACTCACTAGGGGAGGGGAAGAGGGTGAAAGAGGGAGGGCTGAGAGAACTGGAAGATAGAAATGAGAGGATAGCAATTGAGATATAATCTGAATAAATTATTTAAATAAAAAAATAAAATCACCTTTCCTCTTTAAAAAAATCCCAAACATCTTCTTAGACAAGGACAAGCAAACATTTCCAGATATGGAAGTAAGCAAAGGACAGGAATACTCAAAATTTTCTACAGAAATCCCATGTCGAAATCTCCACACCCCTCCACAAGGTTATGATGTTACATTCTAGCATCTAGTTTATAGTGTCCTTGAAGTGGCTCCTTCAAGAATGGTATCTGTGCCCTTATCAAAAGGCCTTCTCTTTTTCTTCTCTTCTCTATCTTCTCTTCTCTTCTATTTTATTTTATCTTATTTTATTGAGGGTTTCTTTCCACAGTCCACATTGTCTTAGAAGTCATATTCCTTCTAGCTCAGCCTCCCAAGTGCAAAGAGGAAAGGCATGTGCTCCCATACTCACCAAGAGAGCCCTCTGGTCATCTTTGCCAAGTAAGGATAACCGTGGTCAGCTCCAGAAAAGAACTCTCACCATAACCTGACTGATTCATCTGTCCCTTTATAAAGCTCAGCCATCAACTCCAGAACCGTGAGATGTAAACTCCTTTTGTTTTGTTTCAGGAACACAAACTAACTCATACAATTAAAAAGAAAGGGATAGAAATACATCAGAGCTAGTTTTAATTCTATTCAGACCTCTTCTCACAAACAGCTGATCACATGAACGCATCATCTTTGTTCCGAATAATAAGAAAACAATTAGGTACTATGCTTGCTAGGCACCACCAGAGAGTAAAAAGACAAATGAAAAACAAAACTAACATACAAAACACACAAAGTGAATGTTACATTATGAAGCAGATGACAATTACGGGTCAGTGTGACCCTGGGATGTCAAGGAAATTAAAAAGAAAAGGCCAAGAGAGTGCAATGATATGTACAAAAGATGAAGTGGGGGAAAAAATCGCACAGAACATGATGAAAATTGTGTTGACAGAGTTCAAGACTCAAATAGAAATGGAAAAATTTCATAAATAAGAGTCACAGGAGCAACAGCAAAAAGGGAAGAATAGATAGAAATGAAGACACAGTGGGGAACCAGGAAGAGCCTGAGAAAAGTCAGTGTGACAAATGTAAACAAGGAAAACAACAAACATAAATCCTTCAAAACTTAAATATTGATGCCATTTAAATTTTATTGAGGAAAATTATGGGACAAATTGAACACTAGAATATTTAAAGTATTTTTTTTTAGAATCAACATTTTTATTTATTTTTTTATATTTATTTATTTTTAATTAATTTATTCTTGTTACATCTCTATGGTTATCCCATCCCTTGTATCCTCCCATTCTCCCCTCCCTCCCATTTTCCCCTTATTCCCCTCCCCTATGACTGTTCCTCAGAGGGATTACCTCCCTCTGTATATGCTCATAGGGTATCAAGTCTCTTCTCAGTGACCTGCTGTCCTTCCTCTGAGTGCCACTAGGTCTCCCCCTTCAGGGGACATAGTCAAATGTGAGGCACCAGAGTACATGAGAAAGTCATATCGCTCTCTCCACTCAAGTGTGGAGACTGTCCTGTCCACTGGCTAGATCTGGGTAGGGGTTTAAAGTTTACCGCCTGTATTGTCCTTGGCTAGGGCCTTAGTTTGAACGGGACCCCATGACCTACAAGTAGAACATTATGATAGGCAGAATATTTAAAGTTTTAAAGGAGAAAAATATTGACTGAATGACATAGGGGATTTAGAGTGTGTCTTGGGATATACTTACAAACACAAAGATGCTGTCTGCTAAACTTGTGCTCTGTGATGGATAAAAGCATTGATTCTTCTTTTTTCCCAGGGAAGGGGTCTGCTGAGAACAAGGCTAGAGGGCTGGACAGATGGTTGAGATTAGGAGTACGGTGACATACTGGAGATCTATGACAGTGTAGGCTCCAGGGAGCATGTAACGGGTACTCTAGCTGAGACTTCTAGTAGCCAGGGTGATGGGGCATGAAGAGGACACCCTCTATCTACACAGGACTCCTAGTGGAAGGAAACTTCAACCCAGGACTTGCCCTGCCTACAAGATGTGCAGGAACAGGGGATGGAGCAGAGAAGGAGAAAATGTGCAGAGTGCCTAGGCCAACCTTAGACCCACCCATAGGAGACAGCCAACCCCTGGCACTATTGAAGATGCTCTCCTGTGCTTGTGGATGGCAGCCTAGCATAGCTGCCCTCTGAGTGGCTCTACCCAGCAGCTGATGGAAGCACATGCCAGAGAGTCATAGCCAAACATGGCGTGGAGTGCAGGGAGTCTTGGGTTAGAGTGGAGGGAAGGATGGAGAACTCAGAGTGGACAGACATTCCACAGAAAGATCAACAGAGCCAACTAACCAGTGTCAGGGGAAGTACTGTGGAGAATGGGGCTCCAGCCAGGGACCATGTATGGGCTGGATCTGGGCCCCCTATAGAGATGCACAGGGTTGGCAGCTCTGTTCATCATGTGGGGACCCTAGTGAGGGAAGTGGGGGTTGGCTTTGACATGGACTAAGCTTCCTGCCTTTTTTTGTCACTTTCCCTTAGCAGGGCTGCCTCGCTGAGCCACAAGGGATGGGGATGCCCTCAGTCTTGGTGAGCCTTGATATGCTGGGATGGGTAGATGGGAGGATTCCCCTTCTCTGTGGAGTAGGGGAGGGGGAAACAGGGCAGGAAGCTGGGATGTGTTGGGGAGAGGAGGAAGGAGCTATAACCAGGTAAAGTGAATAATTGATAGAATAATGTAAAAAAAAAAAAAAACTCACCACTTGTAAATGTGTTCCAACTGGGAGCAGATGTGCTAACATACACTAGTCTAAGTGGCTGGCTTGAACAACCACAGTTGAAGTGCGCACTGCACCACACATCAACAACTATCACAACTCAGGTTGAGGGTTGGAGGGAGGGAAGGCAAGTGGGTCTATTAGTGTCACCCTTCGTTTCTACTGTTTAAAAATTCTAACTCAAGAAATATGTCTGATGATCTTAATTAACGTTGTCGAATAGAATAAAGATAAGAAGCTTCCAGATTGAACCCAGCAAAACCATAACTGTCCAAACCATAACAGATCCACGCAGATTCTAGCAGGAAGACGAAATACATAACAGAATCATGACTAAACACACCCACCATATAAATGAATAGTAGCAGGGCCCCTTTGGAAAGATTTCTCCAAAGACAAACAGGAAAAGGAAGGCCAACATGATATCACATGAAGGGAACACTCCGAGGGTGTTGACCTTGCACAAGTTAGGCCAACCTAGAAACACATGAATGCTCAATGGTAAAAAAATGCAGTAAATATGTGACACAAATGAAACCATATGCCCATCTTTAACATGACTAAAAGCAGTGTGGGAAATATGCTGCTTAAATTTATGAAAATTTAATTTTAGAAAATTCAGATCTCTTGATTTTTCTCTCTTACCTCCATAAATGTATATGCCATTTTTCTTTTTAAAAATTAGTCACTTTACATCCCAATCATACCACCCTTCCTCATCTCCTCCCTGTCTCGCCCTTACTTCCTCTTCTCCCCCATCCTCATCCCCTAGTCCTTAGAAATAGAGAGCCCTTCTCCTTTACCAACTAATCCCAGACTATCAAGCCTCTTTAGGACTGCCTGCATCCTCTTCCTCTGTGGCATGGCAAAGCCACCTTGCCCTGGGGAAGTGATCAAAGAGCAAGCAACAGAGTTGATGTTGGAGACAGTCCCTGGTCCCCTTACTAGGTGACCTACATGGAGACTGAGCTGCTTTATTGGGGGCCTGGGTCCTCTGCATGTATGGTTCTTGTTTGGTACATCAGTCTCAGCACTCCCCATTGGGGTCAGATTTGTTGGTGCTGTTGGTCTTCTTGTGGAGCTCCTGTCTCCTCCAGGTCCTTCTATCCCCCTATTCTTCCAAAAGACTTCCTGTGCTCTGCTCCAAAGTTTGGCTGTGAGTCTGAGCATCTGCTTTGATCCCCTGCTGGGTGGAATTTTTCAGAGGACCACTATGGAAGGCTCCCATCCAGTTCCCTTTCTCCAACAGCTTCCAGGGTCTGTTCTATTTGCAATTCTGAATAAGAATTAAGCATCCTCTTTAGGATCCTCCTTGTTACTTAGCGACTTTAGGTCTGTGGATTGTACTATAGTTATTCTCTATTATATGACTAATATCTACTTATAAGTGAGTATACCATAGGTGTCTTTCTGAGTCTGGGTTACTTCACTCCAGATGATCTTTTCCAGATCCATCCATTTGCCTGCAAATTTGATGAGGTACTTGTTTTCAATAGCTGAATAGTATTCCATTGTGTAAATGTACCACAGTTTCTTTATGTATTCTTCGGTTGAGGGACATCTAGCTTGTTTCCAGATTTTGGCTATGATGAATAAAACTGCTATGAACATAGTTGAGCAAATGTCCTTATTATATGGTGGAGGATCTTTTTGTTACATGCCCAGGAGTGGTATAGCAGGCTTTGAGGTAGAGTTGTTCCTAGTTTTCTGAAAAAGCACCAGATTGATTTTCAAAGTGGTTGTACAAGACTGTACTCCTACAATGGAGGAGTGTTCCTCTTTCTCCACATCCATGTGTTGTCACTTGAAGTTTTGATCTTATCATCCTTCGTCATCAGGGAAATGCAAATGAAAAACTCTGAGATTCCATCTTATACCTATCAGAATGGTTGAGGTCAAATGTCTATATCTTAATTAAGAACAAACTTATGACTTGGTAAGAAACACCAATCACATTCCCTTGAAAAAGTGGACTTATGTAAGACTCTCAGCCTACCATATGTAAAAGAATGACAATGTAGAATTCAGGTTCACTTAACAACTAAGTAGATAAGAGAAAAAAATGAAGATGTGGAATTAGAACAAAGGACACTAAATTATGGTGAAAGATAATATTTGTGAAACATTCAAAAGAAAAATCACAGAATGATAATCAATTTAAACATTGGTGAAATATCAAACTGGCACTGAACATCTAAGAACATTCAGAGGTGTTAAGCATAAGTGGTTGAAAGAAAAGATGGAATTGGTAATGACAACAGAAGTAATAATGCAGTGAACTTAAGGAAAGTCCAAAGCTGAGACAACCCTCTGAAATCTAAGGACATAAATATTTCATTTTCAGTTATATTCTTTTTGAAATAGAAAGTTATTGCAAATAGATCACCTGCTTCCTCAGTAATTTGTTTTATTACTGTTTCAAAAGGGAGTATATTTAAGAAGGTCATTTATGGACATATTTTAGAAAAAATTATACCAAAAATACAAATTCATTCTAAGACATGTCTGAGAAATGACTTAAACTGTGTAGTATTGATGCATGGCTATTGACGTTAAGAGAATAAGACTAGAACCTGGACACAAATGTACAGCTAATACATAACAAGAGCGGTGTGTCAAGAGGTTAGTGGAGGGACTAAGATTTTCTGTAGATGGGGTGTGGCATACAGGAACATTCTTATTGTGTTATTAGGAAGACAGAGTACATGAAGCCATTATCACTTATTTTTGGCTAAGATTAAGTGTAGAAATAGTAAAAAAAATGTGTATGTCTTATACAAACCTTGTTAAATCACTACACAATCACAAGTACAGCTCCACAATACAAGGTCAAAATAAAGCAAAATGAGATATAAAGATACATTATTACTTCTGTTGTCATTACAGATTCTCATTGGTTCTTTTCTTCATTCTTCCTCATCTCTGCCCTGTTTGTATCCTCCTACCATAGTAGCTTCATTTCCACTTGCATGCATTGATTTGCCATTAAGAGAATATGCTAGAACAAGAAGTTGTAGGGTACATATGACTTCACTTGTCTTTTATTTATGTGTCCTTCACTTGTTACACACTTACAAAATGACAAATATTGTTCTAGGATCTGACTTGATTACCATAACCCAATACTTATATTGATAGTGATTGAGAGATTATCAGTACTTTTCAGTGTATACCTTCTTTACTTAGGGCTTGCAACTTTATAATTTACGCAGGGAATACAAATAAATAGGAGTCATATTGAGAATAGCAAGGAAGACAAATCTATACACAACCACTATTTAACAGCTTTCAAAAGTACATTGTCCTTTTCCTCTACATGAAGACACCTATGGAGTCTCTGCTTACGAGCCAGGACACAGGTCCTCACCAGACATCAAACCTGCTTATAACATAATAGCAACACTTCCAACTTCCTGATCTGAGAGCAATAAATTTGTTTGGCAATAAACTTCCTCCCCCATGTCTATAGTGTTTTGTTACAACATCACAAACAAAGACACACATTCTTCTGGTGAAGTGCAGTCGTTCTTGATCATTTCTTTTCTTTTCTTTTTCAGGCTCTGGTCTCACATCCCTCTTATCCTATTTTTAAAGGTAATTGTTCCACTATAATCAATGTGTACATATCTGTGTGCAAGTTTCTTTATTGCTCGTGTTCTGTTTTAATTATTTTCATAATCCATACCATGCTTTATATGTCATTTTGCTTTATTTTGGCCCTTAATATTGTGTGTTTGTGTACTTGTGTTGGTGTGAGGGACTTAATTTTTAAAAGACAGTCATTCTTTTGACTACTTCTACACTTCATGTTAGCCAAAAATAAGAGGGGATGGCTCCTTGTACTTCAAAAGCTTTATAGTGACCTATTGACTAAATCCACTGCCTCTTACTAATCATAAATATTGCATCCAAATCTACCAAATATTTAGTGAGAACATTCTTGAGAATGACTCTTTTGTGATAAATATTCGGATTTTAAAATTATTTTTACATATACATATATATTATTTCACATATATAAAATAAACTGCCTATAATAAGAAGAACCATGAAACAATCAGGAATTATATAAATGTTACATCCATAGAGTTTTGGCTATTTGTATTTGGCACCCTTGAAGAAAACATCTTTCCTATCTTGGTGTGTCTAAAATTCTCAATGTAAATCAATATCTATCATATCTCATGTTTATCAACTTTAAAAAAAATCTATGTAGACCTCAATACATCTTAACCCCTAAACAACTAAGCTTAGTTGTAAAACTAAGCTATCTGGTCTTCAACCCCATCAGAGACTTGAGAAGGAATAAAATTAATTATCTGAGTAGACAGGAAGCACAGGTTAGCAGCTTCCAAAAATGAGAACATGACAGAGTCAGTTTGCTGCCTGAACAGTCATCCAAAACTCTTTATACTGCTGGAGCATTATCTTCAGCCTTCTGGCCCAATGTATCTGACAGACATATTTGTGAAGCAGGAACTATCGAGGACTTGCTTACCCTGTCTTGGCAGAGTTTGGCTGTCGACTCTGCCTGTGTCCAGCCTTACCCATTTTAGGCAGAATTCTGTCTGTGGCAGAAATGAGGACATTTTGCCCAGTTGTTCCTTTGTCACATTTGAAGCCATCTCCATAAGGAGGTTCTTTGTTGCTCATCATTTTCCTCGAGGTAGAAATGGTGTTTCCAGGAGTTAACCTGTCTTCTTGTCAAAGACTCTTTAAATAATAAAAACGTCTTTAAATGCCATATTCTATAGGTCCTCTCACAAGGTTATTTTTAATTTATTGGTATAGAATTTTGCATATTGATGTAAAATAACTTTAATTTTGATACATTCACATGGAATTAAAAGTTAAGATTACTCTTCACACATTTTATATATATATATATATATATATATATATATATACTATAATATGAGGTATTATACACATACAGCTCAACTATAATACAAGGTTTACTCCTAATACTTTGAAAGTGGTATTGCAGGCTGTTTACAAGTTATACAAGTGTACATGTAATACAAGTTAATTGTTAGTTGATCAAATCATGGTCATGTCAATTACTAGTCTATTTTTAATCACAAGAATATACATTCTAGGTTTAACAGATAGATATGATCCTATAGACAGATGAGGTAAAATAGTTAGATAAGGTATTCAAAATAATTCAGATTAAAAAAAGTGTACAGGATACAAAAGCAAGGCTGTTGAGACTTCTGAAGCTGGTGAAAATTGCATCTCATGTCTCAATGGCAGATTCTTCTTCCAGACTTGTTCAGAAGCAGAGAAAGAAATAAAACTCTGTTCACAGAGTGTCTCAGGAATATCAACGGCTGAATCCTGGGAAATTATAGACAGACAAAGTCACAGAGTTTATTATGTTGTTCTAACACAGGTTGGACATTTACAGAATTTTCTTAGTGCAGAGCAGTGTGAATATGAAAGAAACCAGATAAGATGGACACACACTGTGTTGCTAAAACACATCTTCCTGAGAGTTCCCTGTGTTTCCACAAGTAGTCTAGCTCTTTAATGCCAGTATGAAAGAACACATTAACCTTAGACCTAAAATATGAGACTATTTTGTATATTTTCTGTACATCAAAGAAGGCTAACTGGTTAGGACTGATGCAGTCAACTGTATTTCATCATTGCTTATATGAAGTCCTGAATTCAAAAGCTCCCTATTTCGATCTTGCTGTGGAAACATGAACAAATGACTAACTTATTAAACATTTATGTTCTACTTTGTTCTACGAAAACTTCAAGTCATCTAAGAGCAATGAAATTTTTATTAGTAGGGGCAATTAGATGATTGATTGTCCTTGGACTGAAGAAACTGCTTTACCCAGAGATGCCTTGAAGTTACAAGTGTCCCTGGCACTGTATTCCATGTGTGCACCCTGCAACGGGCAGAGACAGACGTATATGCTCTCACTCCCTTGTCTTAAAGTGTGGCAATTCAGACCCATCGGAAGTATAAATTGAGAATCCACTTTCCCTTAAGCTACATCTTGATGTAGGTGCTTCAGTTTTATGGCTCTGTTCACCTCTTAAAACCCCAAAGCTACTAAGAATCATAAAAACTCAGAAAGGCATTGAATCCTAAGCAACACTAAGAGACTCCTGGAAAGACAGAATTCTGCAGGACACTGCAGACAGAGCCTTGAGTGGTTTTGGAAACACAGACTATACTGAAGGCTGGAAATCTATGGAGCCAGGGTTATGGAAAACAAAAGACGTAGTATGTGCTGAGCAAAAGAGTAAACATGAGAGTGGGACTCCTGTGGCTTGGTTCCCCATCCCAGGGTGAATGGTGCAGGCCGTATTTCCCCTTTCGGGATACTCTTTCTGATTTCTAAAGTGGTGCTGATATTTTTTTTTTACTCTACAAAGTTGTTTAAATTAATGTGTTCACTCTGAAACACAATTAGAGTTGAGTCAGGTTCGTGGTAACAAACACTCACCCCCGAAGGGTTGTATTTAAACTTTTAAAATAATTATTTTATGTCTTGGGTGTTTTTGCACCACCTGAGTGCAGTGCTAAAGGAAGCAAGAAGAAGGGGTCAGATCCGCCGGAACCGGAATGACAGATGGTTGTGAAATGCCATGTAGGAGCCAGGGATTGAACCTAAGTCTTCTGGAAGAGAAAG
>OU015747.1:121551045-121570208 GCA_907169655.1 Acomys percivali
ACACACACACACACACACACACACACACACACACACACACACACACAAATGATAACAGAATAATGGATATACCACTTAACTTGACATTGGTAATCATTTCTCAGGGTGCACATGTATGAAATATCACATCAGACACATTAGATAAACATGCAATATTTACTTCCCAGTTACATTTTATGAACCTGGAAAGAAAGCAAACAGGAAGATGTAAGGTGGTCATGCTTGCCCTCAGTCCTCCTGAAGCTACTTGTTTGTCTTCAGTTCTTCAAGATACTGTTAGAGTCTCTCTGGAGTGCTTCAGAGACCTGCAAACCTGTTACTCATTGAAACACTGAAACCCCTCAGACTATTGACAAATCTATTGTTGCTCTCCACAAGTTGATGGGAAGGCCCTATTGCTGAAGACAATGTCTACATATCTCATTGAATACAGAAAAGTTAAGCTAGTGCCTAGCTAGAGCCTTCACCCCGACTGACAAGTGTTCATGTTACTGGAAGGTCCTCTACATGCTATCAGAGGTGAATGATAATCTACCCATCCCAGCTATCAACACTGTGGTCTATGATGGTAACCTTCGTGCATGATATGCTGGTGCAATAGTGGTACAAATGTGGTGGGAATGACCAACCGCTCAGACTAGATTTCACTCCATGATGGAACTTATGCCTGATACTTAGGTGGCCAAGAACCTGGGACTAAGTAGGCCCATAGGGAAAAGCAAATAACTACTGTTCTGCTAAAGGGACATAAGGATAAAGTGGCTACTAATGGCATCCTGCTATACCAAAAGATCAGTGCCTCATCATCTGTTAACCAAGAAGCTTGCGTTTGCAGAAAATGGGAATGAACACAGAGGTGCACATATGGACAGTTAAAGATAGTGAGAGCCTTTGGTATGTCTTTCTGATGCCCCTTCACCCAGGGTTCAGGGAACTATGTGGAGAGGAGGTAAAAAGATTTTAGGAGCCAGAAAGGATGGATGCTCCCAAAAAAAACAGAGTTTTCCAGATGTAACTGAACTTATACTCATATGAACACATAGAGACTGTGGCAGCAAATATAGGACCTTTACAGATTCCAGCCATACAGAGTCCCAGTGCTGAGAAGGGGAAGTGGACACAAACACCCAGCCCTAACCAATAAGCTATGCCAAATTGACATCTGCTTACAAAGAAAAAATTAATTTTCTCCATTGAACTTTCAATGGTACATTAATTGCACATAAGAGCAAACCCCGTGCTCAGCAGTACACAGCCAACACAAATGGTATTTATGTAGACTTTTTCTTACATTGGTTTGCTTGGACATTTTCTTTAGTTACTGATCTTTTATTTGTATGTTATTTTTTCTAATTTTGTGTTTCTATGAGTTTGTGTGTATGTGTTTCTTGTGTTATGTATGCATGTATGTATGTATGTATGTATGTATGTATGTATGTATGTATGTATGTATGTTTGCCTCATTGCTTGTGTTCTAAAGAAGGAAGGAAGGAAACAAATGAAGTTGTGTGGGTGAAGAGTGATGTAGGATCAGGGACAAGATGGAGGAGATGGATCAGAGTACCTTGTATGAAAAAACACTTTCAATACAAAATATATATTTAAAAATCTATAATGTGTCTTTCATGCACATCGAAGAACTAGAGGAAGTTCTGTTTGTCCATCTAACAGTGAGAGTCTTTGTCTACGCTACTGAGGCCAGCACAATGAAACAGTGACCACAAGCACTGCCAGTGGAGGCAGCAGTCTGATGATCCTTAGATCACCTCTGACCCAGTGAGTTCTTTTGCCTCCAGTGAAAAGATGCCTGAGGATTTAGTCATTTTCAGTGGGGACTGGGTGCTTACACATGCACAGCAAATTAGGAAGCCTGCTGCGGAGTCCAGGATGTGCCCACATGTAAAATCCCTCTAACAGCAAATATTTAATCAGTGATTCTGCTAAGTGAGGAGACTTGTGCCCACATGGCTGTTTAATCAAGAGCACATGGAGCTGGAGAAGTGCATTCTTACTTTACTTTCAGCATTTTTTTTCTCTCTAATGGAAAAATAACTGTAATGTTGCCTTTGAAGATTCAGGAATGTGGAGCTATGTGGTATAGGCAGAGCATGGAAGGGGCACTTGTTCTCCATGCCAGAGCCTCAAGGTTTCTTGACTGCATCCATCCATTCACCGAGCTTGCAGTAAGTGCCAGAAAGACCTGGAGAATAAAATATACTTATTGCTCACTTTTCTTCATTCCAAATGGATGGCTACAATGTCAGGAAGTCAGTAGGTACAAATACAAGTCAAAAGGCAGGGGGTGAGATCTGGAGAGATGGCTTAGCAGTTAAGAGGAGTTGGGTACCAACGGTTCACAGTCATCTAGATAGAACTCTTCCTCCAAGGGGTCTGATGCTGTCCTCTGGCTTCAGCAGTTGTCACTGCACTCACATGGCACACACACATATACACACAAGTAAAAACAAATATAAAAATACAGGAGGAGGACACTCTACAACAAGGAATTCTTCTTGTGGGGATTTAATAGCAATACTTCAGAATATTCTCAAGGGTATGCCAAGCAGGGAGCACGATAGAGTTCTGTGATTTTCTTCATACCTTTCTTAATGTATGCAGTTTCTACATAAACTCTTACATGTGAAGATTATGCTGATGAATTAAAACACCTTAATTTTATCAGCAGATTCTGTTTAAAATAATCACGGCCATTTTCTATATCAATATGTTGGTGTGCTCATTTGTTACCACTATAAATGCTTCTTCATTTTGGTGGATTATATTTGGAGAGAAGATGGCAGAGTGTGGGCTTGGGTTTTAAGTCATAGAATGTTGTCTTTCACTATAGCACACAATGCAGGTGTATAGGCAGGCTTGAGACTAGTGTAGTGCACTTAGCTCCTTTTTGATATCTTACCTAATAACACCAGCTGCACCCTGCACTCAAAGTCTAAGGCCAGATGCTTTCAAAGCTCTGTCATATTTATCTATGTATCTATCTGTATATCTATCTATCTATCTATCTATCTATCTATCTATCTATCTATCTATCTACATATCCACCCATCTATCATTATTATCTATGTATCTACCTATCTACCTATCATCTATCTATCTATCTATCTATCTATCTATCTATCTATCTATCTATCTACATATCTATCATCTAATCTATCATACATATTTATTTTCCTATCTAACCATGAATCAATCAATCAATGTATCTATCAATCATCTATTTAGTGTGTGGTGTGGTGTATGTGTGTGTGGGGGGGGGTGGGTTGGTGGATATCATATGGAGGTTAGAGAATAACTTGCAAAAGTAGAAGAAGAAGAAAATTTTGGGGAGTCAATTCTCTCCTACCATTTGGGCCCTTGGGATTAATCTCAGGTCATCTGGTTTGACAGGAAGTACACTTACCTCCTTATCCCTTTCACCAGCCCTGGCTTTACACACCTTATCACAAACCAAATGCAAAACACAGAGACATAGTGGCTCTAATTTCCCCTAAAATAAAAAAAAAATGTTTCAGACAGCTCTTTAGAGGCATAATACGATAGTAGTCTTCACACATTCAAATCTACAAGTCAGTAAGCTTTGGGATATGTAGACAGTCATAAACCATTATTATGATTATAGCATGAACTTCTTTTGCTGAGAAAGTTCATTTCATATCATCTTAACCCAGTCTCAGCATGAGATAATGACTGATTTGCTTCTTGTCACTATACATTACTTTGCAGGTTGGATGTTTTGAGTAAATAGAATCAAGTAGCTTTATTTTCTGCTGCCTGGCTTTACCATTCATGACTATTTTAACTCATCTATGTAGTGCATTTATATGCCCTGTTTTTCTGATGTATAGTCATTTCTTGTATTGCTGAACTGCATTGTATTATTTGGTATCTTCAGTTTTTTCCCTCCTACTGTGATTAAACACTCAGACAAGAGTAATGTAAGGGAGAAAGGATTTACTTTAGCTCATAGTCTGAGGACACAGACCTCCATGGTGAGAAGTCAAGGCAACAGGAGCTTGAAGCAGATGTTCTCATCACACTCAAAATCAGGAAACAGGGCAATGACCGCGTGCAGGATGCTCTCTATTTATACAGCCCAAGCTCCCAGACAAGGAATGGTGCCACACAATGGATATGCATCCACACCTCAGTTAGCACAATCAAAATAATCCTCAAAAGTTCAACTCCTAGGGGATTCTCTATTCTGTGAAATTGACAGTTAGCACTATCCATCCTGACTGGAATACCACAGTTTTTTTATTCATTCACTTGTTGATAGTAGATCATTTGGGGCTTTCCAGCTTCTGGCTACTAAAAGTACATTTTCTACCAACACTAATGTAAAAATCTTAATGAGTATGAACATTATTACTCAGGAGTAAATAAAGACTTGAGAATAGAACCATTAGGTCATGTTCATGATGCTGTTTTTGCAAAAGTTCACATAGCCAACAGTGGCACAAGAGGGTCCAGGTTCCCCACAGCCTTGTCACACTGATACTGTTGCTTTGGTTAATTTCAGCCATAATGTCTCATTGTGCCTTTGGTCAGTTAATTGCAGTAACTAATAATTTGGAATATTTTTGATGTTCTCAATTACTACAAGAATGTAGTCCTCGGCAAAGTATATTTTGAATCTTCTAGTGAACTTCATGAGTTCCTATCTATTATCTGTTGGTTCTAATGCTGCCATTACTGGGGCCCTGTTTAGCAAGTCCTTTGCTGTGCCAATGACTTCATAATTATTCTTACTTTCTCCTCTATCGGAGTCAAGGACAGGTCTTCTGCTGAGGTCCTCTATCTATTTGGAGTTGAGTTTTGTACAAAAAAAAATGAAGATCAGATTTCATTCTTCTATATATAATTTGATCATTACCACGTGTTTTTTCTCCAATGAGTACTCTATGGCATCTTTGACAAAACTGGAGTGGCTGTAGAAATATGGTCTTAAATTCTTTTTTTTTTTTTAGTCTTTTTTAAAAAATTTTATTAATTTATTCTTGTTACATCTCAATGGTTATCCCATCCCTTGTAGCCTCCCATTCTTCCCTCCCTCCCATTTTCCCCTTATTCCCCTCCACTATGACTGTTCCTAAGAGGAATTACCTCCCCCTGTATATGCTCATAGGGTATCAAGTCTCTTCTCGGTGACCTGCTGTGATTCCTCTGAGTGCCACCAGGTCTCCCCCTCCAGGGGATATAGTCAAATGTGAGGCACCAGAGTACATGAGAAAGTCATATCCCACTCTCCACTCAAGTGTGGAGACTGTTCTGACCATTGGCTAGACCTGGGTAGGGGTTTAAAGTTTACCACCTGTATTGTCCTTGGCTGTTGCTTTAGTTTGAGCGGGACCCCTGTGCCCAAATCTGCCTATCATAATGTTCTACTTGTAGGTTTCTAGGACCCACTGGATCCTTCTACTTTGCTATTCTCACATGGTTCTCTCTTCTAGAGTCACAATAGGATGTCCTCCCCTCTGTCCCAGTTTCCTGGTAAGGGAAGGCTTTCATGGGACATGCCCCTTGGGATAGTATGCAGATATAAGTGAGTATATACCATTTGAGTCTTTCTGCTTCTGGGTTAACTCACTCATTATGATCATTTCTAGCTCAATCCATTTGTCCACAAATTTCGGGAATTCCTTGTTTTTAATAGCTGAGTAGTATTCCATAGTGTATATGTACCACAATTTCTTTATCCATTCTTCAACTGAGGGACATTTAGGCTGGTTCCATGATCTGGCTATTATGAATAAGGCTGCTATGAACATGGTTGAACAAATTTTCTTGCTGTGTGCTGGTGCATCTTCTGGGTATATTCCAAGGAGTGGAATAGCTGGGTCTTGAGGAAGCCCTATTCCCAGTTTTCTGAGATAGCACCAGATAGATTTCCAAAGTGGTTGTACTAGTTTGCATTCCCACCAGCAATGAAGGAGTGTTCCTCTCTCTCCACATCCTCTCCAGCATGTGGTGTCGCTTGAGTTTTTGATCTTAGCCATTCTGATGGGTGTAAGATGGAATCTCAGAGTTGTTTTGATTTGCATTTCCCTGATGACTAAGGAGGTTGAGCATTTCTTTAAGTGTTTCTCAGCCATTTGATATTCTTCTGTTGAGAATTCTCTGTTTAGTTCCAAGCCCCATTTCTCAATTGGATTATTTGGTTTGGTGGTGTTTAATTTCTTGAGTTCTTTATATATTTTGGATATTAGACCTTTGTTAGATGTAGGGTTGGTGAAGATCTTTTCCCAGGCTGTAAGCTGTCGCTTTGTTCTCTTGACAGTGTCTCCAGCCTTACAGAAGTTTCTCAGCCTCATGAGGTCCTATTTATTAATTGTTGACATTAAGGCCTGGGCTGTTGGTGTTCTGTTCAGAAAGTTGTCTCCTGTGCCAATATGTTCCAGGCTCTTCCCCACTTTTTCTTCTAACTGACTTAGTGTCTCTGGTTTTATGTTGAGGTCTTTAATCCACTTGGATTTGAGTTTTGTGCAAGGTGACAAATATGGGTCCAGTTGCATTTTTTTACACATAGACCTCCAGTTAGACCAGCACCATTTGTTGAAGATGCTGTCCTTTTTCCATTGAATGGATTTGGCTTCTTTGTCAAAAATCAAGTGACCATATGTGTGTGGATTCATATCTGGGTCTTCAATTCGATTCCACTGATTAACTAGCCTGTTGCTGTGCCAGTACCATGCTGTTTTAATTACTATTGCTTTATAGTACAAGTTGAGATCAGGTATGGAGATTCCTCCGGAGCACCTTTTATTGTACAAGATCGTTTTTGCTATTCTGTTTTTTTTGTTTTTCCATATGAAGTTCAGAATTGAACTTTCAATGTCTTTAAAAAATTGTGTGGGTATTTTGATAGAAATTGCATTGAATCTGTAGATTGCTTTTGGTAGGATGGCCATTTTTACTATGTTAATTCTCCCGATCCATGAGCAAGGAAGATTCTTCCATCTTTTCATGTCATCTTCAATCTCTTTCTTCAGAGTTTTGAATTTTTTTTCAAACAAGTCTTTCACTTGCTTAGTTAGAGTAACTCCTAAATATTTCATATTGCTTGTGGCTAATGTGAAGGGTATGGCTTTCCTGTTTTCTTCCTCTGCAAGCTTGTCATTTGTGTATAGGAAGGCTACAGACTTTTTTGAGTTAATTTTGTATCCAGCCAAATTGCTGAAAGTGTTTATCAGCTGTAGGAGTTCTCTGGTGGAATTCTGAGGGTCACTTATGTACACTATCATATCATGTGCAAATAGGGATAGTTTGACTTCCTCCTTTCCCATTTGGATACCCTTGATCTCCTTTTGTTGTCTTATTGCTGTGGCTAGAACTTCGAGTACTATATTGAAGAGATATGGAGAGACTGGGCAGCCTTGCCTTGTTCCTGATTTTAGAGGAATTTCCTTGAGTATCTCACCATTGACTTTGATTTTGGCTATTGGCTTGCTGTATATAGCCTTTATTATGTTGAGGAAAGTGCCTTGTATCCCCGATCTCTCTAAAACTTTAAACATGAATGGGTGTTGGATTTTATCAAATGCTTTCTCTGCATCTAAGGAGATGATCATGTGGTTTTTTATTTTCAGTTTGTTTATATAGTGGATTACATTGATGGATTTCCATATATTAAGCCATCCCTGCATGCCTGCTCTTTCCTTCTTACGTCTCATAACAACACCCTTCAAAAATCTGCCTATTCAACTTCCATATGACCATTCGCAGTGGTTTAGGTGAGAAATGACCTTTGCAGGTTTGTGCATTTGAACTCTTGGTCCCTTATCAGTTGGGGCTTGGAGGGCACTATGGAACACTTAGGAGCTGGATCCTTGATGAAAGAAGTACATCACTAAGGCCTTAAGGCTTTATAGCCTCACCTCACTTCCTGTTTGGCCTCTGTGTTTCCTGATTGTGGATGAAATTGTGATCAGCCAGCTTCCTGCCTTTTGCTGCCATACAGTGACTTTCTGGCAAGATGGACTTTATGCCTCTGGAGCCACAGGCCATAGTAAACCTGTCTTCCTGAGGTTGCTTTTAGTCATGATATTTTACAGCAGCAGTAGAAAAGGAAACTAGAATGCCACTCGTGTAAGTGGAGACACTTGGGGATATCAGTGAAACATAAATTCACTTACATCATACTTTGTCCTCTCTGGATGTTAGAAAGAGCCTCCTTACCTAGGCCTGCATGCTGCCTGTCATATATTGGCATGTTTAATATAGGAATCAAAGTCATCTCCTTAAAAATAAATATTGATTAGAAAATACTTTAAATTCCCAAAGGCTACCTCTTTAGGATTATCTCCAAATTTATTTCTTCCCTACAATATCATAAAATGTCTTGGATATTGTGGTAGTTAAGAGAAAAAATAACCCCAGAGGGCTTTGTTTACATCAATGGATGATTTAAATGAAGAGAGAAGCAGACACTGTCCATTTGCTGGGATTTCTCTAAAATCAGAACCTCATGGTTGATAAGATGGAGCAACACGTGACAGGTCCTGCTGCCCAACCCTGATGGTCTGAGGTTGATCCCAGAACACACGTAAAGGCGGAAGGAGAGAGCAGACTCTCCAAAGCTGCCCTCTGACCTCCACATTCACACTGCAGCCCACATGCACACGTACATCGTGTACAAACACACTAAGAATAATGAATAAAATATAAAATAAAAATGTAAATAACATTATTTTTTAAACTTGCTGGTTGGTCATGCAATATACACTCCTAGAATAGCTGTTTCAAAGTAACTTATTCACACAAATCTCATGTCCTTAACACAAGTAAATATTTACTAACCATATTTGTGATTTTAAAAAGCACAGTCCTTTTAGCCATTGTAATGATTAACATTCATTGCCGCCGTGACTGGACAAGTCAGCATTTCAAAAGGGTTCAACTGAAGAAATAAGAACTACTTCAGATATAGGTGGCATCATCCCATGAGTTGTGGTCTTAGACTAAATAAAGGGGGAGGGGAAGCAAGCCAGATAAATGCTTGCATTCTCTATTGTCTACTTCCCATGGAGATGGGAAAAGTCCCAGCCAGATGCTCCAATCACATTGAGCTCAGCCATGCTTTTCTACTACAACAGATGACTATCCTTCCTTAAGCCATCAGTCAAAATTAATTATTCCCTCGAATTGCTATACCAGGTATTTTTGTGGTGGCAATTAGATGAGTAACTGATATGGTTATATTTGTAGACGTGTCACCTATTGACTAAGAAAAAAATTCAAAGGAGATATCATTAAATTTGGGGGGTTATTTATTGAGTGATGGTCCTTTATAGCTATTTTCCTGGCATATTAAATAATTGATAATCACAGAGTTGAAAGTACATTAACAAACGGCGACCAGTTATACATTACTGGGAGAGTAGAAAAACACTTTGAACCTAGTGAAAGGGAAATTCACTGATCTCAGTATGTGATTTTTTTAGCTTTATGAATAATTATCTCATCAATATGAAAAAAAAAAAAAAAGCGGTAGAACAGCCTACAAAGATAAAGTTTCAATCTTGTATTATATAATATGAGTTAAACTGTAAACAGCATACTTCTCCATAGTTTTTTCTCTCTCTTAAATTTAGTTGTTTAAAAGGGAAAAGAAACAAAGAGAGTAAAATAAGAAAAGTAAAATGATAAAATATACCATCAACTACCAAGGCACTTAATTAATGAATTATGCATACTAAGCAATATTTAAGAGCTTCATAATAACTCTGACAGGTGCTCTTATTTCTCTTGTTTCATAGATTAAACAACAAGTGAATTGAGATATTAAGTATCTTGTCCAAGGTCACAAAGCCACACCAGATGGTCTAGCTACAACACCCTCCATCTTGACCACATTCCCATATGGCCTCACTTTGCAAAAGCTTGACAGAGAATGTAGCAAAGTAAAAGGGATGTGACAAAGGATGAGCTGAGTTTAGGAAATGTGGGAATGATAACCAAAGAGCCACCATACTAAAGCTAAGGAAAAATATTTTGATCCACTCTGTTTACAATTTCATATATATTATATTGCATATTTGTGGATTCTTTTAATTTGGACAATTTTCAAACTTAAAGAAAAAAAATCAGATTCAAAGAACAACACAATAACTTCTGTAGACTCTCCAAAGAGATTCACCATTTATGCATATTATGCAGAAAATGGATTTATCATGATTTATCATACCCATTCATCATCTTGCCCTTCTTCTGAGTCATTTAAAAATACATTAGAAATAGCAGAGTCCCTTCTTCCTAAATGTCTCAATGTGTATTTCCTAACAAACAGACGGTCCCATATGAGCATGGAAGTATCATAAAGATTGGGAGAATTTACATTCATACAATATTTCCTTTTTAAGATATGACGTTATCTATATTTAAGTTTCCTAAATCTGCCCCATCCCCTTGATCAACCTCCAAATCCATTACTCCTCAGTACCCATAATTCTGCCTGGTACATGTTTCTGACCTCTGTCAGTACTTCTCTTTTTGTATTATAAAATTCATGGGCCCAGCTCTCAGCACCACTGCCTTATGTTGTTACCATGTTCTCCCAGAGACATCCTCTGTCCTCAGCTTTGCCTGTTTCTGTCACACATTCAAATGATCTTCCCTGAGCTGTTCTCTGTAGGAAGCGTGGCACTGGTGGATTTCAAAGCAGACAGTGCTTTCCAACAGATGACAGAGTGATGCTCTCGTAGCCTCGTACAGTTGCCACCATGCTCAAAGTAATCCAGAGTGTAGCCTACACTTTACTTCCTGTACTTATCTACAAATTGTCAACACATGCTTTCCACCCCTCCATTCAAGCCTGTGACAATGCTTTATGTCTCAAAGGACTTGGGAAGTCTCTAACCTTCACATAAAATGCCCTGTCAACCCTATTCCTCTTACTTGTACTAAATTCTATTTGTGTTGTTGTTGTTATTGTTGTTGTTGTTGTCGTTGGTGTTGTTGTTGTCCTGAGCTCACCTCACTGTTTTTCTTCTGGGAAGGCAGTCTGACACTTCTCTTACCCCACTGATTTAGATGATAAAACTCAAAATATCATTAGTCCACAATAACACTGTAACCTATTAATGTAGTTGCTCATTTACACCCTGAGACTCAGTTTTCTTGGCAGCATAAATATTTTTGCTGAGTTTTCATTATGAGTGGCTAACCTGTTAGTTGACTAGAAATACTTAAGCAACACAATCCAATAAATAACAGATGGATGAATAGGTGTATTCATATGAAAAAATAATAAAATGATACAATTTAAGTGTTAGGTCCATATTAGAAACTCCTAAGTAATAATTTTCAAAGTACCTTTAGATAAAAGGTTATCACACAGAATACATCATCATAAGTAAATATTAAAAAATGTTTGAGCTTGGTCCTGAGCATACATTTTGTACACCAGTCTAGTCTGATCAGCCTTCCTAACCCCAGACCTCCCATGCCACATCTAAATTTCATGCCTGGCTTGGGCCACTCAAACAGTACCCAATTCCAGTTTCATGAATATAGCTCTCACACAGAATCTAAGAAATTTCTCCTTACAGCGGACAGAGACCATTACAAAACTCCACAACTGGTGAAAACATAGAGAACAGCTGACTGTGAAGTGCTCAGATCTAATAGATGTGTCTGTAGATGTAACACAACCCTAACAACGAAGGCTCGGGGAACAACACAGAAGAGTGCAAAAACCTACAGACCAGGAAGCTTGCCATGAGGTTGGGTCTTCTCTATATGATACTCATGTTTCAACCTTGAAATCTCAAGAATATGATGGCTACATGAACAAGAGCTGAATGATGACATCACCGGTTAACCTGCCCGTGGGGACGGGGGAAGTCTCATAAGACCTGAGGAGAAACAGACAACAAATGACACATAGAGAAAGAGAAAGAATCTTCTTCAGGGATGTGGCCCTTTTTCTGTGTGTGTGCCTATGTGTCTGTGTGTTTGAATATTTGAACAAGATCATGTGTTAGCTATCCAAGAAATATGTAGAAGAAGCAGAAATCACTATCTAACGGCAGCTGGACATACAGATTCAACACTTGTTCAAACACGGAGAAGGATGACATACTTTCTATAGTTGTGATGCAATGGACAGAATCCAGCAGGAAGCAGTGGATGACTCACTTGCAATATCTTGAGCTTAAGTAAAATACTTGAGGATGTAATTATTTTTAAGGCTTATCATAGCTGTGTGATCATTATTATTAGAATAAAGTTAATATCTGTCCAATCTCTCCTTCATAGACTAGACTATTCTTATACATTTTTACTGTCTTCAGATCTTCATTTGCAAACACACACACACACACACACACACATAGATCCAACAGACACATACACATCATATGCAACACACACCATACACACCACACACATACACACACACAGATCCCACAGACACATACACATCATATGCAACACCATATGCCACATACACCCACACCAAAAATATGTACATACCATATGCAACACATACATAAACTACACACACTACACACACCAACACCAACACCAACATCAACAGATCATATTGCATCTATTATCATCCTGGATCTTATCATTGTCTGGTTCTGTATATCTCCTTTAACTCAATAGTTTAGCTTTTCCAGCATTACTTAGAAACCACTTCTGGCTAAGCACAAATGCAACAACCAGGTATGTCCTCCAGGAAAATGGACAAGAGGGTTTTCTGGAGGAAGAAAGGCAGTTGCAGGTGAAATATTAGGAGAAATAAGAGTTTCAATTGAGAAATGACAAAAAGGAAGAAAAAAGAAGCAAATGGAGGGTCTATCAAGTAAAACTGAAATTTACCTGGTCATGTAACATAAAATAACATGAATGTCATATGCTTTGCATAAATGTCACCTTTGCTTTCAGAATCTCGGGGGAAAGAGAAATCAGGAAAACAGAGGAAAGGTCATACATCTTTATAAACAGAAAAATATGAGTGACCTTCAAAGTAACATCTTGTTCTCTGTGATTTGATGACTGAGCCTGATCACTAGCTCAGGTGGCCAAAAAGGGTTTGTATGTGACCTGAAATATCACAAAGATCAATGGAGAAGAGTGTTGTCACAGGACATCACCACAGAAGGTCAATTTCTCAATGCCCTTGTACATTTCATTGTCAAGATAAAATACAGTAACCATGGCTTAATGGGCATTTTGTTTGAGCCTCCCTTTCTGAATGCATTAATCCATGACTCCCAGCTTCAGTCTTAAGTAGCCTCTTTGTAATTAAAGCAGATACTTGATCTTGATAAGCCAGTCACAGATAACTTTGTTGTCACCTAACTGCTACCCAGACCATCAATGTCTTCCATGCAACACAAGTGACCCCTTTCCAAGCTTTTTTCATACTTGCTCTATGAGTGCTTCTTTGTATGAAACAAATGAAAACAAGTATTTTCCTCAAATCAACAAATAAACTGTCAGCTTTTGTTCTTGACTCCAAGGGACATTGTACATGCTGTCATCTGTTTCCCCTCTGTCTTGCATAGTGTTAACTTTTTGGTTGTTGTGTATGGAATATTTTTTGTTTGTTTGTTTTGCTGTGCATACGTGTGTGTGTGTGTGTGTGTGTGTGTGTGTGTGTGTGTGTGTGTGTGTGTGTAGACTTCCAAGGATATATACATGTATGTTGATTATATTCACCTCCAATCTCCCCTGCCCAGATCAGCCACCTCACCTCATTCCTGGCAACCTGTTCTATTGCAAACTTCAGGCCTTAAAAAAATTCCACTGAGTCCAAGCCGTGCTGCCTGTATGCACTTGGGTATGAGGCCAAACAATGAAGCATGCACAACCTACCAGGAGTCATATCCCTGAACACATAACTGACTCTTCTTCCTCCAGTAGCTGTCACCTTCCAATAAACACTGCAGCTAGATCAAGACAGTCAGCATTCCAACATGAGTGAAGACAGGTCCATGGTTCCCCACTCTTACCTGCTTTAGCACTTGGCACTAATGCAGTGTCTATAGCCAGTCTTGCTTTCCTCTATAACACCACAGTAGCAATTTTCGGGAACACATGTACTCTCTGTGAGGGATAAGCTCCAGGGTTTCCTTGTAAACGTCCAAATCCTATAGCCTAACTGAATTGAATTGAACAGACACTTCCATTTTATTTTTTTAAAAAATGATACACGTACCAATATTGTTTTTAAAAAAGGAAGGAAAGATGGAAGGAAGGAAGGGAGGGAGGAAGGAAGGAAGAAAAGAGGGAAGGAAGGAAGGAAGAAAGAAAACTACCCCTGGGAAACAAGTAGTGATCCCAAAGCATTATCATCCTCCTTGCATCTCAGACACCACTATGATTAGAAGATTTGTAATCGCCTCTTGCTGCAAACCAGTCATATACAGAATGCTGAAAAGAAAGCATTTCTTCTTTGAAAATGTCACAGGGCACCCAGGCAATCTCTTTTAGTTTTATCTTGGCAAACAAATGTCCACTGATCAATATAAATGAGGAACAAGCGCACCAGCATCAATAGGAAATCGCTTTTGTGAAGTACGTTTTGATTCATGGCACAGAGTGGACCTTCCCAAGTTCTGTTCTATTATCAACTGGCAAGCGGGAGATATCATAAAATGGGCCTCCAGATGACTGTCATTTTCAAGTGGGGTGCTCTTAAGTTATAGACTTCTGCCACCTCAAAGATAAATGACTGGCTGCCCTTGACTGACCCTGTCTTTAAAGAAGAAATGCCTGTCTTTGTAGACAGGGATGCAGCCTGGAAAACTTTGAGCGACATAGCATTTAAAGACAATTTTATTTCTTTATCAACTGATAGTTCTCTATTTCACGTCGCCGGTTTTTATCGCTTGCTGGCATATGTGTTGAAATGAGACCATGAGGTCTTGGCACTCCTCGCTTGGCCTCTCACAGACTTACTCTACTAAATGTATAATCCTGTGAGTAGTGGAGGTAGCAAAAATGATGTCACACCCCAAGGACAACTGACAGTGTGATGGGCACATTCTAGTGACTGGGTCTTTAACTATTATGTCATGTTTTTTAGCATAAACCAGGCACGGTTCTTTTAAGAGTAAAAACTGTAATAGCAACTGCAAGATACATAAACCACGATAGGCTTATTTAGACTTGTGCCACATATTGAGAAATATTTCATGAAACTCTACTTAAGAAAGCTGGAAAAAAAACCTTCTTATAAACTGTAGGGGCTTACATGGAATTAAGCTACCTTTACATGGGCTTTGACAGTGAGAGTAGAGAAGAAACAGTGGCATCTAGATGCTGAAGGCAGAAAATGTGGGTGAAACTCAAAGACTAACTCATAATCCAGGTCATGAATGTTTCAGTAGCCTCTGGAGCAACATGAGGCTCAGATGGGCTTCTGCCTACATAGCTGTGATGATGAAATGCAAAACACTGGAAGGACCACCATCAGCCTGCTCAGAGCTCTCTTGCTGCTATTTGTTACCCACCCCCTGCCCCTTTCCTTCTTCCAAAATGGCCAAGCATATTTTATTGTCAAATAGAGGTTTCTAAAAAGGAGCTAGGCTGAACCCTACATTGTGTGGCGAGGTGGTTGTTAACCTGGGTTTTATGTCCAATAGCTGTGATCAGATCTTGGCGACTGTTGAAGAAACTGTTTCAGGTCCTTCAGATCTTGGCTTCCGGCCTATTTTCCCTCCAGTGTTAGGATCCATGATACCAGGTTTGCTCTAAATATTCCTTTATTGTATTAGAAAGTATAAATGAGCTAATAGTATGGTATCAAACTTTTTAAAAACTAGACATGGCTCATAAGGAGAAATATATTTACAAAATAACTGATCACTCTCTTAGGATTTCTATTGCCATGATAAAGTGCCATGGCCCAAAGCAAGTTGACGAGGAAAGGGTTTATTTCATCTTACACTTTCAGGTTGTATGCCATCACTGATGGGAGTCAGGGCAGGAACTCAAGATGGCTAGGAACCTGGAGGCAAGAACTGACTCAGAGGCCATGGAGGAGTGCTGCTTACATGCTTGCTCTCCCTGGCTGTGCAGTCTGCTTTCTTATACCATCCAGAGCCACCTGCCTAGGGGTAGCACCACCACAATGGGCTTAGCTTTCTACATCAACATTTAAGCAAAAAAATGCACCATAGGCTTGTTCTCCAGCCAATACATTGGGGGCATTTTCTCAAGTAAGGTTGCTTCTCCTCAGATGACTTCAGCTTGTGTCAAGTTGGCATAAAATTAGTCAACACAAGCACACACACAAACACACATACACACACTATGTATTCTGAGACAGTGCTAGACTTTATGGTGAGTTTATGAATTTAGAAGGTGTGCTCTCTGGGAGGATGACTTAGAACATGCCTTCTGTGCACTTAGTGGACCCTGGGGTGCATGACCTGTCCTATCTGAAAAGCAGCATTTATGTCCTCTGGCTCCATAGCCATGGAGCTGACTACCTCCTGCAAAATACCCAACTAGACAGTCATATTGGCTCTGCATATGTATACCTACATATTGCTGAAATACACATGCATGTAAACTAACATTAATTTGAGAAATTTTTGTTTTATCTTTTTAAATGCAACAAGTTTTAATTTATACCTGCTTTTACAACTTACAATATGGCCATTAAAGTTTCATTTAAACTATTTTCAAACAGTTTGTAATTTCTGCTTTCTTTTTGTCTCAACAAGTCTCTCTTTTTTGTTGTTTGTTTTTGGTTTTTTGGTTAAGAATTTAACTTTCCATGTAGACACCTGATACTATTTTTTCAGCTTTTGAGGTAATATGATCAGAACTTATCATTTGTAACATTTTTTTTTATTTTGTGGGGACAATAGCTTTTCTTTGTGATTGGCAGTTCTAATTATTCAACATGCACCTGAAAAGAAATATGCTCTTTCACAGAGTTTGTATGGATACAGTAAGATACATACTTATTTACACACACACACACACACACACAAACATGCACTGATGAATGAGTACATACACAAGCACACTGGTGCATATGCACACATACCTGGCACACAAATGTGTGCACACACATGCACACTCATACAGAGAGGAGGGGAACAGGGGAGGGAGAAGTCAGAGAACTAAACTGACTGGTAATAGTATTTGTGTCTTTAATATTCTTAGGTGGTTTTAATGGCCTTTGATCTACTTGGGCTGACAGTAGAGACCAAGACTTCTTGCTGACTTCCCGTTATTTTCAGGGCAGTTTCTGCCTGGTGCTTTTGTAAGGTTGTTAAAGAATCAGCATTCACACTTATTGCCAATTTTCCGCAAATATTCTCACTTGCATCCTCACTACCTCACTTGATGCTTTTTGGCTCATAGCTCTCTTTAACAAGGCTATGATAAAATATACTTTCCTAGTTTTCACATCTGCCTGGTACACTTACTTAAGTACATTTTACATTTTTGCTTTGTAGAATTATCTTAGGTGTCTCCATAGAATGGAAATTTACTTTGTTTTCTCCTCAGTTTGATGTGTTTGCTCTTGTTATAATAGAAGGTAAACCTACTTCATTTAAGTAGGTCTTCTCATCAATTTATGGAATGCTTCTTGTATATATAATGTATTTACTGGGTTTCTGACGCATGTGTCTTCCTATTTACAATCTCTATCTTTTAAATTTTATAATAATTTAAAGTTTTATAAGCATTTATAGAATGCTTCCTGTGTACACGATGTGTTTACTGGGTTTCTGAAGCGTGAGTTTTCACTTTTGCAATATGTATCTTTTCCGTCTTTATAATAATTTAAATTTTTATAAGCATTTATAGAATGCTTCCTGTGTACACGATGTGTGTTTCTGAGGGCTATGGCTTCATATTTACAATCTGTATCTGGTTGGAATGGCTACTAAAGATCTTCGCAGCTTGATAGACAAGGAGACGCTGTTGTGGTCTGTAATCTTCAAGTCATCTGTCTACCAACTCTTGCGTTAGAGATGATTCGTGGCCTGCCACCTTTTAACTTTACATAAGACAGAATTTCCTAGACTTTATCTTCACTTCACCTTTGCTTGATATTTTTAATGTTTCCTTAAGATATTTCCACAAAAGTGCATTAGCTGCTCAGAGTAAGGGCTTCCTTATGACACTTCCACACATGCGTATATATTTAACAGCATTCACTCCCTCTCTTAGTAATCTTCAGCTGTCAACTTGACCCAGCCCAGAGTAATCTGAAGGATTCTCAATTTGGGAGTTGCCTCCATCAGATTGGCCTATGGCATATTTTGGGAGGGGTGATATTTTCTTGATTTCTGGATGACATAGGAGAGCACAGCCTTCCCCGAGTGGCACAACACAAGGTGGATTAGTCCGGACTGTGTGGTAAAGCTCCCTGAGCATGAGCCAGGGAGCGAGCAAGAGACCAAGCTAGTATTCTTGCCGTGGTTTATGCTTCAGCTCCCATCCTGGCTTCCGCCAGTGATGGATTGTGACCTGGAAATGAAAGCCAAATGAACTCACTCCTCCCTTAAGTTGTTTTTGGTGGTGGTGTTTATTAAAGTAAGAGAAAGATGGGCTTAAACACCCTCTCTTTGTACCTCTCCAGTTACACACGATAAACACCTGTCACCCTCTCCTGTTCTTCTTCTCTTAATTTGAAGAACTTCTCACGAATGGCCATGTGTCTGATTCCTGTGTTTAGAATTAGGAACTTTCTAAAGCAGTTCGTTAAATTATGTTGCAGATAACCCATCTCCAGACATTTTCTCAGTAATTCATGAGCCTTATTAAAAGATACATTGAATCCAAGTGGGGTTGTACATACCTGTAATCTAGACACTTAGGAGGCCAGAGCAAAAGCTTTGTCAGAAGTTTGAGAAGAGCCTGGGGCATAGAGCAGTTGTCACACCAGCCAAAGCTGCATACCACAAGACTGCCTCAAAAAAGAAAAAGGAAAAAAGAAAAGAAAAGAAAAGAAAAGAAAAGAAAAGAAAGAAGGAAGGAAGGAAGGAAAGAAGGAAGAAAATTGTATCTTACTTTAAGAAACTAGTTTTTGAGGGAGGGGAATTACTAATTATAAATACTTATTTTCTTTCATTGTGTGACTTTTCCTATCCAGAAAATATAAATATTGCAGTAAGAAAACTCTCTCTCTCTCTCTCTCTCTCTCTCTCTCTCTCTCTCTCTCTCTC
>OU015747.1:121570218-121641929 GCA_907169655.1 Acomys percivali
CTCTCTCTCTCTCTCTCTCTCTCTCTCTCTCTCTCTCTCTCTCTCTCTCTCTCTCTCTCTCTCTCTCTCTCTGTGTGTGTGTGTGTGTGTATTAACCTTTTCTTTATCTTTTGAGAATTGAAGATGGCATGGAATGCCCTGGAACTGGAGTTACAGGTGTGATCCACCATGTCAGTTCTGAGAATCGCACCTTGGTCCCCTGGAAGAGCAACCAGTGCTCCTAACCACTGAGCCATCTCTTCACTCCTCACTTCTCTCAGTAGAAAGACTGTTACATCTACATTCCCTCCTTCAATTTTGTTTTGTTTTCATCAGTTCTAATTCCATATCACCCTTTGTCTGGGCAAAATTTTCTTTGGTTTTGAAGCTCTGGATATACATATATATTGCTTAATAAATTATCCCAATCTCACTCTCTGAATAGCCATTTTCACAGGAGTGTGGGGACATTTGACATCAGTAGGATTTCCTGAGCACCAATAATCTGAAACCTGAGAAGAGTCTGAGAATCTAGAAACATCCAGAACTTGAATAGACTTCTCAACTGACCTGGCAAGCTGGTCTCATAGTGGAGCCATCTGAATCAGCAGCCAGAGTTAACTTTGCTTGACATGCTTCAAAGTTCTAAATGTTGTAGCAGATTTTAGAATATTTACAAACATAATGAGTTGCCTTTGGGCATCAACCCCAAGTCTGAGAGCAGAAGTTATTGTCTTATATATACCCATTAAACACATTGCTGAAGCTAATTTTTACAGTAGTTTTACTGTGTCTTATTTTTAATTTATTTTTAATTTTTTACATATACATTTATATTATTCCACATATATACATTAACTGTCGATATCAAGAATAACCATGACACAATCAGGAATTACATGTGATTCATCCTAGTGAAACTTTCCTTCCTATTGCCATATTAGCCCTCCAAAGTTCAAAATTTGAAGTCATTCCATTTTGAATTTTAGAATAGGGGTGTACATCTTCCAATTCTGTGTGGGAGTTTCTGATTTTTACTGACTTTTCTGGTGAATTTTTATATGTGACACTTTGAGTTCAGTAACACTTTCTCTGTCAATGCAATGAAATCAGTTTCTACAATTGCTGGTTCCTCATTCTTATTGGGGGGGGACAGATACTATGGGCGTTTGCAACAAATAATGCACGGGGCAGGGGGGGCAAGGAAAGGCCCAGTATATAGCAACATAGCCTTGCAAACACAGGACCTGAGTTTGATCCTATGGGATCCAAGTTTAAAATGTCCAATATGGTTGTACATTTCCCCCCACAGTAAAAAGAGAGAAGTAGACGGTCCTGGGATACTGCCAACTGGACTATCTTATGTGACAAATTCCAGATCATTAAAGGATGCTGCCTGAAACAAAGTAACAAAAAAGCAAATGAACAAACAATATTATGGGTCATGGCTGAGGATCAACACCCAAGCTTACCCTGTGTACTCTATAACCACATACACACATTTGTGTTTGTGTGTTCACCTGGACACCCATGTATACCTGTACACCAACCAACACACATACATACAACAGAATTAATAATGACATAAATAAAAATGCTCAGATGTATAGCGTTTGTGACAAAATACAAATAGTTTATAGAAATTTACTTATTCTAAGTAGTTAGTGTTTGTCTATAATTCAATTTTCATTAGACTCCTTGCATTTTTTTAATATATTTTATTAATTTATTCATATTACATCTCAATTGTTATCCCATCCCTTGTATCCTCCCATTCCTTCCTCCCTCCCATTTTCCCCCTACTCCCCTCTCCTATGACTGTGAATGAGGGGGACCTCCTCCCCCTGTATATGTTCATAGGGTATCAAGCCTCTTCTAAGTAGCCTGCTATCCTTCCTCTGAGTGCCATCAGGCCTCCCCATTCAGGGGACGTGGTCAAATAGGGGGCACCAGAATTCGTGTGAAAGTCAGTCCCCACTCTCCACTCAACTATGAAGAATGTCTTGTCCATTGGCTAGATCTGGGTAGGGGTTTGACGTTTACTGCACGTATAGTCCTTGGCTGGTGCCATAGTTTGAGCAGGAACCCTGGGCCCAGATCTGTCCATCATAATGTTCTTCTTGTAGACTTCTAGGATCCTCTGGATCCTTCTATTTCTCCATTCTCCCATGCTCCTATCACCTAGAGACCCAATAGGATGTCCTCCCCTCTGTCTCACTTTCCTAGTAAGTGAAGACTCTCATGGGACATGCCCCTTGGGCTAGTGTCCAGATATAAGTGAGTATATACCATTTGAGTCTTTCTGCTTCTGGGTTAACTCACTCATTATGATCATTTCTAGTTCAATCCATTTGTCCACAGATTTTGAGAATTCCTTGTTTTTAATAGCTGAGTAGTATTTCATAGTGTAAATGTACCACAGTTTCTTTATCCATTCTTCTACTGAAGGACACTTAGGCTGTTTCCAGGTTCTGGCTATTATGAATAAGGCAGCTATGAATATGGTTGAGCATATGTCCCTGTTGTGTGGTAGTGCATCTTCTGGGTATATTCCAAGGAGTGGAATAGCTGGGTCTTGAGGAAGCCCTATTCCCAGTTTTCTGAGATAGCACCAGATAGATTTCCAAAGTGGCTGTACTAGTTTGCATTCCCACCAGCAATGAAGGAGTGTTCCTCTCTCCCCACATCTTCTCCATCATGTGGTGTCGCTTGAATTTTTGATCTTAGCCATTCTGATGGGTGTAAGATGGAATCTCAGAGTTGTTTTGATTTGCATTTCACTGATGACTAAAGAGGCTGAGCATTTCTTTAAGTGTTTCTCAGCCATTTGACATTCCTCTGTTGAGAATTCACTGTTTAGTTCTGAGCCCCATTTCTCAATTGGGTTATTTGGTTTGGTGGTGTTTAATTTCTTGAGTTCTTTATATATTTTGGATATTAGACCTTTGTCAGATGTAGGGTTGGTGAAGATATTTTCCCAGGCTGTAGGCTGTCGCTTTCTTCTCTTGACAGTGTCTCTAGCCTTACAGAAGCTTCTCAGCCTCATGAGGTCCCATTTATTAATTGTTGACATTAAGGCCTGGGCTGTTGGTGTTCTGTTCAGGAAGTTGTCTCCTGTGCCAATGTGTTCACGGCTCTTCCCCACTTTTTCTTTTTACTGATTTAGTGTCTCTGGTTTTATGTTGAGGTCTTTGATACACTTGGACTTGGGTATTCCCTAAATTCCTCCACACATGTTCTTGCACCTTTATTTCTGTGTACATGTGAAAGATTCTTACTCTCCCTATCAAGACTCCTCAGAGCACAGAAGATGATAGGAGTGTTTATGTTCCCATTTTTCCCAGGGATGCCACATAAAGGCCTTGTTCCGATGTATATAAAAATTTGTTGTTGGGAATACAATTCGAGGATATAGACAATGGGATTAATTACAAGACTTTATCCTACATAAAGGCAGGATTTGCTCCCTTCTTTTCAGTTGTGTGTAGAAGAGACAAGGCTAGTACCTACCTCATTCATGCAATTGCTTTTTATCATATGTGGATGTCAGTGTGTGCCTGTGCATGTGTGTGCTCATGTATGTCAGGGGCATATGTGTGTATGAGCATGTGGAGGAACCTCAGGTGTCATTTCTACTCAGGTGCCACCCACTTTGAACTTCTAAGACAGAAACTTACAGAATAAGACAGGCCACCGCCTAGACTGGCCTGCCTGAACAGTGAGCCCAGGCACGCACCTCTCAGTTTCCCCAGTGCTTGAAATATAAGCAGATGCCCCCCTCGAGAGCTCATGTATTTCTGTCTTTGATCTTTGAAGCTACACTGGCCAATTTGTCAAAATCTATATTAATATGGTAATATTTTATCCTTGCCTGTTTGGGAATGTAGGAACTCAATCGTGCAGTGTATACTATATGTAGTCATCTTGACAACGTCTCTCATTGAATCTCTTAGTTTGTTGATTATTTTGAATTTTCCATGTGAACTCGGCTTCAAATGCTGACAATTTCTACTTAATTTCAATTTCTTATAGTTTTATAAACTTACTATCTTATTTTGATATTTAGACTATGAATAAAACACTTACCCAATTCTGTTGCTGACTTATTTTGAGAATGATATCACATTTGCATTATAAAGTCATTTTTTTTTTTAGCATTTTTGGTCTGATTAAGAACATTTACTTCTAATATATGTGTATTATATTTTCGCACAGTTCTTAAATCTTCTCTTCTTTGAAATAATCTTATATCCTTGTTTTGCAAATTAATTTGAACACAATATATTTAGATAGTATATTATATATTCTTTTTATATTTCATATTTTAATGGCTCACTCTGTTCTATCTTAATTTTGGGTTTTAAAGTGGTAATGTTTAAGATTTTAGTTTGGATTTTTGAGTCTATTTCCCAATCTGTTCAATTTTATATTCACTTTTAGAACAGAACTGGCCCATTATTTTCCCATTTCTGGCAAATTTTCATTCGTTTCCATCTCAGAGTCACTCTAGTCCTACAAAATGAGTTTTATACATTTCCCACCCTTGCTTCTGCAAAGAATTTCTGCTTGGATTAAGAATTTCCCAATCATGTGACAGGAGCTCACAAGAAAACCAACAGAGACAATTAACCAGGTCCCAGAGGGGCTTGCTGAGACTGGAGCACCAACAAAGGACCATGCATAGACTGTACCTACGGCCACTACACAGATGTAGCCGATGGGCATCTCAGCCTTCATGTGGGTCCTCTAGTAAGGGGAGCGGGGACAGTCTCTGACATGAACTCTGTTGTCAGGTTTTTGATCACTTCTTCCTGGTGGGATGGCCTTGCCAGGCCACAGGGGAAGACAACATGCTCAGTGATGCGACTTGATGAGCTAGTGTGAATGGGAAGGGATGCTCCCCTTTTCTGAGGAATAGAGGGGGAAAATGATGGAAGATGGAACTGGGAGGTGAGGAGGGGCTATGATTAGGGTGCAAAGCTAATAAATAAAGACTTATTTTAAAAAAATATATATTACATATATGTATACAATATAAATATAAAAGCCCAGGATTAAGACATCTGAAACACATGGAATATTCTGTTTCTGAGCCTAGATTACTTCACATAATATGTACTTAGTTGCATGCATTTTGTGCAAGACGCAAAATTTCATTATTCTTTGTTGTTTAATGAAATACCATTTTTTTTCCAAAAAACAAACAAAACAAAACAAAAAAAACCTACCCAGACCATGAAAGTTTGGTGGAACTTCTAGCAGAGATAGTTTCCCCTTCATCACTGATGTCAGTGATATGTTTTATTACTAGTTTCCTCTGTATAGTGTTTTCCTGTTTCACTGATTTCTGTACTTAACTGTTATATTGTTTATTCTGTTTCCTTTGACTACATTCTATAATTATCTTAAAAGACTTATTTATTTATGTATATGAGTGCTCTATTTGCATGTATGTCTGTATGACACAAGAGGGCATTAGACAGAAGAGGGCATTAGATCCCATTATAGGTGGTTGTGATCCACCATGTGGTTGCTAGGAATTGGACTCATGACCTCTGGACGAGCAACCAGTGCTCTTAACCTCTGAGCCACCTTTCCAGCTCCCATTCTGTATTTCTTTAACCTGTTAAGTAAGAGCCTTAGGACAGCCACTTCCTGCCTTCATAATATGTGCTGAAGCTGACATTTTAACTTTTAGTACTACTTCATTCATTCTACAACTTTCATGAATAAGTAGGAGGAAGATACATCACTTCCCAGGAGAGAAGCTCTTCTACAAAGTTAAATATAACTTCACATCTTGGTCTGAATCCAAAATGGCCCCCACAGAATCAAGTATTTTCACACTTGGTCCCGAGCTAGCAGTGCTCATTGGGGAGATAATGGGGTTTGAAGAGTCAGAGCATAGTTGGTAGATGTAGGATCATAAGGGGATCCTTGAGGGTTACTAGCTATTTTCTTCATCTGTTTGAGTTCCTTGCTTCCTGATCTGTCCAGATGTGAGCAAGCAGCTTTGCATGCCAACTTCTGCAAAGGAGAGCTGGTCCCAGGGCCAGACCTTCCTCACCATGAAAGACTGGGCCCCTGAACCATGAGAAAAATACATGCCTCTGCTTTTCAGTTGTTTTTGTCAAGTGTTTGGCTATAATGACACACACACAAAAACACTAATAACCTTTTAAAATTGTAATTTATTATAATTTAGTCAGATTACATCCTGATTGTTATCCCCCAGCTTGTATCTTCCCTTTACTCTCCTCCCTCCCTCTTCTGCTCCATTCCCCTCCCCTACACCTCTGACATGGGGGGGACCTCCTCCCCCACCATATGACCAAAGCCTATCAGGTCTCCCCCTGATAAACTGCTTCCCTTTCCTCTGTGTGCAGCCAGGCCTCCCCACCACAGGGAAGTGGTCAAATCGGGACACCAGAGTTCATGTCAGAGGCAGTCCCCACTCCCCACAAATCCATAAAGAATGGGCTGTTGATTGTCTAGATCTGAACAAGGGGTCTAGGTTTACTGCATGCATTGTCCTTGGCTGGAGTAACACTTTGTGCAAGCCCCCTTAGGTTGAGATCTGCCTGCCTTGACAGTCTCCTTGTGGGGCTCCTGAACCTTATGGGTCCTGCCATTCCTCCACTCTTCCATAGCACTCTCAGTGCTTTGCCCAGAGTCCAGCAGCAAGTCCCAGGATCTGTCCAAATCCTCCACTGGGTGAAGTCTTTCAGAAGACATCTAAGTTGGGCTAATATCCACTTATAATTGAGTATATACCATGTATGTCTTTCTGTGTCTGGATTATCTCACTCAGGATGATCATTTCTAGTTCCATCCATTTGCCTGCAAATTTCAAGATTTCCTTGCTTTTAATAGCTAAGGAATATTCCATTGTGTAAATGTACTTCCGTTTCTTTATCCATTCTTTGGTTCAGGGACATCTAGGTTGTTTCCATATTCTGGCTATTGTGAATAAGGCTGCTATGAACATAGTTGATCAAATGTCTTTTTTTTCCCAATATAATATTTTTATTGGTTATTTGGGAGTTTCAAATGTCTTTATTGTATGGTGGAGCATCCTTCAAGTATATGCCTAGGAGTGTGGTATCTGGGTCTTGAGGTAGCACTATTTCCAATTTTATAATAAACCACCAGATTTATTTCTAAAGTGGTTGTCAAGTTTGTACTCCCATCAGCAATCCTCTTTTTTGCACATCCTCACCAGCTTGTGCTGTCACTGGAATTTTTTTTTTTTATCTTAGCCATTCTGGTAGGTTATAAGATGGAATCTCAGAGTTGTTTTGATTTGAATTTCCCTGATAGCTCAGGATATTGAGCATTTCTTTAGATATTTCTCAGCCATTCAGCATTCCTCTGTTGAAATTCTCAGTTTAACTCTGTACACCAATTTTAATTGGATATTTTGGTTTGTTGCTGTTTAATTTCTTGAGTTCTTTATATATTTTGGATGTAATCCCTTTGTCAGGTGTAGGGTTTGTGAAGAATTTTTCCCAGTCTGTAGGCTGTCATTTCTTCTGTGGACAGTATCCTTTGCCTTAAAGAAGCATTTCAATTTCATGAGGTCCCATTTAATTGTTGATCTTAGAGTCTGAGCTATTGGTGTTTTGTTCAGAAAGTTGTCTCCTGTGCCAATGAGTTCAAGGCTCTTCTCCACTTTTTCTTCTAACTGATTTAGTGTGTCTGGTTTTATGCTAATATCTTTAATCCATTGGACTTGAGTTTTGTGCATGGGCATGTCCCATGAAAGTCTTCACTTACCAGGAAAGTGGGACAGAGGGGAAGACTTCCTATTGGGACTCTAGGTGAGAGAAGCAAGGGAGAATGGGGAAATAGAAGGATCCAGAGGGTCTTAGAAACCTACAAGTAGATCATTATGATGGGTGGATCTGGGCACAGGGATCCTGCTCAAAATTATGGCACCAGGCAAGGACAATACGTGCAGTAAACTTCGAACCCCTACTCAGATCTAGCCAATAGACAGGACATTCTCCACAGTTGAGTGGAGAGTGGGGACTGACTTTCACACAAACTCTGGTGCCCCCCATTTGACCATGTCCCCTGAATGGGGAGACCTGGTGGCACTCAGAGGAAGGATAGTAGGCTACTAAGAAGAGACTTGATACCCTATGAGCATATACAGGAGGAGGAGGTCCCCCTCAGTCACAGTCATAGGGGAGGAGAGTTAGGGGAAAATGGGAGGGAGGGGCGAATGGGAAGATACAAGGGATGGGATAACAATTGAGATGTAATATGAATACATTAATAAAATATATTAAAACAAAACAAAACAAAAAAGAAAACATCCTGGCAGAAAGCAACATAAATGAGAAAACGCTTTTTATTTAAATTGGGGAGTTTTGTTTGTTTGTTTGTATTTGTGTTTTTATTTTGTTGTAGTTTTCACTTTGCTTTCAACTTCAGGTACATTCCATTATTTAAGGGAAATCAAGGCAGGCATTCAAGCAGCTAGTCACATCACATCCACAGTCAGGAGCAAAGAAAAAGCATCTTTATTTGCTTGCTTTCAGCTAGCTTCCTGCTCCTTTATACTGTTTAGGACCCCATGTTTCAGGAACAGTGCTCCCAGCAATGAATGGGCTGGGTCTTCCTGTGTCAATCAAAAGTCAAGATAATATCCCACAGACAAGGACCACAGGGCAGGCTGGTCTTAGTAGGTCTTCATTAAACTCTCTTTGCAGATGAAGCTGAGTTATATCAAGTTGACGGTTAAAAACTAACCGTGGAAACAACAGTTTCCATGTTATTCTCAAATGAAATGTTTCCCCTTTTCCAAGGTCAAGAATATTATTTTATTTACCCCTCTGTTTCTGCTACCAAACAAAATGTTTAGTAGGTGGTCACATTCTATAGCCCCTTTTCCTGGCATGAATCAGTTGCTACCAATACAAGTTCTCTTTCATTTAAATATGTAAAAAAAATTTTTGGCAAGGGAAATAATAGTTAACTCCTAAAATATTTTTGAGTGGGATAAACAGAGAAAGAATAAAAAAAGTTAGTCAGTAAAGCAAAGGAAGAGGGAGGCATCCATGTGTACCCTCCTCCTTATGGGAGCAACAGGTTTGAGTACTGATAAGGTAGAACCTCCCATCCTCTGTGTGCACTGAACCGGAGTAAGACAGAAATCCACTAAAGACTCATGACCAAACAGAAATGGTCCAGTCTTTTGACATGGGGTATATTCTGCACCCAACCAGGAAGTAGCCGAAACTGACACGAATGAACATGGTTCAGAGTAAATGAAACAACCATCAAAGATGCGTCTCCTTCTTAAGTGGTGGCTACAGGTTTTTTGAGGTGCCCAGCAACAAGGGAAAGCGAGATCTGTATAAAATATTCTGAGCCGACCCTGAGTAGCTGGTCCCAGAGTAGATAAACAATTTGACAAACACCCAGGAAGAATGTCTCCAACCTTCATAAAACTGAAAGGACAGGCAAGAAATGAGATGGACGACACTGTCATGGAAATTACAGTCTCAGCGATTTGGAGACATTTCATTCTGCAAAAGAGCTGGCACACTTGAGGAGGGATAAACAGGAAGTTTGAAATCTGCCTGAAATGGCATGGTGTATTTTTCTTGGAATATGGCATTAAATAAGACTGCAGTTCTCTCCAGAAAATAATATCTCCTAAAGTTCAGCTCATCTTTTGAACAACTCAGGATTGACAGGAAATATTTAAGCAATTGCAAATGTCGGCTTCCTAGAAATCATGACACTAAATAGTCTTGGGAAATAAATTGCTCAGAAGAGAAGACACAATAGTCTGTTAGTGAAGTGGAAAAAATGCAGATCATGAAAGAGTCTATGCACACATAAAGTCCTCTTGTGTGTGGAGCCCAGTTCTAGGCACCATGTACAGATGAGCTGTTCTCACTTTTGAAGGGTCTATGGAGGGGACAGGGCAAAGCTGGATACACATGAGTCCCCAGATGCAGATTGAATCTTTTTTTTTTAATTTTTAAATTTTTTTTTATTAATTTATTCTTGTTACATCTTAATGGTTATCCCATCCCTTGTATCCTCCCATTCTTCCCTCCCTCCCATTTTCCCCTATTCCCCTCCCCTATGACTGTTCCTGAGGGGGATTAGCTCCCCCTGTATATGCTCATAGGGTATCAAGTCTCTTCTCGCAGATTGAATCTTAAACAGCTGAGTGCATAGCACTCATGAGCAATCTGAATGCAAAGACGTCAGTCAGGGAAAGGACCCTAAAATAGTAAGCTTTACACTCTGATTTAAGAGGCATATCTTTAAAAGTATACTAACCTAACCTCTTGCTAGTTTAATTTTAAGGAATAAATTTTACTGTGTAGTATATATTTTTCGTATTTATTAGATGCTTTAATTTGTACTTCAAGACTGTTTTTTAAATTTCTATTCATAGACGATAAGGTTTTCATCACAGAATTACAGTGTGATGCTTAATTTTATGTGTCAAACTGACTGGGCCTTCTTACACCCAGACAGCTAGACAAACATTATTTCTAGGTGTGTCTGTACGAGTAGTTCCAGGAGAGATTAGCATTTAAATTGGTGGATAAATGGGATGGGTATCATCCAAACCTTGGAGAGACTAAATAGGGGAGGGGGAAGCAGAGCTTGGTTGAACTGAGTGACTGACTGTAGAGCTGGGTCATTCATCTTTTTCTGCCCTGGCTACTCCTAGTTCCCAGGCTGTCAGGCCAAAGCTGGAAGCCAAATCATACATAGACATCTTGTCACTCAAATCTCTCACTGTCCACATCACTGATTCTCCCAGGTATTCAGCCAGACACAGAGGACTGTGGCACTTCTCAGCCTCTGTTATCACGACACTAGGACTCTACAAGAGATATTTTCATACTGTTCATATCACATTATGATATTTGTATACAAAATATTAGTTCATGTACATATATATATATATATATATGCATGTGAGTACATACATACTATCCTACGTTTTCTGTTTCTAGGTGAACCTTGACAAACACACACGTATCATTTAACCCTTAGGAATGAGGTCTAGCCTTTTCTACACTACTCACTGGAGTTCTCTAATATGAAAGACAAAAACTATGATAAGAATTTTAGAAAAAAATTATCCTAGTTCCTCCTTATATTTCTTTAAGTATGCCTACATGCCTAAGGTTTTTGTGCAGTGGAATGAACTTGGCACAATAAAGATATACATTTAAGGAAAGAACATAGAATCTTTGTCAAACAAATGAAGAGCCCAGGGACACATCTGGAGCTTCTTTGACAAAGCTGAATACTGAAACCAACATCCAAGGGATAGTAAGCGTAATACTGCCCCAAGGCTCCATTCTTTTCAAGAAGTGGTGCTGATGAGGAGGATAAAGGTGAACCTCCAGGTAGAAGCCAAGTGTCTTCAGCTTCAAGAAGAGGAAAGATTCAGAAACCTAGGATCCACTTATCACCTACTTCCTTCCTCTAAATCTATACCACTACACAGAAAAAATATATATCAGAGGCAAAACTTTTAACTGAGTATCTGGCTGCCAATGAATCACACTGCAGACACAGCAAGTGTAGAAGTTGTTAATTTATGCTCACACCAATGTGTCATGTTAGCCTGAGAATAAAGATTCCTAATTTTGTTACAGTGAATGAAAGCTATAGGGGAGGAGAAAAGCAATTAGCCGAAATAAATAATGGAATGTTTCTGTTGGTCACATACAGCATTGCCTCCTTCTGGGAGAGTATTAGTGCCGTTACAACTGTGGAAATTGGATGTGGTGGTATAGACCCGTAATCCCAGTACTCAGGAGGCTGAGACAGGAAATAAGGAGTTCAAGGCCAGTCATGACAGAGTAAGTTTGAAACGAATGTAGCTTGCATCAGATTCTGTCTTGAAAAACAAACACAAAACCCTTGAGACTCCAATGGATTTAGAAAGTTTGATCATATTGAGAGAGTTTAATACAAAGAATAAGATCATGAATTCTGAAATCAGTATTCTCTTACATCCTGGATCTACCATTTCCTTCAGGCAAGTTATGCAATTTCTATATAATATACAATTCTATGCCTATAAAATGAGGATAATAGTAGCAAATATTAATATGTTATTAATATTTCTCATATACTTTTTATGTCAAGAGGTAATATCTAGAGGATAACCAACTCCACACACAATCTTCCATGAAGTTAAAGAGGAGAAAACACACATTTAACCTATTTTATATTTGAATTACTCTCATACTAAAAATGCAAAAATATTACAAAAGTAGGAAAAATAGATGATTAATATTCATTATACACATAGACACAAAGTCTTCACATACATTTTTAGCATGTACAAGTCAACATTGTGACTTGTGTACATTATCAAGATGGGTTTAATGTAAGAATCTAATGAAATATTCCATAATAAGTGTTGTAACTCTTCATGTTAACAAATAAAGAAAGGAAAATAATGAAAATATGGTCCCAATAAGGGAAGCAAAATGAATTTGATAAAATCCAGCATCTGTTTTTGACAAAATTATTCAGCAAACTAAGACAGGAAGTAAGCTCATTCAACTTCACAAAGGCATCTATAAATACCATGGCTAACAGGCTTAATAGTGAAGGGTTAAACACATTTCTCTTCAGGTCAGGTGAAAGATGAGGATATGTAACTTTAGGTCCTAGCCAAGACAACAAATTATAAATAAATAAACCAACAAATAACACCATATCAGAAATAACTCTTTATTTCCATATAGAATGAACTTAGTAGCATAAAACCCAATGCAATCTATTAAAAAGCACTATAACTAATTAATAAAACAAAGAAAGCTGTACTTTTTCAGATCAATATGGAAAAATCAATTGTATTTCTAAATACCAGAAATAGAAAGTCAGAAATTAAATCTTAAAATATTAATTTCAAAACCATCGAGGCTTAGATAGGTATATCTGAGAAAATATGCAGAAGTCATATGCTAAAGGAAACTGAGGAGAAAAATTAAGAATCACTTAAGTAAATTGAAACATATTGTGTTCATAAGCTGAAAGGCTCAGTATTGTTAAGGTTTTGTTTTTCCTCAGATTAATCCATATAGATTTTAAAATCAAGCAACATAAGTGAGGAATGCATTTGCAAAACCCTCATTACCATTCCCTGGAAGATGATTTCAGAGAACAGTTATGAATATTGAGGCAGGCAAACATTTATTTACTAACACTTCTAAAGCACATCCAGGAAAAAAAACAAGATTATTAATTGGGACTGTATATTAATCTCTATGCAAAAGGAAGCTTCTCTGATGAGAGTTGAAAGACACACTAATCCATGGGTATAATGATAAGTCATGAGGCAATTCTTTAATATTACATGCATTTGTCACAATAATAGTAGTAGCTTCTCCCCTTAAGGCCTATGACATGTCTAGCCACAGGTAGTTGGCTTCAGTAACAGTGCCAGGCATGGATTTCATCTTGTGAAGTAGGGATTAAATCTAAGTAAAACGTCTGAATATCTTCATGCTAATGAGTTGTGATGTAGAAAGTAATGTAATTGTAAGAGGAGAAGTAAATTTATGCTCACATCAATGTGTCATGATTTCTAATTTTGTTATGGTGAATGAAAGCTATGGGGAAAGAAAAAAGCAGTTGGCCAAAAGAAGTCTGGGAATGTTTCTGTGGCCCCCCACACAGCACTGCCTCCTTTTGGGAGAGCACTGTTGTCCTTAAAACTGTGGAGGTTGGATGTGGTGGTATACACCCATAATCACAGTACTCAGGAGGCTGAGACAGGAAGATCAGGAGTTTAAGGCCAGCCTTGGCAATGTAAGTTTCAGGCCAATGTAGGTTCAATTAGAATTCTGGAGTCAGTACTCTTCAACACCCTGGATCTATCATTTCCTTTTGGAAAGTTAGATAACTATATATCTAATTCTTCATCTACAAAAATGGGATGATAGTAGCACATATTAATATATTATTAATATTGTTCATATATTTTTCTATTTTCAGAGGTAAATCTCAGAGGATTCCCAACTCCATATATACTTGCCTGTAAAGTTAAAGAGGGAACAGCAATCCTTAACTCACTTTATAATACCTATATCATTCTAATACAAAACTTTTACAAAAATAGAGAAAGAATAGGTTACTGATCAATATATATATATATATATATATATATATATATATATATATATATATCCAATAGATTAATACCCATAACAAAAACTGGCTTGTTACTCCCTTGATGTTTGTGCCACTATTACACAATAAGTGTGTTTTGTGAGGCCAGTTATTTTCAAATTCAGAGCTAGATGATACTGAAGGGTTCCTTTCTCCTCTGGTAACCTGCATAGCACCTTCCAGCACTATGAAAGCTAATCAGCAGAGATGAAGCCTCCAGGTAAGTACCCAGGAAATGCAAAGTAATCCTCAACAATTCAAAAAAACATGCTAGAGGTATCATTGCCTGGGGTTGCAAGTTATATTACAGAGCTATCATAATAAACATAGCATGGTACTAGCAAAAGAAAAATACACATTGATCAGTGAGAAAGAAAAACCACATGATCATCTCTTTAGATGCAGAGAAAGCATTTGATAAAATCCAACACCCATTCATGTTTAAAGTTTTAGAGAGATCGGGGATACAAGGCACTTTCCTCAACATAATAAAGGCTATATACAGCAAGCCAATAGCCAAAATCAAAGTCAATAGTGAGATACTCAAGGAAATTCCTCTAAAATCGGGAACAAGGCAAGGCTGCCCACTCTCTCCATATCTCTTCAATATAGTACTCGAAGTTCTAGCCAGAGCAATAAGACAACAAAAGGAGATCAAGGGTATCCAAATGGGAAAGGAGGAAGTCAAACTATCCCTATTTGCACATGATATGATAGTGTACATAAGTGACCCTCAGAATTCCACCAGAGAACTCCTACAGCTGATAAACACTTTCAGCAATCTGGCTGGATAAAAATTAACTCAAAAAAGTCTGTAGCCTTCCTATACACAAATGACAAGCTTGCAGAGGAAGAAAACAGGAAAGCCATACCCTTCACATTAGACACAAGCAATATGAAATATCTAGGAGTTACTCTAACTAAGCAAGTGAAGGACTTGTTTGAAAAAAATTTCAAAACTCTGAAGAAAGAGATTGAAGATGACATGAAAAGATGGAAGAATCTTCCTTGCTTATGGATCGGGAGAATTAACATAGTAAAAATGGCCATCCTATCAAAAGCAATCTACAGATTCAATGCAATCCCTATCAAAATACCTACACAATTTTTTAAAGACATTGAAAGTTCAATTCTGAACTTCATATGGAAAAACAAAAAACTCAGAATAGCAAAATCAATCTTGTACAATAAAAGGTGCTCCGGAGGAATCTCCATACCTGATCTCAAATTGTACTATAAAGCAATAATAATTAAAACAGCATGGTACTGGCACAGCAACAGGCTGGTTGATCAGTGGAATCGAATTGAAGACCCAGATATGAATCCACACACATATGGTCACTTGATTTTTGACAAAGAAGCCAAATCCATTCAATGGAAAAAGGATAGCATCTTCAACAAATGGTGCTGGTCTAACTGGAGGTCTATGTGTAAAAAAATGCAACTGGACCCACATTTGTCACCTTGCACAAAACTCAAATCCAAGTGGATCAAAGACCTCAACATAAAACCAGAGACACTAAGTCAGTTAGAAGAAAAAGTGGGGAAGAGCCTGGAACATATTGGCACAGGAGACAACTTCCTGAACAGAACACCAACAGCCCAGGCCTTAATGTCAACAATTAATAAATGGTACCTCATGAGGCTGAGAAGCTTCTGTAAGGCTAGAGACACTGTCAAGAGAAGAAAGCGACAGCCTACAGCCTGGGAAAATATCTTCACCAACCCTACATCTGACAAAGGTCTAATATCCAAAATATATAAAGAACTCAAGAAATTAAACACCACCAAACCAAATAACCCAATTGAGAAATGGGGCTTGGAACTAAACAGAGAATTCTCAACAGAAGAATGTCAAATGGCTGAGAAACACTTAAAGAAATGCTCAACCTCTTTAGTCATCAGGGAAATGCAAATCAAAACAACTCTGAGATTCCATCTTACACCCATCAGAATGGCTAAGATCAAAAACTCAAGCGACACCAAATGCTGGAGAAGATGTGGAGAGAGAGGAACACTCCTTCATTGCTGGTGGGAAATCAAACTAGTACAACCACTTTGGAAATCTATCTGGTGCTATCTCAGAAAACTGGAAATAGGGCTTCCTCAAGACCCAGCTATTCCACTCCTTGGAATATACCCAGAAGATGCACCAGCACACAAGAAGAAAATTTGCTCAACCATGTTCATAGCAGCCTTATTCATAATAGCCAGATCATGGAAACAGCCTAAGTGTCCCTCAGTAGAAGAATGGATAAAGAAACTGTGGTACATTTGCACTACGGAATACTACTCAGCTATTAAAAACAAGGAATTCTCAAAATTTGTGGACAAATGGATTGAGCTAGAAATGATCATAATGAGTGAGTTAACCCAGAAGCAGAAAGACTCAAATGGTATATACTCACTTATATCTGCATACTAGCCCAAGGGGCATGTCCCACGAAACCCTTCCCTTACCAGGAAACTGGGACAGAGGTGAGGACATCTTATTGGGACTTTAGATGAGAGAATCATGGGAGAATAGCAAAGTAGAAGGATCCAGAGGGTCCTAGAAACCTACAAGTAGAACATTATGATAGGCAGATTTGGGCATAGGGGTCCAGCTCAAACTAAGGCAACAGCCAAGGACAATACAGGAGGTAAAATTAAACCCCTACCCAGATCTAGCCAATGGACAGGACAGTCTTCACACTTGAGTGGAGAGTGGGATATGACTTTCTCACATACTCTGGTGCCTCACATTTGACCATGTCCCCTGGAGGAAAAGACCTGGTGGCACTCAGAGGAATGACAGCAGGTCACCGAGAAGAGACTTGATACCCTATGAGCATATACAGGTGGAGGTAATCCCCCTCAAGAACAGTCATAGGGGAGGGGAATAAGGGAAAAATGGGAGGGAGGGAAGAATGGGAGGATACAAGGGATGGGATAACCATAGAGATGTAACAAGAGTAAATTAAAAAAAAATAATGAAAGATCAGAGCTTGAGTTTGAGTCTGGGGAACTCACTACACCATGGTGCTGTTTCTATTAAGCCTAAGAAAAGGAACTAGCTTGAGTATTATAGAAATAAAATATTTCTTCTACATTATAAAACATAAGATTTATGTTCTTTAATCTTTGAATAATATTTGTCTGTCATGGCTGGATAAATACATTACTAAATAAATTACTATACACTCATTATTTCCAGGGTTCTAAGCCAATCTGAGTTTGAATAATAATAAAGTTAATATGACTATATAGAAGAAAAAGAAATTTTATGTTAGCCAAGAAATTCTTATGTGACGTTTCCAACTGTCGTTAATATGGAATGTGTTTAATGTGGGCTGGATTCTTACTGACCCCTTTGCATCCCTTTCTGTATTATCCTGCCAAGACCAACACATCAGGAGTTCACAGAGGACTCAAAGCCACAAATTGCTCCCATGAACATGGAACATTCATCAAGAGGCCATTCTTATCTTCAGAATAAATACCAGAAATTCATGAATTAGCCACCCTGTCAAGTAAGTGCCTGGAGCCACCTTTGCTACTGAGACAGCTGGCTTCCCTAGGCTGTGACTTCACTGTCCCTTAGCTTTGGTGTCAGTTCCAGAGGACAGACAACCTCAGGCTGTTCCAACCTAGTAGAGCAGAGCTATCAAAAAGCTCCACTGTTTTATTAGGCTTATCAAACAGCGGTCTAGCGAGTCTGCTGGCCAGGGTGTGCTGATCTGTTATCATAACTCTGGCCCACTTTATCTCACTACAGTGATCTGCAAATAGCATCTCACAGTGGTGCTTAAAATATGACTGACAGCCCATTAACACTTTAGAGAGCCTGCAGTCCAGGCCAGAATGCTGTGCTGTACATAAGGAACAGCATTATGGCTGGATACCCATTGGAGTAATAACATTAAGTTCCAGCCCAGTGAGATGACTTAGCAGGTGAAGGTGCTTGCCTCTAAGCCTAACAACATGGATTCGATCCCAGATACTCATGTTGTAGAAGGAAAGAACCAACTCTCGCAAACTGACTCTACATATGAACCACAACACATGAGCATAGTTACATGTGTACACACATACTCACACACCCACACCCATGTGCACCCACATGCGCACACACATGAGAGAGAAGGAAAGACATGTAATCCTAATAAACTAAAAAAAAAAAAAAAAATCATATTCTAAGCTCTTGCCTTGTTTCTAAGAAAATAGCCATTATAGTAAATTGTCCCTGTATAGGATAAGAAAAAACAGGCATTCTAGGTGTTAACTATTTTAATTTTACAAACTATTTTCACTTATTTTTTTGGAAGCTTAATCTGGCACTAGTTTTACCAGCTTTTACAAATAAAAGGGCTACAGAGCATTGATGAACTAGCTTCCTACAAGGAGGATCTTTGTTACACTTAGCATTATGGCCTCTGGCAAGCTATCAGGTGGCATCTGGATGTGCTTGTTTTCTGTGGTCTAACATAGCAGATTTATATCTTCAGAGATGGAGATGTATAGTGCTAGGGGCCATTCTGCCTCCATCCACAACCGCACTTTAAACTCCATCAAGTGCCAAAATTAAAGGAGTTTCTCTACTAAACCTATGTGAAGAAAGAAGATTCAAAGAAAAAAGTCAATAATATTCTACCAGTCTCTTTTCTCAGGCATTTCCCCCTATGCTTGTGGGTTTGTGTGAAAACTCAGAAATTATTAACTTTGTAAGCACCATTGTTTTTTCCCTTGAGGACATTTGTCATTAGATACAACTTCTTTAAAATTCATTTTTATTCTTGGAGTGAAATATTGACTGGCCCATATTTATGCAAGACTTGTGTGGATAACCAGAGGTGCATTGGGTTCATGGTTGCATGAGCAATATCAGTTCCAGATCATGCCTTTTTGGAACATACCTGTTTATCCTTCAACTCTTTCATAATTTCCATTCTCTCTTACCTGAGCATTGGAAGGAGGAGTGAGATTGATAACCCATTTAGGTCCAAGGACTCCTCTGTCCCTTAAATGCTGTGCACTACAATAAGAATCTTCTCTGATAACCTATGCATCTAACTATGAATATTTAGAAGCAGTTTCACCACATATCCATTTAGCATAGCAGTACTAGTAGGTTCCCCACTAAGACCTTTGATCTTCCCAGCCACTAGCTCTTAACAGATTGTCAGGCCAGGTTTGAATTTATGCTATGGAGCCTCGAATTCAACCAAAAAGTGAATACTCCCACAACATTCATATAAACATCACAGCATGCATATGTCTCTGCAGCTGCACACAATATCATTTGATATGCAAGAGAACCCAAAGGACATCACCAGAAAACTCCTAGAGATGACAAACATTTTCAGCAAAGTTCAAAAACTTACCAGACATGGATAGAACAAAAGAGTCTTCTAGTATACCAAGAACAAATACACCAAGGAAGAAACTCAAGAAATAATCCCTATTAAAGTAGCCCAAAATAAAAACCAACGTAAAATACCTAAAATATTCCTAACCAAAGAAGTGAAATACCTAAAATATTCCTAACCAAAGAAGTGAAATACCTAAACAACGAAAAAATTAAATACTGAAGAAAAATTGAAAAAGACACTAGACGATAGGAAGAGTGTCCATGCTCATGGATAGCTAGGACTAATATTGTAAAAATGGTCATTCTAGAAACCAAACCAAATTAAAGCAATCTACAAAGGCAATGCATTCTCAGCCAAGATTCCAGTGCACTTTTCACTGAAATTGAAAAACCAATCTTAAAATTCCAATAGAAGCACAAAGAGTCCCAGATTTAAAAAAGAAAAGAAAAGAAAAAGCAATTCTGAACAATGAAAATGCTGCTAGAGTTCTCACCACACCTGACTTCAAGGTAGACTACAGGGTCATGGCCATAAAAACAATATGACACTGGCACAAAACCAGACAGGTAGATCAGTGTAAAACAAGAGATAAGTCCACACACTTATCGCCACCTGGTTTTTGAAAGGACATCTAAAATGCACATTAGAGAAAAAGAAAACATCATCAACAAATGATGCTGGGAAATTTGGATGTCTACATATAGAAGAATGAAACTTTTTCTGCTGAAGAATCAAGTCCAAATTGATCAAAGACTTCAAAGTTTTACCTGAAACTCTGAAATTTCTAAAGGAAAATGGTAAGGAAAAAGTTGAAGACATAGGCTTCTGAGAATGGCTTTCTGAATAGGACCCTGATCATTCAGGAAATAGGTCCTCCAGCTAACAAGTGCGGCCTTGTGACATTAGGAAGCATCTACACTCAGAGGAAACTGTTTTCTATGAGAAGAAAACAGCTTAAGGATGTGAAAACAACCCCTGGCAGCTCTGTGTCTGACAGGGGGATAAGTAACTAGAATATAAAAAGAACCGCCAAAAATACGCATCAAGAAAACAAACAAGACAAGTTAAAAAAATGGTCTGTGGAACTGGCCAGAGGGTTTTCAAAAGAATAAATAAAAATGGCTAGGGAACATTTTTAACTGTGGTCCGCTTCCTCAATCACAGGGAAATGCCAATTAAAAATAATTTGGGATTTCACCGTCCTCTAGTCAGAATGGCTAGCATAAAGCAACTGATAACACATGCTGGGGGGGGGGAAATGTAGGGAAAATGAAAACCTTAGTCACTGTTACTGGGAGTGAAAAATGGTGTAGCTACTGTGGAAATCAGTGTGGAGTTTCCTCAAAAGGCTAAACATAGACCTGCAGTGTGACCCAGCTTAACCATTCCTGGGCACAGACCCAAAAGACTCTATATTCTATTATGGAGATACTTTCACATCCGTGCTCATTGCTACACTGTTCACAATTGCCAGGAAATGGAAATAGCCATCACCAGCTGATGAATGGATAATAAAATTGTGTTGTATATATACAGGGGAATTTTATTCAGCTATAAAGAAAAATGAAATTACAAAATTTTGCTGGATAATGGATGGAACCTGGAAAATATTATGCTGAGTGAGTTAACTCAGAACCAGAGGGGGGAAAATATGGTATGTTCTCTTTCATACGTGGATCCTATCTAGGAATTCTAAATGTAGTATGTGTACCTGGGAGTGCAGATGGAGGTCAGGAAGACAGAGGAAGAGGGAGAATAGGAGAGAAAGGCTTTAAGGGAGTAAAGAACAGTAGGACACAGGTAAAGTGAAATGAAAAAGGGAATAGTGATGGTAGAGAGGTTTAAGTTGGGAGCATTTGGGAGGGTAGGACAGAGTGAAGATACAACCAACACTAAGGACATGTGAAAGCCCTCAGGACCTTAGTGTTTTATAAGCTTATTAAAATACTATTTACAAAAGGAGTTTGAAGGGAGGTTGCACAGCAGCCTGATGTCCCCCAGGACATAGGAAGCAATAGGTACCTAAACAAAAATCTCAGTGTCAAGTGAAGGATCCTTCTCCATGACTTACTGATCCAAGAAGGCCACAGAACACTCTAAACAGTAGAGCTTATAACTAGTGCTCTTGGTTACCCACTGTAGCTTGACGCTCAGACCACCATTGCTGAAGACAACACATGCTTTGGTTGTAGGACATGGGAATTTAAACTGCAGGAAGTTGAAACATTTTTTCCCCGATTCCTGTGTTGACTTCTTTGAAAGTCTTTCAAATGGCCCCACCACTAGGTAACTAAGTGGCATTTCTGCTACCAATTACCAAATTCCTGTTCTGTCTTTTGGTTACATAGATAATAGTTTAACTCACACAACATTATGAAAATGTCCCATTTTGAAGAAAAAAACATTGAAACTCTCAGAATTTTTCAGAGGATCCTTCTTTCATTTTGGTGGGGGTGAGGAGCAGGACTGGTGATTGGATGAGGGTGTCATGCATGATAGTCAAGTACTCTACTTCCGAGCTACAATCCATGCCTATGAATTTTCTGAATTATAACTTGATACATAAAAGTTTCACCATAGGCCCATCTGACCCCGGCACTAAGGCAATACTGAATTGGTGAGGACCATCCTTTTGCCTAGTGATTGTTGTTTCACACCCAGGACCCAGATTCTTACATTAGACATCAAGGTAGGGGAAAGTAGGAATCCCATTCCCCTTGCTGTCTTTTGAATCCATCTGGAACATTGTGACAACACCTACCTGGAGCAAATAGAGGGAGATGGGTATCTGTCAGGGACACTTAGGTTTTGTAAACATCCAGCTAAATGTCTATCTAATATACTTTAGATGACCTTGGTCTAAGAGTAGTTCAGACCCAGAAAACGAAATTATTATCTTGACTATGTCTGCTGTACATACCCCTTTTGCAAATGGTGTTTCAACTCTCACAACTGAGATTAATCTGATATCTTTAACAAACGTTTCTTGAGCACTTATTATTTATGGGGCACTATTAGGATTGCTTGACTAAGCAACTGAAGGACACTAATACATTTTATCACAAAAATTTATATTTTTAGCATGAATATGTCCCAAACATTGTGTGGGCATCCTATATTTTCTCATTTTTTTTCAAATAAAATGTATTCTTAGAAAATTTCACATATGTACACAATGCTTACTCACTACTCTTACATCCATCCTCTCTTGTCCCCACGACCCCTCTTCATCCCTTCTTCCTGATCAGTCTCTCTCATACTTTCATGACTATTTGCTTTGTTTTGAGAACCCATTGAGTTTAATAGGCCAGTATATGTGCCTGTGGGTGAGGGGCTATCCACTGGAGGCTGCTCACTTCAGCAGTGAACACTCATCAGAAGAGAATGGTTTTCCTTCTGTCAGAATCTGTAGCTAGCCAACAGTTTTGCAGTAGAAAGGTGGAACCTAGTCCCCTTCCATGAGTAATTGCTAATACAGCCAACTCAGGAAGGCTGAGTTAACAGTCAGATTCATGACTGCAATTGTTGTATTGGAATCTAGAAGATGGCATTTCACAACCCTTCCCCCTGTCTTCCTGATCTTATGTACTTCACACCTCCTTTCTGTCACATTTCCTGAGCCTTCGAGGTAGTATGGTAAACATCTTGTTTAGGGCTGAGCCCAAACTTGACATTATTTTGCACCCATTAGCTGATAGTGCTATGAAGACAAGGAATTTGGTCAACTAGTCATTAAATCTTACCCATGAGGAGCCCTGTTCCTTTTGTTCTGCTTTGAATTCATTCCTCATATCAGCCATCACTTTCCTTCCTAAGCAGGAGAGATTATGATCTTGCTGATTGCCTATGAGAAGACTCTGTTAGTTATAAAGGAATTAGCTCATCAAAGAGGGCTCTTCAGCCAGATATCATTAAAATCACAGGCCTTCAGATTCTGCATAAGCAACTAAGATTTTTGAATCAGTTCCCATGTCTTATTTAGGAAATTAATTATTTAGAAATATCAAATGGGTCAGGGATGGCTAATTGAAAATGATTAAGTGGTCACTAATTAAACATCAACTTTATGTACAGAAGAGACTTCTGTCCAGATGCATGTTATGGCAACTTGGCTCTCTAAACATCAACTCATTAAGGAGTATCTTCTCAATGTCCCCTCTTGCATATCCTTATTACACCATCATTCCTACTCTCTAGCTTCTCTTCACCACACATGCTTACACACATGTATATGCACACAAGAAACCATACACATACACAGACATCTGCACACACATAAAGCGCACATATGCAGACAAACAGATAGACTTACCTAGGCAACCAATCGTTCTGGTTTGGGTTGGAAAAAAAGCAAGCGTGACTCTGGCGAAGTATATCTCCCTCCCCACATCATCCTCCTGAAAAACTCTCCCTCATCATATGTCTGACTCCAGACACATCCAGTATACCTGAGGCACCGACTGTGCTTTATGAAGTCTAAAATTTTCAACTGGTTGTGTCTTTCCATGCAAACTCATTAGGCACTATTTACACCCGCTGCAGCTGTGAAGAGAGAGGTTCTGAACTCTGGCATTCTACAGTAGGCTTTGTTTCTCATTTACATTTGCATATTAAAGTGTTTGCCTGAAATAGGCTATTGAAATTAATTCAGGATTAATTGGTGTCTTTATCTCATTAGGACAATCTAATTTAAGGATGATGAAATTGTTTAGCCTCCCGTTTGCATAATTAGATTGCTTTGAATTGCTGTCATTATTGGCTCTTTAGCATCATCTGTAGGCCTCAAACAGACAAGAGCTTCAACCTCATAAAGACCAATCATGTGTTACAGCAGAGGGCTGTTAACCCCTTTTAACCCAAACTCACTCGGATTAGCAGTCACAATAGACGGGCCTTGGTCCCTGAGAGCTTTGAGTGCCTGCCTTTTTGAATTCTTGATGTTCAGATTGAGGAATCTCCCTACACTTCTATACTTGGTTACAGAAAAAACAGTCACATCCTCCCTTCTGGGAGACAACTTATCCAGAAGTCTCTGTCCTTTCCTTGAGCACCACCCTCCATACTAAGATAGCTCCCCACATTATCAATTCCTCCAGCTACTTTCTTAGCTAATCAGAAAGTATTCTGTGGCCCAGAACTATGACAGTGTTCCCATTAAGTCAGAGAAGATATGGAGTATCTACCAAAGCTGACACTCAGTACTTGTCTTCATATTCAGGTAAGGGTATCCTTATTATTTCAATGAAATTACAGAATAAAGGAGACTCAGAGAGCCTTCCGACAGTCATCGAATGATTTATCTAGTCAACATTTAAGAAAGGTTTTATGACATACGGTTGATACGCACAGTATTTGGCAAGGCAGAAGAAACCATTGAGAATCAGGTTCCTTCTGCCTTGTGCCTTGGGAGCACGGAGATAGAATGAACAGGGAAAAGGATGGTTCTGATACTATCTTTGGGACAATGTTAGACTTCAGTATGCTTAGGTTTCTTCTGTGCCTGGGCCTAATCCTCAGTAATTTAAACCCTAGCCTTTAGGAGTGAGCATGAATGCTTTCTTTGAAATTAGTTGAACCTAATACACTGAAGGCAAGGATTCAAAGCGGTGCTTATGCTAGGAAGTTTCTGGACTTAAATTTCTGTTTCTTAAATGACGTTCAAGGTTGCAGCTAGTGAACAAACCAAATAAGGTAGTATTTGATAATTGACACAGGCTAGTACATTGGAATTTAATTTCAAGTACTAAAAGTACAAAATAAAGTTAATATTTCAAAAAAAAAACACCCTCAAAACTTAACACTTTACTTCAATACAAACTTACCTGTAAAAAAATTTAAAGTATCTTAATTTTAAAACAGAAACACAACATACATTTAGAGAAATGAAAACCATGTAAGAACCTAGGGATTTTTTTCCCTCTGAAATATTGAAGTGTCTTAGAGAATTCTTAATGAAGGTGCCTTGCTTGTCACAGTGGCTGCATTTCTTTTGTGTCCTTCCCTGTCTTTACTGGTCATATGGGAATAGCCAATTTCTTTGTATTATGAGCTAATGAAATAAGCACTTCAAACTAATAGCAAATGAAAAGGAAAACACTTAAGCAAATGTAAAATAGAAAACATTGGTGTCTTCTGCACAGGCAATTCAGAGGTCTCTTTAAGAGGAGCCTTAACTGGCATGTCTTCTGAACAACAGGATAAAGTGAGGGACAGTTGCTCTCACTTCAGTTTTATAAGAAATCGCTAGAAATAAAAAAGGAACTATTTTTGATGAAGATCATAACTGTGTGTGTGTGTGTGTGTGTGTGTGTGTGTGTGTGTGCATGCATGCGTGCACACGCTCACATGTGTGTGCATGGATTCACTAGTTTAGCTGGCCAGGGATCCCAAGAGATCTGCTTCACTTGCCTCTAATTTTTTATGTAGGCCATGGGGATCAGAACCCAAGATTTTACGCTTGTATGGAAAGATCTTTACATATTGAGCCGTCTCCTATTCCTATTTACCTTTTAAGGACTGTTTTTTTTGTTTGTTTGTTTTTTGGGGGGTTTTTTTGGTTTGTTTGTTTTTTTTTTTTTTTTTTTTTGAGTCCCATTGAGCCTTTTCTTTAAATTTAACTTTGATTTATTCCTAAAGCACCAAAGCTGTAACTATGCATTCATTAATATATCATCCAGCCAATCATCTTGTGATATTCATGAAGAAGTGCAACACAGTGCAGGAGAGTACTGGGACCTGAGGTGAGTAATATATGAACTGAACCTGGATCATTGGTTTTGCTCCCATGGACTTAGCTGGTCCAATTCAGAAAGTATATGCAAGAAACCAGATGGACCCAAATGGCGTACATGGACATGGCCTGTGTCCCAGGATGTTGGACTAGCCTGAACACATCGCATATATCTAGAGTGTTAGGTAAAACTCAAGCTCCAGATCCAGAAGTGAGATGAAGGACTAGAGATGGATAGCCTATTGTCCTCTCCCAATAGGCTGAGCACCACATCATTGCGTCTGCCTCGACTAGAACAAATAAGTGAAAAGATGAAAGGTTTTGTTTTCCCCCTTAGGCCACACAGGAGGTCTAAGGAGCAGAATGTCTCTGCGGAAGAGCGATAATGAGTATTTTAGTATGCAGGTTAAAAAATAAAATTGCTCCCCCAAATGACAAGACTTCACTCCAAACCTCCAAAGCTCCCTGCGCGCGCGTGAAGAAGTCGATGACGACCCGGCTACTCTGAGCGGGAAGGAAAAGCAGAGCAGGGCCGAGCTGCTTTGCAAGTCAGTTCACGTTTGGCAACATCTGGTTGTGTCTCATCACATTGCAAATTTATGGCCGTGGAGACAACATGTTGATGTTGATGATCCTTTGCGAAGAGACGCCTGAACTGTGAGCTCCTGACCAGGGCAGTGAAGATACTCTGCCGAGAGAAGCGTGAACCGTGAACACCCGACCAGGGCAGTGGCGGGGGGCCGTGGTTGTTTTCTCTCATCTGCCAACTCTCTGGCTCTGGTCGAACAGACAAAGGCTAGGGTTGCTGACCCTTCCTAGACAGTGTCATGGATGAATACTGAATAGAGAGGACTCGCTGACAAAGGAACAGAAGGTCAAAGGAGGAAGGCCTGACTTCCCCCAGGAGAAACCTACTGAGATGTAGCAATGGCCAAAAATGCTAAGCGATCAAGAAATGAAGACTGCCTATTGGGAGCCAAGACTGGAATATTAATTAACATATAAAATGGAGGCCTCATCAGGTTACAAAGGGATTCTGTACAGTTTTGAGTTTATGCAGATGGTAACACTGACTTCTCATCACAGCCATGCTACAAGATGAGGCACATTCCAGCTCCCTAGCATGTTTTCACAAGAAAGGAAGAGACAGATTCTTTCCACAAATGGCACTTGGCTAAAAATTTAGTGGTTTAAACTGACACATCCTGCCCCATACCAAATATTCAGTTTTGCTTGACAATAAACATAAGGGAAGCATGAATTTATTTCTATGTAATATTATACTAAACACTCTTACTTTTAAGAATGGTAGAAAATAATTGCTCCATATTATTTCTATAAATTTATGTCTCTTTCAAACAGACACCCAAACACACATGTGCATAAAACTCAAACATATTTTAAGAGAATGAAAATTCCACTTCCAAGGATGAAGGAAAGATATCAGCCAAATAAAGACTATAAAAATAAGGCACATTGGCAATGGGCATGAACTGCCCCCTGAAGCATATCTTTCTGTAGTGAGGTAGGTAGTCTTAGGGGGGCTAATAATGTTCTTGGCAATGATGGGTTCAGGTCTACATATTGGTAAAGGGTTCAGATTTGAGTTTATGCAGAAAGCAGAAAGCATTCCCAGAGGGAGGAAGTTCCACCTACAGGAGAACAAGGTGGGTGGAAATCAGTGGGTAGAATTTCCATGTTTTCCACATGCCACCATTCCTGCCAAAGCAAACGAACAAACTAATAAACAAGAACACACTGAGGAGAACACGTAGAAGAGAATTCTCAGAAAACACTTTCAGTGGGAGGCAAGAGGTCACTGGGCAGAGATATACGCAAACAAAGAAAATAAAGATGTTTGCATGAGGATGTCTTGTCATCTGACTAACATATTCCATTCACCTTACGGAATCATCTTGGAGAACTTATTCACCCAAATTAGAAAATAGGAGGGGGAGAGCAAAGCCCTGACATTGTTAATGATAATTTGCTATGCTTACATACAGGAGCCTGGCATAACGTCCTCTGAGGGGCTCCACCCAGCAGCAGGCAGAAACAGATGCTGCGAATCATGGTCAAATATTAGACAGAGTTCTGGAATATTGTGGAGGAGTCGGGGGAAGGAAAGAAGGACCCAAAGAGGATAAGAACTAAGAAGACCAACAGCGTTAACTAACCTCAGCCCATGGGGACTCACAGAGACTCAACCAACCACCGAACATGCGTGGACTGGACCTAGGCCCTCAACACATATGTAGCTGATTGGCAGCTTGATCTTCATGTGGGTTCCTTACCCATGGGAGTGAGGGCTGTCTCTAACATGGATGCAACTCCCTGCCTTTGGTTCACTTTCCCCTTTTCCAAAAACATTAATTTCATATAGAGCAAACTATATAGAGCATTTTCTCATTTAAGGATGAAACATAAGCAATAGAACTCTTTAAAATATGCTTTCACTGTGGCAAAGAAAAGAGATTTTTAAAAAAAGGGAGAAGAAAAAGCAAAGAAGAAGAAAGTGGGGAGAAGCAAGAAAAACAAGAGGCAGCACAGGGAAAAAGGGAAGGAAAGAGGGAAAATAAAAAGGAAGACAGTTTTATATGGAAGTGAATACCACATTAGAAGAGTTAATATTTACAATAAATGTGTGAAAGAAACTCAAGAATATAAGATATGATTTGGTGAAATAATATGAAACAAAACAGAAGAGAGCTGTAAGTTACAAAACAATAATGATATTAAAATGAAAGTGGAAAGCCAAAATCTACTTGTAAGCTTTATTTTCTTAGGACACAGAAAGAACTCAAATTACAGGGTAAAGAGAAAACAAAAATTTTAAAGATGTTAAATGTTAAAAGGTAACACTGTTTAAAATGGAATAAGATTTCAGGAAGAAATCTAAAACGAAACAAGAACTAGTCAAAAAAGAAAAAAAGAAAAAGAAAACTCTCTATACTCAATAAAGAATTAAATGAATATTCAATGGTATGTTCAACAGTTACACAGTGGGAGCACACACACTCCGAACAACTGCTCAGCAGCATCAATATTAACACCACAAGCTAGTAAGTGATTGCAGCAGTCTTTAAACTCAGATGTCCCAATCCATATCATTTATAGGAAGTCTATCTGAAATTCAAATCGAAGTTATTTTATGTCTGAACTCAAATTGCATAGAGTTCACCACAATTCTTCAATAAAATCTGTATAATTAGCAGCATTGATTTAATGTTGTTATAAAGAGAGAGGCAAAAGGGTCTCACTACGGGGATTTCAGGCATGTGGAGAATAAAAATGAGCAGTTCTCATTTACAGAAGTAAAGAAAATAATAAGAGAACATTGAACAACCCTATGCCAAAAAATTAGAAAATCCAGTAAAAATCGACAATTTTCCAGAAATATAGTAACCACAAGATTGACTTAAGGAAATTCTAATCAGCTAATATGATATAAAATTAGTAAAGAAGTTGAATGATTAAATTCAATTTTCAAAAGACGACGTTATTGTATCTTTACTCATAATTTCTACTGTGTATAAACTGCTCATAAACTCTTCCAAAAACTCTAGGAAGAAGGGACAATTTTCTGTTCATTCTATGTCCAGGGATTAGCTACACAATAAAAGCTGAGAAACGACTACAAAAGAAAGCCAAACAGTATCACTTCTTGTGAGTAGTTACACCACAATTTTCAAAAGAAATTATTGGCAGATTAAACATGGTAACTGGTCAAAATGCCATGATTGAAAGACTCAGGATGGCCTTAAGTTTAATGCTCATAGACACAAGCCCCATATAATTATTTCGATAGATGAAGAAAAATACACAAAATTCAAAATGCTGTCATATTAAAACCACTCAATAAACTTGGCAAAGAAAGGAGCTGCCTCAGTCTGATGAGGGGCATCTGTAAGAAGCTTACAACCAACATAAATAGTAGAACATAAAAATGCTTTCCCTCTAAAATACTGTGGATGACTGAAGTTGGTAGACACTGAAAAGCTCATGCATCATTAGGAGGTAAATATAAAAATAAAAACTATGAATTTGTTTAAAGAAAGCATAGACATAACTCTTTCTTATGTTGGATTAAGCAATGATTGTTGAGCTAGTGACAACAAATGCATAACCAAATAATAAATTGCTAAGTAATATTGGAATAAAATACAACACTTGTGTGGTTACAAAAACAAAAAAACAAAAACAAAAACAAAACAAAAAAACAAACCAAAAACCCCAAAACAAAAAAAACACCAAGAAAACTGTTTTCATGTTTGTTTGAATGGAATATGTAAAAAGCACTTACAACCAATAGTAATAAGTCAAATAAGATAATCTAAAGACAGATAATGTATCTGAATAGGTATTTATCTAATCTTAATATAAAAATGGAAAGGAGACATCTATCGAGATGCTCATCACTCTTCATTAGGGAAATGACATCCCATTTTATAACCATTGCAATAGCCAAAGTTAAAAGGCCACAATAACAAGCCATAAGAACAATTTGGAAATTTTGTATCACCCAGTCACTGGTATTAATACAAAGCGGTAGAATTGTTTTGAAAAAATATTGATAATTTTACTATGTTAATTGTACAATTATGATGCAATCTAGCAATTCTAATTGTAGTTATTCACTCACAAGAAATGGAAATAAGCCCACATTCCAATGTTCATGAAAACATTACACACAATAACACTAATATAGAAATGCATTAAATGTTAATAAATGGATGTCTATCTATGATAGATGTTCATCATAAAAAAACAATGGATAATGAATTGGCTCCCATGCTAAATGAATAAACAAATTCTATAACCATAGAATGGAACACAGATGAAAGGAATGAAAAGATTTTATATGTGTGACCCATGCAGGACTTGAAAATCTGTCCATGCAAAAGTAGATTCATGTTTATTTGCATCGGGGCCATGGATGGTGTAAAGGAATGAGCAATGAATGCCTGCTTGTGTGCATGCGATTCTTGTGACAGGTGTTGAAATCATACAAGGATTATGGCATGAGGGATGGGTCAGAGGTTAAGAGCACATTAGACACCAGTTTGTTTCTCCAAACCCATATCAGACAACTAATATGACTGAAACTCCAGTTCCAGTACAGTCTGCCTGCTTGATTCAGCCTCTACAGGCACCTGCACCTACGTGCACATATTGACACCTGCACAGACATACATATTACTTTTTTAAAACAAAACATAGCATACAGTTAGATTGTGATGGTGCTTGGCATAGACTTGTGAATACACCAAGACTAATAAAGTCACAATTTAGATAGAAAATTTTTGTATTATTTTAGACATGGTATTCTGATAAAACTGCTAAAAAGAAAAAGAGAAATGCCATCAGTTTCACAGACAAAAATGTTAAATATCCAAAGGACATAGAGAATGAAATGTAAATTGATAATACCTATATGGAGGAATGATAAACTACCCTCATGGTTTCAAAAGCGAGACATTAAAATAAAACGCCACTTTTTAGTTATTTTGGCAAGGATCTAAGTATAGCAATGTATTGTTATATGGTGGCAGAAATATAAATTGTATTAAACATTCTAAGATTCAGTTTGAGCAAATAAATGCATAATACTAAGTACCTACAAATAGATAAATGTAAAAGAGTATTTAAAGCATAATTGTTGGAACTTGTTATACAACTGAGGATGATCTCGAACTCTTGACCTTCCTGCCTTTACCTCTCAAATGCTGGGATAACCGTCCTGCAGGATGTGCTGGGGCAGGGGTGGCTAAAAAATTACTTTTCTAACCTGAGGCCCATGCCACTTGAGGAGGAGAATGTCCAGATGCCTGGTGGCTGAGATTTGGAGTAGACAAGGAAGGATTCTAGGACATCAAGAGATCATGGCCCACACACTCAACTAACCAGGGCTCACAGGGGTTCACAGGATTAAAGAAGCAATCCCAGAACCTGTATAGGTCTACACTGCATTTTCTGCATATATGTTATAGTTGCTTTTGTTTTGTGGTTCTTCTTTAAATTTTCAATTTATTATGATGTATTCATGTTACATCCTGATTTTTATCCCCTCACTTATACCTTCCCTTTCCCCCCCCCCCCCCCCTCTTTTACCCTATTCCCCTCCCCTAAGCCTCTGACAGAAGGGGACCTCCTCTGCCACCATATGACCACAGCCTGTCAGGTCTCATCTGGATAACCTGCTTCTCCTTCCTCGGTGTGCCTGCAGGCCTCCCTATAAAGGGGATGTAATGAAATAGGGTGCACCAGAGTTCATGTCGGAGGTAATTTCCATTCCTCCCACAACCATGGAGACTGAGCTGTCCATTGGCTATATCTGAACAGGGGATCTAGGTTCACTGCATACATTGTCCTTGGTTGGTACAACAGTACCAAAAGATGTTCGACCATACAAGGACGTTTGCTCAACTGTGTTTATAGAAGCCTTATTCATAGTAGCCAGAATCTGGAAATAACTTAGATGTCCCACAACTGAAGAATTGATAAAGACAATGTGGTACACTTACACAATGGAATACTACTCAGCTATTAAAAACAAGGAAATCTTGAAATTTACAGGCAAATGGATGGAACTATAAATGATCATCCTAAGTGAGACAACCCAGACCCAAAAAGACACATATAAGTGGATATTAGCCCAACATAGATGTCCTCTGAAGACTACACCCAGTAGGGGATTGGGACAGATGCTAGGACTCGTTACTGGACTCTAGGCAGAATACAGAAAGTGGTATGCTATGGCTGTTTAACTTATGTTTTTGGGGGGACTCCTTCCAGTGCCAGTGGGGGTGTCTCTGACTACTTGGCCTGCTCTTGGGACTTCTTTTCTCCTACTGTTTTGCCTAGTCCAACCTTGATATGAGGGTTTGTGCCTGGTGTTATTTTATCTTGTTATGTGTGTTCAGTTGATATCCCATAGAGGCCTGCTCTTTTCTAAAGGGAAATGGGGAGCCAGTGGGTCTGGAGGAGAGGGTAGGTAGGGGAACTGGGGAGTGTAAAGGGAGGGGGAGCTGTGCTTGGCATATCTTGTGTGAGAAAAGAATGAATAAAAAGAAAAGAGAGTAAATACCAGCAGCAACAGGAAAAAAAGGCATCATTGTTTGGTATACATTAACTAATATAACTATAATTTAATATATACATGTCTATAAATACAATTAGCCCACATTATTAAATATATTCTGAGCCAAATATGAAAGAAGATATAAAATATGATAGATATGATTAATTTGAGCAGAGGAAAGTGTAGTAGGATACAACTGTGTGACCCTTCTTGAAATACAAAGTGAGTATACTGAGGATAGTGTACGAAGAATGGGCATACTGGAAAGACTCCACCCAGCAGGGGATCTCACAGCCAACCTTTGGGACTGAGCAAAGGGTGACTTAGGGAAGAATTGGGGGATAGAACGACCTGAAGGGAACAGGAGCTTCACAAAGAGAACAACAGAGCCAACAAATCTGGGCCCAGGGGGACCTGCAAAGACTGATGCACCAGCCAAGGACCATGTGTGGAGATGTTCTAAACCTCCTGCTCAGATGTGGTCCACTGGCAGCACAGTCTCCATGCAAGTCCCATAATGAAGAGTAGGGGCTGACTCTGACATGGACCCTGTGGCCCACTCATTGATCACTTCCCCTGGTGGGGCAGCCGTGCCAGCCCACAGAGGAAGAGGATGCTGGAAGTTCTCATGAGACTTGATAGGCTGGGGTCAGATGGTAAGGGAGGAGGGCTCCCTCTTTCTGAAGACTGGAGGAAGGGGGGAAGAGCAGCAGAAGACAAGGAAGAGGTCTACAATCAGGATATAAAGTGAATAAATTAAAAATAATCAAATTTAATATATATATGATATATATAATGCACACATTAATGATTCTCAACCTCCCTAATGCTGGGAGTCTTTTACCCAGTTCCTCATGTTATATTGCTTCCCAACCATAAAATTAATTCATTCCTACTTAATACAGTAATTTTACTACTGTTATGAGTTGTAATGTAAATATCTGATATACAGGATATCTGATATGGGACCCCCAAAGGGGTGGCAACTTAGGTTGAGAATGACCGAAGTGCACTAATGCTTTTACACCTGTAGGGAATTGTGGGATAGAGACAGGGAACTGTTAAAAAAAAAATGGCCAAAGGAATAGGATGGAAACTGTTTTGTTTTGTTTTGTTTTTCTACTTTTATGCCTAGGTTCATGATTTCGAAGAGCAAACATATTATTCAAATGTCTGAAATATATACTGAGTTGTTGTCATTTTGTGGGAACATAAATAGTACTCAATAGCTATTGGGGTCCACAGAGTGGACTTTTTAATATTATACATACGTTTAGTGATTTATAATTTGAATTTGGTGGAGCAAGAAGGGAAAGAGAGCTGAACAATTACAGATGATTTAGGTCCCTTCCATCTTTCTGCTCTCCCCATCCTAGCCGACTACAAGCTTGGGGTCACTGCACCATCTAAGAAGAAAGATGGAGCTTTATGTAGCATGGATCATTTTCTTAAGTCTCGGTCTTCAGTTTAAAATGCATTCATTTACCATTGATTGTCAGCACTTATTATAACAAGAATATTATAATTGGCTGATTTCTACTGTAATTAAAATGTAATGGTAAATATTGCACTCATATTGGCCCTTTAAAACTCTGTATTTCCACCCTGAATATCTTATGCATTAAAAAAACCTAAGGGCATATTTTATTGAAAACCTAACTTAAGCAACCACATTCTTAATAATTTTTATTCTTTAAAAATTCTTCCTTATCTATGTGTTCTCTCAAAGTTTCTCTATATCAAATATGTATTATCCTAATTCTCCATCTTTACATCTAACGAGTGTGTCCTGTATCAGAATATTGGGTTTTGACAGCTCCTCCGTCATCTCTGATAGTCACATGAGGCAGCATTACAAAGTGATAGGTCCTTCATAATTCCCTTTGAATTCGTTATGGTAATGATAATCATAAGTTATGAACTTTGTGTATTTATGGACATAATGGGCAATTCTATATGACTAAAATGCTAATTTTACTCTTTACTAATGGGCACTAATTGTAACGATCAGTGATCATGTCAGTTAAAAGCAGTGGTGATAGCAATTGATGACAGCCATGAAAGTCCTCACACCATCTGAACAGACCTTGAAGCTGCCATGTGTAAAGATGGGAGATCAAACTGACCATCAGGCAATGATTTTCCTATGTTGTATATCTTTCAAGTTCCCCTATTTTTGACTCCATGGGGCGTCTTTTTCTTACAGCTGATAGCTTTCTCGCTTCACTTGCTTTCCATTGCAATACTATTTCTGGTGTAATAGATACTCCACTCTCAGAAAGAGTGACTTAAGGGGCTTTTAAGAGAAAGATACCTTTAAAAATGTGGCACTGAATAGACTATATTTTGAATGAAGCAAGTTACAGCTAGGAGACTGGGGGTTTACTCCAGTGTCACAGAGCATCTGAAGAGCATGGTATGCTAGACTTACTGTCTACTTCCTTGCTGGTGTTCTGGAGTGTTCTCAACTTTCTGTTGTGAGCATATGAAAGCAGTCCTTTGAGAGTTATTAAATGTATGCCCTAGCTACATATAGGCTCCAGGTCAGAAGTCTCAAAATAAAGTCATGAAGAAAATATCACTTTCAGCTTGAGTCATGAACAAGAAGCACTCACAGGCACAGAATAAAGTGAAAGCCAATGGTATAAAAAGGAAGTATTCTTCCCTCAAAATAAAGCACTGAGAGACACTTGTTCTAGCAGCAAGTATGTGCAGAAACTGAAACAAACCTCACATGTATCCAAGTTCATATGAAACCCTAGTAAGAATCTACAATTTACATAGTAAGACTCAATATAGTTGGACATCATGTCCTTTAAAGACCCTTCTTTGATCACTTCCAGGAGGAGTACAGGTCACTTTATCATCTGTCCCTTCCCGTTATCTATTCCCTTTATCACTACACAATAAAACTTTCCTTTTAGTTAATTCCCTTTGTTTAAAATGGGTGTTTTCAAATTGTGACATTACCTTATTGATGTCTTTTTCCCTGGCTCCTTCTGTATGATAGGGCTGTGGTGGGCAATGGTACTAAAGCTATGTAATACGCAAATGCGTGAAAGGATAAGCAAGTGGAACAAGGAGGAATAAAACCAACCGTGTAACAGACCAAGTCCGGTGGACGTGTTTGGTGAAGAGTGCGCTACCCCCTACACCACACAACCCCTCCACACTCACACATCTTCTTCAATGTGCCTTTTAGTGAACTGCACAGACTTCAGGTGTTTTCTTGGGTTACACTGATTTTACAGCATGCTGAAGACTCCCAAAGCTATAGCATAGGTTCTCCATGAAAGGTTAATGGCACATTGCAATTATAGAAGGCTTGAAAAATCCTCACAATAACTCAAAACTAAAAAAAAAAAAAAAAAAACTATTACTTCCCTTATTGTTTCCTATAAATGATTTTTTTTATCTTAAAATTGAAAATAAAGTCTCCAAACATTTTTAAATATTCTTCAAAACCAACAAGTTAGTAAAATTGCAAATAAGTTGGAGGTTAGTCCACTCTATTTTTTATGAATTCCATTACACAAAATGACATGTACAAATAATATGTTTAAACTTATAAGGAGATGTGATATTTTCTGTGCATATGAATTTTAAAGGTGGACATCTTTAAAATGTTACTGCTGGATATCTTAATCCATTACCTTATTTTGTCTAGCACTGCTACATTCCCATAGCAAGCAAGCTTGGCTTATAGAAATAATAATAATAATAATATGTAACATTTGTTGAATGCTTATATATGATGTGATATGTACTTGCTGAAATTATCACATTAGTTATCTGATTTAATGCTCATAACAACTCTATAATACTGGTATTTTGACGCACATGGTTTGGGTATAAAATGTGTCCAACATGCTTATGTGGTTGAACATTTGGTCCCCATCTGGTAGCACTGTTTGCGGAGGTGATGGAACCTTCAGAGGATAGGACATAGCTAGAAGATTGGGCATGAGTCGCCCTTGGGGTTTATAATCCAGCCATTTCCTGGGCCCTCTCCACGTCCTGTTCCCCTAAAATATGAGAAGGTGAGAATTCACAACAGCGTGCTCTTGCAGCCCTGGAGCCCCCTGCTTCCATGCGTCTTCTACCATGATAGACTGTGTTCTACTAATCCATGAGCTACAATAAATTATATTTCCCTTAAGTTCCTTATCAAGAATGTGGTCACATGAAGACAAGCAACACAACTTCTCTCTAAATTAGGAGCATACAGCTTGCAGATGAGGTTAACATCCTCAGGTTAATAGTTATTATGGGTTAGGGTTGAACTTAGAGGCCATTCTCTTAACCTCATGTGGCTTATTTACAGGAAAAGGAAAGATGGGGAGTTGATATTAGTAAAGCATACTGCTACCTGGCAAACAAAAATCTAAACTGGAGGTATTGCACATTGGATCCACCTAGATCTCTTTGGTTTCACAATAACTAATGAGAACTTGGACCAGGTAAGCATTGAAGAAACCTTAAATTCTGGTATTTCCAAACACAGAGAAGTTGGATGCATGAACACTCAGTAGGCCTAATCAGGGACTTCCCAACTCAATAACAGGCACAGAGAAGACATTATTCTCACTTAGTAATAATCAGATTTGGAACATTATTATGCCTGTCAACGAAGTAGGGCTTTGTGGACCGATGCCTCAATAACTTTGCCCTGTGCCCTGCATCTGATTCTCAGATTTTGAAATAAATCCTTTCCAATGTCCAAAAATGGAGCAGACAAAATGAAAGCCAAATCTGGGACCGTGCAGGGGAGAAACAGGGAGACAGTAAGCCAGAGTGCCCTAACACATTGGCAGTGCCCACGTGTAACTTTGTTGTCTGCCCAACATGTTGATCTTTCTGAAGTCAGTGAAATTCAGAACACCTCTGACTTTCATTCCCCCTATTTTCAGCCTTCTAATTTTAAATGTGTTTCTATATTAAAATTGTTGGTAACACTTTATCTAGGTTCATATTTATATTTACACACTTACAGTTTTTCTCCCTAAGATAAATCTATTGTAAATACAGTAATGGAGATTCTCTATGTATTTTGATTTTTTTTAATGAGGGGTCAAGCATTTTTTTTTAAAATAATTTCAGATTTTTCTTCAAATATATGGTAGGCACTTAGAATTTTTACACTAGCCTCTAAATTAGAGAAGAAAAAAGAAAAAGAAAGTAGTATTTTTGAAAAAGATTTTGTCTATCTAGACCGATAAAAGAGGAAGCACACGAATACTTCCATCAGAAGTAGATGGAAATGCTATTATTTCATAAAATACCTGGGTATTTTAAGAAGAGGCAACAAAGTAGCCAAGGCTATTTTGGGAGTAAATCTATCATTATAACAGTTGTATATCTCTCACAATCTCCACCAAGGAAAGGAAGATTTCTAGAGAAAGAACCAGAAAATACAGTCTGGAAAAAAAAAAACTTGAAACTTTAAAAGATATGACACAGTTTTCATGATGTGCTCTGTAGCCTCTATGAGCCAATTGACTTAGTTATGCAGCTATATATGGAGCAATACTTGAGTAATCATTTTCTCCTATTTTATTTAAGTAAAGAGAATGAGGTTAGCATAGCCCTCCTATTCTAGACCTTAGGGTGCTGAGAAAAGTGTACAAGAGCAGGTTGTGCCCAGACAGAAAATAGCTCAGGTGATATGAATTAGATGAGTCCCAAGTCATATTATTTTCCAAGTAGGAAATGGTTAAAATGACAAAAGATTGGGGATTACTGCTAAGTATATGGTAATGGCAAGTGGACCTTTTCATTTTTGCATCGTATCACATCGTATCAAATAAACATGACATACACTTTTAGTCCACAATAGGAGGCAAACTGACAGAAAGACAAACAACCACAGGAAGGGCAAATAATGACAGTTGAAGAGATAAAGCTGTGGTTGTCAAACACCACATCCCCACAGAAGCTAAAATTTAATTGGAAGAAATACAGAGAATTATTCCGGGTGGGAGGAGGGGGGAGGAATGTGGAAAACAGCATCTATTCAAAACATTGAAACTTCTAAAAGAAAGATAAATATGTTACCTTGACAAAAGAGTATATAGCTAGGTAAAAGGGCTGGATGAGCTGGAAATACAGGGGCTGGGGGTGCCAATACAGTTTCCCAATACAGACGTATCCTGATGATCTAGCCAAAGTCCTTCTGGAGGATGTGGAGAAGCAGAACCTCTTGACCATCCAATGAGATACCACTGCAAAGGTAATAATTTAGTTGGAAGCAGGATCTAATCTCCATGTTTTTTTTAACTGAACATAAAAGAACATGGCCTGAACTTGCCTTAGAAACACATCTATAATCAAATGAGGACTCATATTCCTTATAACCGCCTCATTCTACCCAGACCTAGTGTGTGTTGATGCTGTGGGGACATGGGCTGATGCTGTGAGCATCAGGAGGGGTCAAGCAAGAGGCATGGCTGGTCATGTGAAATTTAAGTAGAAAGAAATGCCATATCATAAATGTAGGTTAACTTCCTCCTATCTAAATTCAGTCCATTGTTCAAGGTCTACTTCTGGGGGAATTCCTTAGAGGAATGCCTTCCTAGCTTTTTAACAGGTGGCAGATGTCATATTGCCCAGGCAATATGATTGAAGCTGATCATTTAAATGTCTGTTGTCTCACCTCTTACCGAAAACAACCTAACAAAGATTTAAAATCCTACACTCTGAGAATACTGCTTTAAAAATCTCATGAGAGCTAATTTTTCTGATCACCATATTGCATTTTCTCATTTTTACTGCTTCCCCATCAATAATCTTAGTTCTTAGGTCCCTGATAGTAGCAATTTCACTAAATCTCCCTCTTCTAAATGCCCATCCTTGTTGTTGGGATATAATTAAGTTTCCAGGTTGCTTAGGAAACTAAACCTAGGCAGCAGCTGTCAGGGTTTTACAATGAGGTCCCATTCCAATTCAGCTCCTTTGTCAGAGGTTAAATGGACGATACACTTCCAGAGGAAGCATTTTTAAGATGCTGTGCTTAATTGCATTTAAACATATACATCTGCGGTGCTCAAGAAATCATTCTTCTGAACTCTGTTGAGGGGAAAGAAGACAGTGTTGTTATTAGGACTACGTAGTCCAGGAAGTAACAAGCCATTGTGTCAGATGCAGGCAGCACTGGGGACCTGGCGGTGAAGGAGATAGGAGCTGTGTTTGTAGGAGTGCCAGCATCTCTAGGCAGACAAATGAAAACCACCTGCTAGAGCAACGATACCCAAGAGCCCTCCTCAGGCCAGGCAGGCAGAGTCAATTGTTCTTAGAAAATGAAGGAATAAAAGAGTTCAGTGTCATAGAAATGAAAATGGCTTGAGTGATGGACAACATAAGGATAATGACTTCAGCTGTGGCTCTTGCAGAAGTGTCAAGCTTTCATAGACACTGTTTGCATACTTTATAACCATAATTAAAGATACTTATTAGAGGGTGAGTATTTATATCAACTGGACAAAATTATAGCATTTCTTTTTTAAGTACGTTAAAATTGGCTGATATTTGTGCCATACATGCACATTGATGCAGTCACCAATACATGTTTATTGTATGCCAACAATGCAATATAAATGTCCAGGTGCAGAAAAACATGAAGGAAGAAGCCTGTGGTTATGTCACTAACAAGAACAAAGGGTAAATTCCTCAAGACAGCTAGGTCAGCTATGCTGAGACAGTTTCTTCACACAAATGATAATTGGTAGTTGTGCACCTTTACATAGTATAAACAATATATTTTTTTTATAAAGAATTTTTTCCTCTCACATGTGAAATGCAAGGCAAAAACCCAAGGGAGAGAGAAGGACAAATCAGATAAGCATGGGCAGTAATGGTATAAGAGTGATCTTACTATTTTACACACACATATGGAGTGGATTAAGATAAAACCCAGAATATTATACAGTTAATACCCGTCAATAAGAGCCTTTTATAGGAGAAATAGCTTTACTTTTTTCAAAGCATTAACTTTAAGGTTTACTGATTGTATTTACATATAAAAACTAGATAATATTTATGCAAATTAAAGACTTACTAAGTATTATGTTCATTGATTGCAAATTTGTAGTATGTAAGTGACTGACATATATTATCCAGAAAATATTTTTCAGGCTCAGTCTTTCTCATGTAAAGTTACATATTTAATTCCTGTATAGCTAAAACAAAAACTCAGACTCTCATTAAAACAGAAATTTGACAATACTTACTATACAGTCAAGTACAGAGATAATGTTTTATATATTTAAAAGAACTGTGTCCTTTCTACAGTTATGCTACAAGTACAAATGTATATCAATGATATCAAATTTCTCTTTTTCAACAAAACAAAATATAAGAAGATAAAACAAAAGCCATCACATAGAAATTGGGCAAGGAAAACACAACAGTAGGAAAAGAACTCCAAGAGAGATCACATAAATCTGAGACCCACTTCTTAACAAAACCAGAAGTCCCATAAAAGTACTAAACTGAAAACTGCAATATCTATATTATAGATTAGAATAGAATGCTTGGTACAGACCCGTTCAGGCCCTCTGCTTGTTGCTTTAGTCTCTGTGCATTTATATGAGCCTCGCTCAGTTGATTTAGAGAGATTTTTTTTCTTGTGGTGTCCTCTTTTCTGGCCCTTACATTATTTCTGCCTCTTCTTCCATAGAGGGAAGAGCTTTGAGAGGAGAAATTTGATGGAGACATCCTATTTAAAGCAAGAGGTAGTTTCCCTGATGCTGGTTGAGTAATCACGGATCTGTGAGTATAACACGATATCACTAGAAGTTTTATTGTTTCTTTTTATACGTGTAGTATTTGGGTTTTACCAGGTCTATGTGTTTTCTAGTCTCTGGTTCTTGTTCACCCAAGTAGTATTTCATGTGTTTCCATTTTATGGAGTGAGCCTTAATTCAAATCAGGCATTGGTTGGTTGCTCCCACAACCTTCATTCCACCGTTTCCCTAGCATATGTTACAGATGGTAGATGAACGAATTTGTGCCTATGTTGGTGTTTATGTTTCTCTTTTGGTGGCCTAAAGAGAACCTTCAGAAAGTTGAGAATAATCTACCTCAAGATCCAGCAATACCACTCTTGGACATATACCCAAAGATGTTTCAATCTACCACAGGGAGACTTATTCAAATATGCTCATTGCTTCTCTATTAAAATAGCCAAACTGGGAAGAAACTAGATAACTCTCTCAACAGAAAATGGATAAATAATGTGTAGTACATTTACAGAATGGAGTATTATTCAGCTGTTTAAAAATGACATCATGAAATTTGTAGGTAAATAGATAGGACTAGAAAAAAAATCTTGAGTGAGGTAACCCAGGCCCAGAAAGATAAATATGGGATTTATTTGCTTATATGTGGGTATTAGCCATTGAATAAATGATGACCACACTATACTCCAGAGACTCAAAGAAGTCAAACTTAGATGAAGAGATTTGGGGCAGGGGAGGGGGAGGCGGCTGCAGAATATGTATCTTTCAGGGAATGGAAACCAGAATAGATTTTTATGGCTAGAATAGGGGTAGGGAAATGGGGATGGGAGGATCATGTTGGTGTGAAGAGGGCATGGGAGATGGGGGTGAGGGATGGACTGTGGGGAGAGACAAGGAGAATTGAGAGGTGTTTAAGGGATGATGTGGAAACCTAGTGCAGGGGAAACTTTCTATAATATATGAGGGTGGTCCCAATGAGGTCTTTAAATAATGAGGGAGATGGTGTTCCAACTGTCCATCTTTTGTTACCAAACAAAGCTTCCAGTACCAAGATAGGCTAACATTCAATTGAGTTGTTGGTCAAAGGGGTTCCATGGAAATCCCCAAATAACTCAAGTTGCTGCCAAGACTCTAAAAGCTAGCTCTCTGAAAACCAACGGCAAGTCTTCATTGCTGAATACAATACCCACACAACATTAAACATGGAACAATCAAGCTTGTGCCTACATAGAACCTTCACCCCCTACATTCTAGTGGCTTTGGTACAGAAGTAGTTTTACATATATGCTTAGCAGTTTGACTGGTGTTGAAAATGGTAAGGGATTTCAACTTTGTTCTGACATCAATAAGAATGTAATGAAACAATTTGCTAATATGTAAACTATTCTGAGTTTTAGGAAATTAGAAGGTAGGATACCAAAAAGAAGAATGAAGTTAAAATGCCTCACAGAGTCATACATTTGGTAGTGGTTTTTTAAGGTTGCATCCTCTCAACTGTGTCATTTTCTCTCAAAGAATTGTGAGATAAATTATCAACTGAGGATAAGGGCTGAGAATGAATTTGGGAAGATCTCGGGAGAGAAGGGCAATATTCTTTTGCATAAATACAAGTAAGGAAAGAAATCGATTTTGGTTGTATTTATCCAGATTTTATTTTTACTAAGCTAGTGCCCACAGGCTAAAGGAGAATGGGGGCATCAGTGATGCTTTCAGGTGTTTAGTTATGGTACTTTGTCATTGGATGGGCATGAGGGCTGATGAATGATTAAAGACATACACACAGATAGGGGTCTTAAGATGAGCGAAACTGTTTCACTAAAGTTATTACAGTGGGCTGTAAGTAGAAGATGAAGGAAGGAAGAGAACTAAAATTGATGTCTCAAAAGTAGTGCAAGTGGTCATGATGTGGAATTGAGTAAGTGAGAGGGATGGAGAACTCACTTAAGGAAGTGAGAAGCCAGAAGATTGGATGGACTACTTTAATTAAGTGGTTATTGAAGCTATCAAATCTCAAGTTTGGATTAGGAGCAGAGAATATGATGTGCCAGATACTAAAATCAGTAAATGATTTCAGATAAGGAGTATATAAGTTAATTACATGAACTTCAAATTATCTTGAGCATTTGCAAAAGAACTAAAAGAGAGTGAATTTGCTGGAATATGTGTTTCACGGTGACTTCTCTGTACAATATGTTCATCAAAATACCGAGGTCCACCAGATGGTTAAGAAAAACACTAATATAGAACTAGAAATCAAAATAGTGAGACTTGTAAGAAATGAGACTTTTGGTTATTGTATGGAAGGGTACTACATGGAAATGGTGTCATCAACTGAAGAGAACTGTATGGTGAACTTACCTTTAAGAAAAGCAGAGAGTCAATATCTGTTATATCTCATCTCTATCAATGTAAAACATTTATCTTGACCTAAAAACATCTTAACCCCTAAACAGCTGAGCTTAATTGTAAAACTAAACTATCTCTGGTCTTCAACCCCATCAGAGACTTGAGAAGGAATAAAATCAATTACCTGAGTAAACAGTAAGTGCAGGTTAGCAGCTTCCAAAGTGAAAAAAAAGTGGCAAACACAGTGTGATGCCTGAACAGTCACCCAAAATCTCTCTATAACTTTGGAGCATCATATGGTAGATATTGATTTACATTCAGAATTTTAGACCCACCAAGATAAGAAATATGTTTTCTTCATGGTTGCCAAATACAAATAGCCAAAGCACCATGAATGCAGCGTTAATATAATTCCTGATTGTTTTGTGGTTTTTCTTGATGTTTGTAGCTTATTTTATATATGTGTAGTAATATATATGTATATGTAAAAGAAGGAAAAATATAAAAACTAAAAGCAGAGAAGAAATAATAATAAGAGGGGATGAGGAACCCCTAGAAGAGTAGTAAGGGCATCACAAATTGTGTGACAAAATCCAAGTAGGGAGGCATTTCAAGAGGGAACCAGTCTTTACTATGTCTAAGGCGGTTATGAAAGAGTATTCTTTGTGTAGAGCAGTGTGAAGATGGGGTTGACTGTAGCAAAGTACTTATCTGTGGAACAATGAAGCTCCATGTCATATTGCCTTAGTTTGAAGATAGACTTAAAGGTAAGACATGCAGTTTGTCAGGTGTGAATTGTTCTGAAGAAAAACAGGTGTGAAGTATTTAGGAGGAAGATGGAAGGTACCCAAAGGGAGTGATGAGACGTAAGGTATAACTTTAGTTATTGTTTTAAACGAAAGCCCTGTGCATGAATACATTCCCACACTTATTATTTCCATGCTTTCATATGGTAGTGAATATGTTAAAATAATATGGGAGAAATATCTACCATCTTTACTTGATTACACATTTGTCAAGTGTATTGAACATATCTCATTCAACTTTGCTATCCAAGTATCTACCATAGTGCAGTATAGCCATGGCAAATAGCATTTTTGAATTGGTTTCTACATTAAAATGGTATTTTTGGATACAGTAATGGAATTCAAATGAATCACAGAGAAGGAAACATTCAGAAATAGTTTATAATGACAAGATTAAAAAAAAAAACTTAATCACTGTGTGACGTTTGTCAGGAAAATAGAAACCCCCAAAAGAAGTCTTAGAAAGACTCTTTTTTTTTTTTGATCATTTTTTTTATTACTTTATTGTTACATCTCTATGGTTATCCCATCCCTTGTATCTTCCTATTCTCCCCTCCCTCCCATTTTCCCCTTAATCCCCTCCCCTATGACTGTTTTTAAAGCTATAGAAAGACTCTTAAGTCTGAACTGACCTGCATAGCAGAGAGTCCCATGGACAAAGCAGCAGTTTAGGAGCCGTTGCACTAGAATGATAGATTTCCTGGAAAGAAAACAGTCACCCGTATTCCAGAATTAGACTCTTTCCTTCACAACTGACCATATAACAACAAGAGAGAACTATTTAACATAGCCTCACATATACATTATTCAAGTCTCTCCAAACTTTACTGAAGGTATCAAATAAAAGATGAGGACTCATTCAGGAAAAGCTTAAAGTCTTTTTAAGAATGGAAAGAGTCTATGGCATCTGCGATATGACTCAAGATATTTCCTATAGAATCTATCAAGAAAACTGTTTCTATCAGAAATGAGCAAGAAAATAGATGACGTTTTTTTCCCTCAGGTTCAAATGTGGGGTTAACAGAGTAACCTAGGAAGGGTAGGCTACTACATTTCTTCTTTACCTCAGCCCTGTGTTAAAGACTATTCCAGACAAGCACAACAGAGAAAGAGAATTATGCATTCTTTCCCCATCATGGCTTTGCCTCGGCAAAAAGCATACCTGACAGATAAGCACTAATGACAAGCAGTTGCACATCTCTGCTTAAGAGAATTAACTTTGGAACAAATTACGGAAAAATTCACAGGTTAAAAAGGCGTTATTGAAAACTATGGTGGTATTGGTGCAAACCATGTAAGTGAGTTCTCAGAGCCTTTGAAACTTCAGAACAATCAGAAGTTAACGAGAGGAATTGAAGGGAGAGCCAAGACAGATTTTCGCAGGGGTCACAGTAGACTAGGGGATGGGAAATGTATGTACAAAGAAGAAGAACAATCAGAACAAGGAAGGTGTGCTCCTGAAAAAGAACAATCAGAGCGGGACACAAGGAAGATTTGAAAATGTTTCCCAAGACACTCACAGAACAATAAGCACAGAGCAGAAGCCCCGGTATCCCTAGGAAACGAAATGTATCTTCTGGTTGAACAATAATCTTGTCAGATCAAGGGGACATTCCTAGCAAGCCAAAAGAAAAATAAAATCACACACACCTTCTGTGGTCCTAAATACTGGCACCTGCTGAAAGTTGTGTTCTATTAGAAGTGTTAAGGGTAGGAAAATGCAAGCTAACAGTTCCTGGCTAAGCAAATGGGAAAAGGTAAGCTCCCTAAAATGAGAAAGATATCCCAAAGCCACACTTACATAGAATAGCAAAACAATAAGAGAAAATAATATCTTACTAAGGAGGATTAATCCCAAGCTTTATACAACAAAAACAATGTGTTTACTTATGCTGAGCTGGGTTCTGCTCTGAATACAGATACTAGAGACTATGTACTATGTCTGAAACCTATTTTAGAGCCAATTCAACCAATCCATTAATAAATGAAGACATAAGCAAGTAAGATAATATCATTAACTATGGATTAAGGGGAGGGAATTAGAATTCTTCTGTATTGTTATAGATCATCTGAAATTCAGGATTTTAAGCAAAACTTACCAGAAGCAATCAAACCAGAAAGTGTGACCAGCATTTACAAATATGCTGAGAGAACTACAAGGCACCATGTGTAGATAAAGATGGCATGCTGGCAATATTTACTTAGATAAATAATCAATAAAGGAACTTTAAAAAAAGGACCAGATATCAATTCTGCAATTGAAAAACATAGCAACTGACGTAGGACTTCAGTAAGATGAGAAGAAAGAAGGAAAAATAAGTGAAAAGAATGAAAAGTAAGGGGAAAGTCTGCTCAAAGAAATACTAAGTGAAAACTTGCTGAAGTTGATGAAAAACATGCATATGTATATCCATAACTTAAAAAATTCTAAACAGGAGAACTGCATCAGAATCTATAGCTAGACAAATTACAATGAAAACAATGATAACATAAGACAAAGGAAAAATCCAGAATGCAGCAAGATAAAAATGACAAGGACAAGGGAGCCCAAGTGAGATTATTTTAACGGCAGATGTCTCATGAGAAACAATGGAAGCCGGAGGCAGTGGGATGACATATTCAGAGTAGAAAAAGTGAAAATTGTCAACCAAAACTTTTTCCAGAAAAAGTCACCTGTCAAAAATGAAGGCAGAATAAAGAAATTCCAAGATACATAAAAACTAAGAGAATTTGTTCTTTATAGACCTGTCTTAAAAGAAGGGGGTTCTTCAGGTTGAGTGTCAATGATATCAGACAGTACTTTCAATCCATCCCCTGACAAACTCTATCATTAAAATAAGTATGTAGGCAATTATAGAAGATAATGTAATTGATCAATTATCTAGTCAGAAAATCTATACAGAAACCAAGAACTTGCATTGCACTATACACTAAATGGACCTGACAGTCATACGTACAACGCACCACCAGAACTAATGGAAAACACATTTCTCTGAACACCTATTTGAAGTTATCCAGGACCACTCACATTTTAGGCTACAAAAATATCCCTTTAATTTATGAAGATTAAAATCATATAAAATAATTTCAATGACAATGGTATGAGACTAGAAACCAGTGACATGGATTTGGGAGATCCACAAGGATAGAGGATACATAACATCCCCTAACAACTAATGTATCAGAAGAATTGAAAAGGGAAAAGATTGCATCAGAAGGTGATCAAAAACATAAAAAGAAAATTTTTGAGAGGGAAGTTTATAATAATAAATGATGATACCAAGAAAGAGAGAGAAGATGGCTAGGCTTGTGGCGTGTTCAGTTAAGTATTTGGTTTTTGGTCATAAGGTCTGAGTCAGATCCCTAGAAATGCCAAACAAGACTATCTGTAATCCCACAACTTTGAATACCAAGGCTTGTGGATCCCAGGGGTTCATTGACCAGCTAGCATGACCCGATCAGCAAGAGCCAGGTCACTGAGAGGTTCCGTCTTTAAAAAGAAGTGAAAGGTGCCTGAAGAGTGACAGCCAAGTTTTCCTTCTGGCATCCTCATACATATGCATACGTGTGGATACACACTATCACACTCACATGTACAGACAGAATCTCTCTCTCTCTCTCTCACACACACACACACATACACACACACACACACACACACACACACACACACAGAGAGAGAGAGAGAGAGAGAGAGAGAAAGAGAGAGAACAGGAAAGCTCCCACACATTCTAATGATACATCTCAGGAAACTAAGAAAGCAAGAGAAATCTAGGGACAAATTTAACAGAATAGAGGAGAAATAAATGAAACAAAGAGTAAAGAAGGAAGAGAAAAACAAAAAATGAGGTGTAATTTACAAAGATTTTTTAAAAATTGAACTTTTAGAAATAATAATAGTAATAATAATAATAATAATAATAATAATAATAATAATAATAATAATAAACAACCATGGCTCAAGTAAACAGAAGCATAAATAAAAGAACATTACATCTGAAGCCACCCAAATTTAAGGAACGTTGAGTATAACAGTGAGCAACCTCACTATAATGCACTGTTATATGCTATTACAAAACACATCTAGAAGAAATGGATACATTCTCAAACACACATACAGACTAAGAAGATTGAATGATTAACACATTCATTAAGACTAAGCCATAAAAAGTCTCCTATCAGAGAAAAGCCTTAAACCAGATGGCCCAGAGGATGAATTCTACCAAGCATTTAAAGAATAATTAATGATAATCTTAACATCTTACACAGGAATGAGAAAAAGGGACCTACCCAGGCTCCTCTTAAGAGGCCAGCATTATCTTTATACCAAAGCCAGATAAAGACCCTGAAAGAAATGAAAATTACCATTCAATATCCTTAATGAACATGAATGTAATATCCTAACCAAAACAAGCAAGTTAAGTGCAATATCATATTACAGAGATCACATTCCATAATTAGTCAAAGATGGCTTAATATAATCTAATTAATCACTGTATGACATCATGTTACTGAATAGAGGATAAAAATAATATGATAATTTCAATGGATATATGAAAAGTATATAATAAAAGTTATCACCCACTTACTTTTTCCTTTTAAAGCGCTTATAAGTCTTGAATAACTTTACCTCAGCATGATAAAGGTTACAGATGATGAGACCTCACTTTAAAATAACAATTACAAAAAGATATGGGATAAAGAGTTTCAAATATAATATTTTATTAATTTTGAGAATTTAATATTGCATGTTTTGGTCATATTCACTACAACCTCCTCCACCAGGCTTGTCTCACACACATCCCCTCTTCCCTTACTCCTCTCAATTTCAAGTCATTTTCTTTTTAAATAAGTCAGCAAGTTGAGTTTATGATGAACATACACTTTTAGGTGGGGGGACATACTGTAGGATGGTTGACCAACCAGAGCTACGCTCTTTTTCTTTCCATTGAAAATAGCTTTATTTTATTTTATTAATTTTTTTATTTTTTAATTAATTTATTCATATTACATCTCAATTGTTAGCCCATCCCTTGTATCCTCCCTTTCTTTCCTCCCTCCCGCTTCCCTCCCTACTCCCTTCCCCTATGTCTGTGACTGAGGGGGACCTCCTCCCCCTGCATATGCTCCTTGGGTATCGAGTCTCTTATCAAATCCAAAAAAAAAAAAACCAAAAAACCATATATATATATATATATATATATATATATATATATATATATATATATTCACTCACACATATACACATATATCAACAAAATAGATACTTTGAACAAAATATATATTTTTAATGGAAAAGTTTTACTGTCTAGAGCTTAATTAAGCCAAGAAGCTAATTAAATTACCCAGAACACTCAAAAAAGAAAAAGAAAAAGAAAATAGCTTTATTACCCACACAATACATCCCTTCCCTCTACTCCTCCCGGTTCCTCTCTACCTCCCTTCCCACCATGATAACAGGAAAAACTAACAGCCTTCTAAGAGATAATAATAAAATAAGATAAAACAAAAACTAATCCACTGGAATATGACAAAAGAAACAGAAGGGAGAGAAGCTGGAGGAAAAACACGAGAACAGATAAAGATGCAGAGACTCATTTGAATACAAAGGAATCCCATAAGAGCACTAAATAGGAAGCCACAATATAAACCCAGAAGACACTCTTTCTGTCTCCTCTTCTGCAAGATCTCCAGAGGCCTGATGGGAGGGGTTTAATGGAGACATTCCCTGTAGGGCTGCATGTTTCAAGGTCCCTTGTCCTCCGCCTAATGCCTGCCTCTGCATACTTGGCTTCAGGAGGAAGTTTCTTTGATGATGGCCAGTAAGTGACTGATCTATGAATACAGCAGACTATCATTAGGAGCCATTTTATTGCTAATTTTATTTTTAGAACAGGAGCATTTCATTTAAAGACCTGTTTCTTTTTTGCCCAGAAGCCAGTAAATATCAATAGCTCCTCAGCTAAAGGCGGAGGCTCATGTCTTCATGGCCAAGTGTGACTGACCAAGCCAACACTGGTCTCTACTGCCATGTCCCCTCCCGTCTCTTTCCTTCCTCGTACCCATTCCAATCCCTCCTAGTGTTACACATCTGCAAGCCCAGACACTGACCGAATTTATCACATCTAGGTAAGGACTACCTCCTTTTAGTCTACCATTTAATATAAATTAGAAATATTTCTTTGGGTTCTTGTAGGGCATGTTCTCTTTAAACACACACATTACATCTCTAGCATTAGTTTTCTCATTTGTTCTAACAATAAAGGGTGTAATAGTTTTCAAATGCCAATGGTTGAGGACTTTTGATCTCTATTAAACTTGACTATTCATGAACAGTAAATATATATATATATATATATATATATATATATATATATATATTTCTAAAGTCTATTTTATCCCAGAATGGCCTATCAATTTAAGTAAACAAACAAATGATAAATAAATAAATGACAATACATGTTGGTTGAGGATGTTTGCAACAGGATACTCTCATGTACTGTTGGTGGGAGAATAAATTACTGCAGCCACTCTGGAAATTAATGTGGCACTTCATAAAAGAAAAACCAACTAGAAACAGATCTAACATAGGACACAGCTAAGCCAACCTTTGTTCTAAGAGTGAACAATTTTGGATTGCAAACAGATTTGTATGAAAGTAAGGAAATAAACCTAACTTAACTTAATAAGGATAAGGGAATAAATAAGGGTGATCATACATACTAAACAAGATTAATGCACAAACCCAACAAATGTTGACTTACCTTGTCAGTAGACAAAACCTAAGATGGCACAGCATCATAGGTATTTCTACATACCATTAAGTTGTAACACGTGCAGATAAAATGAATTATAATAGCAATAGGCTAATAACAGCAGCTGGCAAAAAGTAGGTGGAGTGTATACAAGACGAACCTTTCATTCTTTCATTGTAATGGTAATAAATTGGAGGCAGATTTTGGTCATTAAAAAAAAAGATGTATGTGGCAAACACGTTCATTCACACCAGGAACTAAAGTTAACTTAATAAACAACTGGCTCATAGGCTTAAGTACCAGTGTTAAATCCATAAAACTATTAGAAGAAAAAATATGTTATCATATTTGGGGGGATGTGTGTATATGAAGGCCATGGCCCATTGGTGGAGATCAGATGATAACATGAAGTTATTTCCTTACACTATGTAGATTCTGGAGATTGAAGTCAGGCTGTCAAACTTGGCAGCCAGTAAGTGCCTTTACCCACTGAGAGATCTCGTCAGCTAGAGGATATCTTTATGGCTTTAAATTAGGTAATTATTTCTTAGACCCAAGTAAAAAAATGTCAAACCTGTATACATTAATTGCATGGAAATCACAGCTTTTGTGCTGTGTAGTGGCATTCTTGAAAAAGTGAAAAGACAACCATAAGAGCAGGAAGATTTATTTGCAAAGTGTATACTGATAAGTTCCTGACAGCTATATGAAATATATAGAGAATTCACAGAACTCAATAATAATATCAAACAATCTGATTTAAAATGTACGAAAGATTTGAGCAGATACTTTTACAGTGTTACACAAATGACTAACACCACATAAAGCAGACATACAGGTGGCTTATGCACATAAGAAGAGTCTCACTGCATCAAAGAAATGCAGATCACATCACCATGAGGCATCACTTCACACACACTAGGATGGTTATTATTAATAAACAAATATAAAACAAAATCTGTCAACTTACTAGTGCTCTGAAGGACTGGCAGACATTGATACTGTCACAGACTATTATTGATAATGTATTATTTAGCTATTGGGGAATACTTTGGCAGTTTGTCAAAGCTTTAAAATGGTTACCACATGGATTGTTTAATTTTGTGGGTCAACTTGGCTGAGCTATGGATGTATGCATATCTGGTAAACATTATTTCTAGGTGTGTCTGCGGAGGCGTTTCCAGACTGTGATTAGTGTTTGAATTGGTGCATGGAATGAAACAGAGTTCCTTCCTGTTGTAGGTGCTCAGCATCTACCCCATAGAGAGTCTGAGCCTTCTCTGTATGGGCATCACCATCTACAATTAAGCATCTGGGAAGAACAGAAAGTCAAATGAAGGCTGGATTTTATTTGTCTCACCATGTAATAAATAGGTTGATCAATCATCCTTCCCCTTCACTTTAAATGTTACTTGTACCATTAGTGGTCTGGTTCTCAGGACTTTGAACTTTTTTTTGAAATTAGTTTTTTATTCTAATAAGTCTAATAAGACTTCTTGGTCCTTTCAATTACAAATGACTGGTTGTGGGCTTTCTCAGCTTCTATAAGATGGGTCAAGTGCTTATCAGAACTCTGAATACACACACACACACACACACACACACACACACACACACACACACACTAGCATTGCTCCAAACATAGAAAACTAGAAACACTTCTGAGAGAGAGATAAGAGTGAACTCAAAAATATACATTCCTACATCAATAGCCATCTGTGTAACTGGAATGCATCAGCTGTGTCTCAATGCAGAGCCTCATGCCCTGTATTTGCAGGGCTGAGAGCGGTGAAATGAAATATAAACGTCCACTTTGCCATTAGACCTATTACAAAGCCAAACATCCAGTATTGTAAGGTGTCTCCTGTTAAGGAGGAAATAGATTAGAAGAGGATGGGATGCTGAAGTTGGGAGGTGAATGTGCGAGGAGACCACTAGAAGTTGGACTTAGCATCCCTCAGGTCTGCTTTTCTTCTCAGGTGAAAAGGTTTCTCCACCAGTGGTTTCAGATCTCTCCATCTCTGCTACAAGAGGAAATTAATACTCCTCTCCAAATGCCACAGGCCAAACCAATTCTCTTAGGTACTAGCTCCACCCACCCCTTCCCACAAGGCTCGAGTATCAGTTACCACTAGTGGTGAAAAACAATGTATGATTAATTAGAAAGTGTGCTAAAAGCCAAAAGAGAAAGACCAAAAGTTTCCAATTTGTGTAGAGGGAAATCCAAGGATAACTGTGGAATAAAGCACATTGAAGTGAGAGGCAAGAAGCCGAGAGCCTAGGTCAGAAGCTGGACTGGTCATAAACCTCCAAGGCCCCGCCCTCAGTGAGTGACCTTTCTCAGTCATGCCTCCACTCTGGAGCCTCCACATCTTCACACACAACACCATCAGTTGAGAACATGCTTCTATGAGGGAGATGTCAACCCTAATGCCCTTGAATAAAGGAGTGACCAGATGCAGTGCAAGGAGGGCCTTGAGAAAATTACAAAAGGTTTTTATTGTTGATTTCTTGCCCTAAGACATCTCAAGGGGACTTCTTGATTTTTTCCAAAGTAACTGTGTGATAAGTAACCTTTCAAGGACTATGCTACATTGATTTGGGTTTGATTGTAATTCTAGGAGACTCAAAATGCCATGGGCCCTTCCAGGTAAAAAGAAAGAGATATGAAGTTTAGTTGATCGATAGATTTTTTTTTTAATCCCAAGTCTATTTTAAGAGTTCCTAATCTATTCTCATGTTACTTTGGATGCTTGTGAGTATCTGGAGGAACAGAGAGAGAATTTGGCAGAATCTCCACAAGGTTTATCTGACCAGTGGAGGAAGGGCTGTTATAGAAATGGAATCCATTAGAACTGTTTACCCACAGGAAACAACAAACCAACAGCAGTGCCCCATTCCTGTAGGGACTGCTGTGATTTGTGCTGCCGCTAAGAATTGGAAGGACGTAGGACATACTTTTTCCATATCCATATTCAACTCTCCTACTTGGCTTGTGTACAGGAAGGGCTGATTTAGGAGAATGACAGGGAGTTTTCAGAAACTTAAAGGGGTAGTGACTCTAGACCTATTTTCTGTACAAGATCCGGCTTCATCTTTTGAGCAATTTAATGCATATTATGGCACCTGGCAAGAAATTATGAGCCTGGCAAGTGAGCTTTGTGTTTTTCAGCTACTTGCTTGTGAACCCTACTAGAAGCGATTTGCTCTCAGGTGGTGAAGCCAGCAATTTACCTCCACTCTTCTGCCACAGTGGGATATCAGCTCTCTAGACCAATGTCATCAATTACTTTGCAGGAACTCTGACTATCTCTCCTGTCTACAACAGATCATACTGATTTATTAGATTTATGGCATTACTCTCATTAGACAGAGTGAGCACGAGGTAACTACTGCTCTGAACTTATTCCTGAGACACTTGTGTCTAAGATGATGGAGAAATAAATTTAAAATTCAGACACATTTTCGGTGGCATTTCTAGGGTTCCTGTCGTGCGTGGTCTATCATTTTTAAGGTAAGGGATAGTTTTTTAAGTCCCTTCACTTTCTAAACCAGAAAACTGGCACAATGATACGTAGGGACTTATAGGAATGTATTTCCCATTTGGGTGTGTGATTCTGTTTTGAATGAAGTCCAGAACAAGGGGAAACTGAGGCCTGATGCACAGCTTCTCTGGCTCTGAAGCTGTTGGAGGCAGAAAATCCAGAGCCAGTGGGTCTGGGTCAGGCAGAGGTGCTGTTCAAATCTTGTGGGACCCCTGTAGGAGAGTCAATGTGTGCCTAAAAACGGGGCATTATACGACACAAACCTTACAGTAACACGACATCACAAAATACAAGTGAGATATGTGGGATTGTGTACAGGCAAATTGTAGGAGAAAAATAAGCTGTACATCACTTTGTTCCTTTTTTTTTTTTTTTTTTATCCCAGCTGCCTCCTGTAGACAGGAAGAGAAGTCTCAGAACTGGCTAACAGATAGTCCAAACTGATATACAGGTTTTCTCAAATAATGACCGTCTACAATAGCATCGTTCCTTGATGGACTATTCTAGATAAGAATGACAACGTAAATGGGTACCAAACATTGGGTAGCACACTTAGTGATGCATAACTTTGTTCACTTTTCTTGATACAACATGGTCAGATGTTTAATAATATATGATCGGACAAGACTATTTGAAAATTTGAAAACAAGACCGGAGATTTACCAATAAGGATATTTTTACAAAAGCATATGGGGGTCTTTGTCTGCACAAGAAACATGAAACTATGTAGAAGGCTTTAACAACCAATTAAAGAGAATGATTTGTTCTCTGAATTTATCATGTATTTGTTTTGTGTAGCTACCTATGTCATTGATCAATGAGCTCATGAGAGCACTGGTCATGACTGCAATGATGTAAGTTATACAGCATGAATTTCCATTCTCCACCTAAGTTATAGGCAACAGCAGCAAGACTAATGCCTTGTCCTCAAAGAGAAACATTCCTTAAGGATGGGATAGCATTTCATTCTTCTATAATAAGAAGAAATAATAAATATGAAACATACTATATATCGTGATCACGCATAATTATACATATGACTGTATCTTGTAAGACAAGCAAATAGAGTTGTACATTCCTAAGTGTTCTGCCCAATGTGGAACATTTACATTGCCCTTGTGGGATAGTCCATCTACTGCCATCTTAGGTAGGTGACTATGTAGACATTGCAACTACATTTATGAATGTCAAAGCCAAAGTGCACAGGGATAGGAGTAAACTGACATTGTCCTGGAGCTTCCTTGGAAGTAATGAGATTGTTGTAGACATTGTTGTGATAGCACTACATGCTACTACTGCATTATAGATTGTAATGGGTAACTTTTATACGATATCAATCACATCTCAATGATACTTAGAAAAGAGGGGACTCGAGAGATAACTCATAGCTTAAGAGCACTGTTTGCTCTTCTAGAGGTCCTGAGTTCAGTTCCCAGCAACCACATGGTGGCTCACAACTATCTAAATGGGATCTGATGCCCTCTTCTGGTGGGTAGGCACACATGCAGGCAGAATGTTGTATACATAATAAATAAATCTTTTAAAAAAGAAAGAAAGAAAGAAAGAAAGAAAGAAAGAAAGAAAGAAAGAAAAGAAATGAAAAGAAAAGGGAGCAGTGCCTTAAAAATCCCCACAAAAGAAGAGAGGTGAAGTATGTAAGACATTACTAAAGATGGTCAATTCAGCTATAGAAAATAACAAGGAGGAAAGTATGAAGGAAACACTTCAAAGGTGAGTCATGAGAAAGTCAGCTGGGGTTATCAGCATAGCCCATATCTGCCTGTGGAGTTCACTGTGATGATGTCACCATTTTGCTTAATTGAGTGAACGAACACCCTGAGCCAGAGATCAATGTCATACAAACCCTGCTGTAAGAAGATTGATTTAGGCGTGGCAGGATTTTTAGTTCAGATAGGCATCACTCTTATATTTTAAAATGCCATCATTATATGACAATATTATTTCTCAATTTTTGCCAGTACAGCCTTTTACAGGAACCAAGCTAACTGCTTTGTCATTTCTCATGTTTAAGCTGTGTGTATCTTTCCTACTTCAATTCGTCCCAACAGCAGGCCATCCCTCTCTGACCTCTACTGATATTTTCAGGCTCAATTTGACACAGTTCTTTAAAAATTTTTCTTGACTGCTTCTTATTCAATTCTGATCATATGACTGTATTTCCTCTTTAACATATACAAATCTGGTATCTATGCATATTGATATATTCCATTACATATAACTATTGTTACATTTGCATGTGTATACATGTATAATACACACATTTTCCTCATATAAACTGATGGTAGATGTAACTAATTTGACTTTCACTGAATATGTCTTAAATCACTACAATACAGGATTTGGTATCCAAAATTACTCAAAATATGTCATAAAATACTAAAGAAAGAATGTACTCTTTTGATGTACTATTTTTCTATAGACCAAATGTGTGCCATCCGATTTCCCTCTTGAAGTAAACTTCAGTACGATAGATAGCATTGAGAGGTGGGTCTTTATGAAGTAGATATGCTGTCAGGGTAACACAAAGTTTTAAGGAGGACAGAAAACTGTAAAGAGAAGTACAGTGATTGGAGGGCAGGTGTACATGCTAGAAAGCTTGGCTAACCTCTGTGAAGTCTTGGGTTGATTAACACAATGAGAGAGAGAGACAGAGAGAGAGAGAGAGAGACAGAGAGACAGAGAGAGAGAGAGAGAGGAGAGAGAGAGACAGAGAGAGAGACAGAGAGAGAGACAGAGAGAGACAGAGAGAGACAGAGAGAGAGACAGAGAGAGAGACAGAGAGAGACAGAGACAGAGAGACAGAGACAGAGAGAGACAGAGAGAGACAGAGAGAGACACAGAGAGAGACAGAGAGAGAGACAGAGAGAGACAGAGAGAGAGACAGAGAGATAGACAGAGAGAGAGACAGAGAGAGAGACAGAGAGATAGACAGAGAGAGACAGAGAGAGAGAGACAGAGAGAGACAGAGAGAGACAGAGAGAGACAGAGAGAGAAACAGAGAGAGACAGAGAGAGAGAGAGAGAGAGAGAGAGAGAGAGAGAGAGAGAGAGATTCTTTACACTCTCTACACCTATAAGGATGTCACAAAAAGACAGCTGAAATCCAGAAAGAGGCCCTTCACTAGTCACTGGACTTGGCTTCTCAATTCTTCTTCCTTACTCTTCTCAGCTCCAGATCTGTGATAAGTAAATGTTTGTGGTTTAAACTGCATAGTATTTGGTATTCTGTTACAGCAGCCCGACAACGAGCCTTTCTGTCACATCATTTGGACACATTTAATTTTCACTATGAAAGTCTGAATGGTTCTAACCTCAATTTTCAGAATGCACGATATATGATACATACTTTGCAGATGGTCCTATTGTCACGGTAATATTATAAAAACACATCTCTCTAACTAATGTGCTCTCTTTCTGACATTTTATGAGTAACACTAGCTCCCAGTCACAATGACCTGGCAATGGGATGGCTGCCTAGGCAAACTATTATCATTGAGGCTTCACTGTACTTATGGAAGACACTGTGTTAGACATGCAAAGGACAGAGTCACTCCATACCTTGTTTGGGAGGCATGTGCCACAGCTTCTCGCTTGATCCTCCACCACAATCAGAAGGTTTTATTGTGAGCTTGCTGTAAGAAAAGGACTTTTGGTGAATGGGAAGAATGAACAGCACAGTCCTTGGCACTAAGTGCACAGGATTCACAGATGACTGCTCACACTTAGGAAAACCCGACGCACCCTAGCTAGCTGCCCTCTTGCTCTGTTTGACCAAGTGATACAGAGTGAAATTATTTTTTTTTAATCTTTAAGTTTATGTGCATAATTATTTTGCCCGTGAGAATTTGATTTCACTTTAAAAATGTACTCACCTTAAATGCAGAAGACTTTGGTTCATTTGAGATTCCAGCTCTTACAAGATAGTTCTTTTCACTGCGTAGTGTGTGGATTTGGAGAGCTTTGATTACAACTGCTTTAGCAAAAATCTTAAGAATCGCTCATGAAGATTAAGTGAACTAAAGTTAGAAAATTGACTTAGAAATTAAAAATATTATACAGATAAGGTTAGCACTATTATAAAATTAAAAGTGTCAAATCTATATTTCAAAGTAAAAGAGGATCTAAAAATAAATGAGTTGGTCTTTTTTAAAATCTTTGAAAAAATAATCTTTATTTTGGCTCATGAGATAGATTGATATATAAGCACCCAAACTTAAATAATACATTAAAACGAATGCTACAACATGCATTTGAAAAGTTCAAAATACTAGAAATTATCATAATGAGTGAGTTCTCCCAGAAGCAAAAAGAGTCAAATGGTATATACTCACTTATATTGAGACACTAGGCCAAGGGGTACACCCCCATGAAAAACTTTACCTACCAAGAAAGTGGGTCAGAGGGGAGAAAATCCTATTGAGACTTTAGGGGTGAGAAGCCTGGGAGAATGAGGAAATAGAAGGATCCAGAGGGTCCTGGAAAAATACAGGCGGGTCTGGGTCCTGGAGTCCTCCTCAAACTATAGCACCAGCCAAGGAAAATATAGGCAGTAAACTTTGAACCCCTACCCAGTCTAGCCGATGGACAGGACATTCTCCACCGTTAAGTGGAGAAGGGGATCTGACTTTCACACGAACTCTGGTGCTCCATATCGGACCATGTTCCTTGGATGGGGAGGCCTGGTGGCACTCAGAGGAAAGATAATAAGTCACCAAGAAGAGACTTGATACCCTAGGAGCATATACAGGGGGAGGAGGTCTCCCTCAGTCACAGACATAGGGGAAGGGAGTACAGGGGGAAGCAGGAGGGAGGAAAGAAAGGGAGGATAAAAGGGTTGGGCTAACAATTGAGATGTAATATGAATAAATTAATTAAAAAAAGAGAAAAAAAAGAAAAGTTCAAAATGGTGGGTCATTTTGAATGATATTAAATATGTTTGAGTGGCCTAGATTTTATAATTAGAAGTGACGTGCATAGGATTCTGTGGAACAGATCTAGCTTATAGCTAGAGGAAAGTCCTATCAGAAATGTAACACGAAGTTGGCACACTTGGGAAATTATTCTAAGGACAAGTCAAATGGCACAAGCGGGCATCAGCAGGACCCAGTCGATAGCAATGGACAACTCAGGGTGAGACTGAGCTTTCTCAGGGAAGGCTCTGTTTTCTTTTTCTCTTTTAATCCACCACTTTACTTTATTATTGCGTGTATAGTACATGGGGTGGGTGGCATGCTTGTGTCACAGGGCATGTGTGGGGAGATCTAAGGACAACTTTCAGGAGTTGGTTCTCTTCTGTCATGGGATCTGCGGATGTACATCGTCAAGCATGCACAGCAAGCACTTCCACCTTCTCAGTCATTTTGTTGATCTATCTTATTTTCCTTCTTTCTTTTTAATTTTAATTTATTATAATTTATTTATATCTACCCTAATTGTTATCCCCTTGCTTGTATCTTCCCACTTCCAGACTCCCTCTCTCTTTTGCCCCCCTATTCTCCTCCCCAAGACCTCTGGCAGAAGGGGACCACCCCCACCATATGACCACAGCCTATCTCAGGTCTCATCAAGATAGTGTGCTTCCCCTTTGTCTGTGTGCAGCAGGGCCTATCAGTTAAGGGAAAGTGATCAAATCAGGGGTACCAGAGTTTGTGTCAGAGGCAGTCCCTGCTTTTTGCATAACAGTGGAGAATGAGCTGTCCATTGGCTATATCTGAACAGGGGATCTAGGTTTACTGCATGCATTGTCCTTGGTTGGTGCAATAGTTTGTGCAGCCCTCCCGCTTCTGGGTCCAGATCCACCAGTGTCTTCCATTCCCCCATTCTTTCATACCATGCTCCAAGCTCCACTCAGACTGCAGCAGCCAGGATCAGTCCCAATCCCCCCCTAGGTGGAGTCTCTCAGAGGACATCTATGTTGGGCTAATATCCACTTATAATTGAATATATACCATGCCTCTCTTTCTGGGTCTGAGTTATCTCACTCAAGATGATCATTTCTAGTTCTATCCATTTGCCTTTGAATGTCAAGATTTTCTTGCTTTTAACAGCTGAGTAGTATTCCATTGTGTAAACATACCACCATTTCTTTATCCATTTTTCGGTTGAGGAACATCTAGGTTGTTTGCGATTCTGGCTATTATGAATAGAGCTGCTATGAAGATAGGTGAGCAAATGTCCTTGCTGTATGGTGGAGCATCAGTCAGATATATGACCAGGAGTGGTGTAGCTGGGTCTTCAGGTAGTACTTATTCCCAATTTTCTGAGAAAGTACCAGATTGATTTCCAAAATCGTTGTACAAGTTTACAGTCCCACCAGCAATGCAGGAGTGTTCCCCTTTCTCCATATCCTCATCAACATGTGCTGTCACTTGAGTTTTTGATCTTAGTCATTCTAATAGGCATAAGATGGAATCTTAGAGTCATTTTGATTTGCATTTCCTTGATAACTAAAGACATTGATCATTTCTTTAAGTGTTTCTTGGCCATTCAATATTCCTCTGTTGAGAATTCTGTTTATCTCTGTACACCATTTTTAATTGGATTATTTGGTTTGATGGTGTTCAGTTTCTTGAGTTCCTCATGTATTTCGGATGTAGGGTTGGTGGAAATCTTTTCCCGGTCCGTAGGCTCTCCTTTTGTTCTGTTGACAGTGTCCATTGGAAGTTTCTATTTTCTAAGGTGGATGGCGCAGGTAAGATATCTAGTTTGTGATCTATCTATCTTATAGCAATGAATAGTAGGAAGCACATAAAAAAGTAAAAGTAAGGTAAGTTCTTGAACTCACCAAGAAACTGAAAACTGTATCAAGACCTGTTCTTCGTCATGGAGTATCAGGACTCAGGATCTGGTTATGGAACCTGGAGTCATGAATGGCAGTGTTTCTCCAGAATAAGACAAGAGTCCAGATACATACATTGGGGAATAAAAGAAAGAGGGTTAGTGCAATGACCCAACCTCTGCACTTTCACTGGTATTGAATACATGAAGAATATTGGGTTGAGACATATATCCAGGCATTTTGTGATGAGACATGGCAATGTAAAAGAGATGGATGGTGTGGATGAGGGATACATCAAAAGTTATATATTATATGTAGTGATATATATATATAACACATATTATGTATCTTTATAAAATATTTATTTTCATTATTGATGTGTGTATTAGTGCACTTAGAGAGGCCAAAAGTGGACTTCGTATCCTCAGAGTTAGAGCTAGAGCAACTTTCAGGATGTTGGATTTTACAGGTGTCTGCCAAATGTACTCATTGTGACATTGGTGCTGGGAGACAAACTCCAGTCTTTATGACTGCACAAGTGCCCTTAGCTGCTAAGTCATCTCTCTAGCGCAGTACTTACGTAATTCTTATCTGAAGTACTGTATTGGAGTGGTCTTACCAGGAAGAGGAAAAGCCAATCAGAACAAAAAGCTTGAGAACAAAAGGATTTTCCTCTCCTCCAGGAGATTCTGCTTCTTGGTGGATGTTATATTTTTCAGATCTCCTGCTCTTGCTTAACATTACTCTTTTGTGGAAACAGCTGTGATCCAGAGTGAATGTAGTCTCATGACTTCCACTCCTCATAAGAATCAAATGCAATATGAAGTTCAGCCAAAGAGCCTCACTGTGGCACAAAAATCCTAGGAAAACTGCCTGGTGATTGCACAATTGTACAGAAATAACTGGATGAATTTCTGAGATGACGAACTCAGAAAACTTCCAAATTTTAACAATGTACAATGCATCATGCTTTGAAGGCTTGCCTTCCTGCTTTCAGAGTCAGGATATTTTCATATTTCCTCTAAGGAAATCTTTCCTTCCTCACACAAAGAAAATATAGGTACTAAGATGGAAGCATACAAAATAAATTACAACCAGAAGATCTCATGCTATTGCTAACAATACTAGAAAATGTGCATTGTCCCCATGGCTTATTTTTAAGGGTCCTGGTATGGCTCAGCTTCAGTACTGAGGCTTCCGGACTAGAGAGATTCATTAAGATAGTAATTTCAGGAAATACCTAGCAAATATTCTATATGTGAATATTTATTTTAGTTCAACTAATGCCCCTTATCCTCTTCTAACAGCACGAAGTATTAAGTAAAGAAGATAATAAAAATGTGGACCTGTCCATACTTTTCATAGCTTGAAGACAAACGCACTTTAGATTTATTTTTCTTTCTGGTAAAATTACTGCTGTGCAATATTATCATCTTGGAGACAAAAGCTTGCTTACTCTTTGGTGTTGACCTTTCTTTGTTCTTAGTGTTTATTTTACACACAGGTAATTGCACAGAGTGCACTCACTAGTGTATATTTCAATATTGATTTCTGATGGATTTGTATACATTTAAAAATCTGTCTCTGATCAATAATTACAGATGGATATTTTTATTCTAAATACTTAGAAGAGCAATTGCACATGTAGTAGACTATTAAATCCCCTTTACATGGGGCTTAACATGCAGGGAAATTGTATCGTTAATCAAGCTGTACAATGAACAGTGGCTTTCCAGAACTTGCTGAACCTAAGCCTGAAATCTGTACCCTTTGACAAGCCTCTCCCTGTGCTCCATCTCATGGTAAAAACCTTTCTTTTTTTTTTTTTTTAACCTGTAACATAGATGTTTGTTTCCTATCGGAGCATTTTATAAAATGTTGTTCCTGCAGAAAAGTTCACAACAGGAGATGTTACCATTGAATAAAAAAAGTTCAGAAACAGCCAAATAAGAATGAAGAAAGTTCTGTTTATCTTACAGTTTCATCGCATTAATTTGCACACCTGATAAGTTGCATGGGGCCAAACTAGATTTACTTATTAGCTTTTGTTTTGAATGATTTTAAAGTGTGTTATTTTAAATTTTTTATGAATGTTTAAAATGTGAATATAAATATTTTGAGTACGTGTAAAAAATCTGACAATGTATCTTAAGGTGCTTTAAAATGGAACAATGACATCTTTGGTTGGGAGCTTAGCATTTAACAGCTATTTTTCTAGCCAGGTATAAATATTTTTAAATGAAGTAAATTAATAGCTATATTTATTACTTATGACAATTCTTAAAGTCTTAGTAAAATATTTTCATTTGTTCTAAAACATGCATATGTTGACAAACCATATTATTGTTCTAACCTTCTCTTTATTTTTGAGACAGGGTCTCACTGTGTAGGCCTGGCTGACTTGGAACTTGCAATAGATCATGCTGGCCTTGAACTCACAGAGATCAGCCTTTGATTATCTCCTGAGTTCTGAGATTACAGGCATGTGCCACTATAACACCTTGCTCAAAACTTTTAATGTTCCAAAAAAGATAAGAAATTTTATTTTCTTTTTGTAGTTGCTTGAGATTTTCATATGTGCATATAAGGTGTTTTGATCAAATCCGTCTCCATCTTCTCCCTTTCCGATCCTCTCCAGCCTCCTCCCATCCCTTTTCCTTTCTAACTTCATGTGATCTGCTTTTAAACCCATGTAGTTCTGCCTGCATGTTCATAATGTAGAATTTCCTGGAACATGGCTGTCCTCTTAAGGACCACATTCCCTAAAAAAACTAACTTTAACTAACTCAACAGTAACCAACTGCCAGCACCTCAGCGTGGATGTGACTTCATGGCTCTCTCCTCTGTTCATTCTGGAAGTTTGGACATCTTGATCTTGTGTTGGTTTTACAATGCTTTTATAACCATAGAGAGTTCACATTAAACAGTCTTACCATTTTCAGTAAATACTTTTTCTGTAGACACCCACTGCCTTTTGCTTTTATAATCTTTCTACTTCTTTTTACACAATGACTCATGAGCCTAGGAGGCAGGGGTATGATATTGATGTTTTATTTATAGCTAAACACACACCCTGCAACCTTTTATTTTCTGCATGTTGAAAGTTGTGGGTCTCTATATTAATCACCATATACTATAAAAAAGAAGCTTCTCTGATAAGGGTTAAGATATGTACTAATCTATGGCTTTAAAATGAAAAAACTTAGGAGGTAGTTCATTACAATATCTATTTATCATTATGTTCTGCTTGAGGGCCTATGACCTACCCAACCACAGATTTTTTTTTTGGGGGGGGGGTTGCTAGTTAATGTTATGAGGCACTACTTCTATCTTGAGGAGTGGGCTTTAAATTCAACTGGAAAGTAGTTGATTATTTCTGTAACATCTGTGCCAATATCACAACAGGGTAGTATCTCTCCAAGCATGTAACTACTGTAGTTCACTGCTCTCACAAATAACTCATTACTTTTCTCATCTGCTAACAAACATAGAACATTCCAGAACTATGAAAGCTTACCAGTAGGGATAAAGATGTTTTCAAGCTAGAACCAGCTTTAATTGTCCATGCCCTAGAACTCAAGTGTGTGGTATCTTGAAAAATAAGGTCTTACTATCAAGTTCTGAGTGGAAACCAAGAACAAGGACCATAGCTTGTAGTGTTTTCAGGAGGGGTCTATGAATCTTTACTGATCAACAATTTAAAAAGAGATATGTGGGAAAGACATTATCTTCAACCCCATCAATATAGTAAGGGATTTTATATATATATGAAAGTTTCTACAGTAATAGATTCTATATGGCATTTTCAAAGGCTCATTATCCTTCCACATACTCACTTTTTCTAGCTCTGTCACTTTTCTACCCACTCCATTTAACCCTTCATGTATAATCATTCCACTTTACGTATTTATACTACCTGCATTCTAGACCTCTTCCTTTGAAATTCACTCCCCTTACCAACTTCCTAGTTTTATGACTTCTATGTGTACTTCAATTTAAACATACATAGCTATAATTCAAAAGTAGCATCCATGTGGAAAGGAAATATGTAACATTTGTCTTTATGGGTTTGCATTATATTGACTACTACCCACTCTTTCCATTTACTGGTGATTTTTTTTTTTATTTTAATTTGTTCACTTTGCATCTCAATTATAGAACCCTCCCTCATCTCCTCCTAGTCCCACCCTCCTTTCTGTACACCCCCACTTCTCTTTCTTAGTCCTCAGAAAAGAGAGCCTTCCTCTCCTAACACCTGACCTAAGTCTATCAAATCTCTTCAAGACTGCTTGCATCCTCTTCCTCTGTGGCCTGGTAAGGCCACCCTGCCAGGGGAAGTGATCAACCTGTGGGGGCCAGAGTCCATGTCAGAAGTAGTCCCTACTCCCCATTTTATGGGACCCACAAGGATACTGTACTGCCTATCTGCTATATCTGAGCAGAGAGAGAGTCTAGGTCTTCACCATGCATGGTCCTTGGTTGGCACATCAGTCTCTGCAGCAACCCCTACTCCTTCCAAATTTGTTGGCTCCATTGGTCCCCAACTCCTCCAGGTCCCCAACTTTTCCATAAGACTCCTTGTGCTCTACCCTGAAGTTTGGCTGTGAGTTCCAGCATCTGCTTGGCTCCCCTGCTGGGTGGGGTCTTTCAGAGGACCTCTGTGGTAGGCACTCATCCTGTTCTTTCTCTTCAACTGATTCCAGTGTCTATTCTGTTTGTCTTTCTGAATGAAAATTAAACATTCTCCCTAGGTTCCTCCTTCCTATTTAGTTGCTTTAGGTCTGTGAATTGTAGTGTGGTTATCCTGTATTATTTTGCTAATATCCACATTTTGGTGAGTATATACCATGCCTGTCTTTCTAAGTCTGGTTTACTTTGCTCAGGATGATTGTTTCTAATTCCATCTATTTGCCTGCAAATTTCAAGATTTCCTTGTTTTTAGTAGCTGAGTACCTGTGAATTTCATGATTTCATTTTTCTTTAAAGCTGAATGATATCCTCTTGTGTATATATACAATTTTATTTTCCATTCATCAGTTGATGGACATCCAAGAGATTCGTATTCTGTAGTCACAGCATTAATTTGTATTCTTACCAACAACGAGTGTTTATTTTCCCTGTATCAATGTCAGTGCTTGTTGTCATTTTAAAAATCTTGGCCATTCTGACTTGGTGAAAGACGAAATCTCAAAGTAGTTTTAATTTGCATTTCCCTCCTGTATAAGGATGTAGAACATTATGAAAAATATTTTTTTTTTAGCCATTAGCATTTCTTCTTTTGAGAACCCTCTGGTTAGCTCCATGCCTCTAATTTTATTTGCATTGTTTTCTTGATGTTTAGCTTTTGAGGCTTTTTGTGTGTTATCAATACACAAACTTTTCGTAAGATTTATAGCTGGAAAATACTTTTTTTTCCATTTTCTATGCTTCCCATTCTCTTGCATAATGGTGTCCTTTGCTGTAAGAAGCCTTTGAGTTTCAGAAAGCCCCATCTATCCACTAATGATCTTAATGTGTAGACTACTGGAGTCCTGCTCAGAAAATCCTTCTCTGTGCCCACAACTTAAAGACTATCACTTAACTTCTCCTATATCAAATTAAACGTTTCTCGTCTTATGTCACTGTTCTTGATCCACTCAGTGTTGAATTTTGCGCAGCATGAGAAATAAGTATATATTTCATTTTTCTACATGTAGCTACCATGTTGAACATGCACCATTGAAAATGTTGTTCTTTCTTTACTGTGTATATTTTTATCTCTTTTCCAAAACTCAGGAGGCTGTACATGTAGAGTCTTATATCTGGGTCCTCAAATCTGTTCCAGTGATCAGTATGTCTACTTATATTCCAGTGTTACTATAGCTCTGTAGTATAACTTAAAATCAGGAATGGTGATACCTCTAATAGTATTTTTAGAGTTCAGAATTTCTTCACATCTGGAGTACTTTTGCACTTCCATGTTTATTTTGAGATTCCCCCCTCCCAATTTCTTTTAATTATTTCATTGAAATTTTGATTAGGATTTTATTGGTTCTGGACTGCTTTTGGTAGGATGGCCAATTTTAGTATTCAGGATTTCTTTCACTACCTGGAGTCCTTTTTTGCTTCCATGTTAATTTTGAGGTTTCTATATCATTAATTTCAGCACTAATGTTGATTATCTCTTCCATACTCCTTTTAAGTTTTTGCTTATTCTTGATTTTCAAAGGCCTTTGGATTATAATTATTTTACTAACATAACATTTCTTAGTTTTTAAAGGTAGATACTGTTATAAACTTTCTCCTTTATACCCTACCTCATTGTGTCCTTTAGAATTCATCTGCTATATTTTCGTTTTTATTCAGTTCTAGGAAATTTTAATTTTTCTTCTTGATTTTTTTTTTTGAAACAGTTTTCACTCAGTAGTGTGATGTTTAGTCTCCGTGCATTTGTATACTTCCTGTTGTTTCAACCTAGCTTTATTCCATTATGGTCCGATAGGCCTGGTAGAAAGCTTAACACTATTTCAGTATTCATATACTTGTTGATACTTGTTTTGTGTCCTATTGTCTGATTGATTTTGAAAGAAATTGTCAGTTGTCTAAAAGTAATTTACAATTTTTAGTGTTTGGGTAGAATATTCTATAGATGCCTCAGCTATATCTGACTTGTGCTATCTTTTAACTCCAATAATTCTGTTTAGTTTTTGTCTGGAAGACTATAGTGGCTCCTGATCACTGCATTAGGGTTAATCTGTGGTTTTACATCCACTAGTGTTTTATGAAAGCAGAGGTTTATATCTTCTTGGTAGATTGTTCATTTGAGGGGTTTAAAATGACCTTCCTCAGACTAGTTTTGGTTTGATATCTATTTTGTTGGGTATGAGATAACTATACCTGCTTGTTTCCTAGTTCAATTTGCTTGGAATACTTTTGCCTATCTTTTTATCCCAAAGTGATAACTGCCATTGATGGTGAGATGTGTTTCTTGTAGGCAGAAAAAAACATAGATCCTGTCTCCTAATTCAGTCTGTATGTCTGGTTCTTTTTATTCAGAGATTGAGACTATTAATATTAAGAGTTTTAATTGAGAATTGTGTATTCATGTTCTTTTAGTGTTGTTGATGTTGTGGGATTTTTAGACTTATTTTAATTAACTGTTCTGCCATTGTCTATTTATTTCCTGTGCTTTCTTGAGTGTGTTTCTCTTTCTATCCTGACTGAAATAGTCCTTCCGATGTCTTCTATAGAACTTATTTAGTGGTCATACATTTCTTTAATCTGTTTTTATTCTGAAAATATTTCACCTGTCCTTTAATTTTAATAGATAGTTTGTTGAGTAATTGTAGCTTTTCTGAACTTAAAATACAACTTTCTAGGTATGGCCTTTAACATTTTCTGTCAAATAATTAGCTGTTTCTATGAGCTTGCCTTTATAATGACTTTATTTTATGTGCAGCTTTCAATACACTTTAATCATTCTGTGTTTAAATATCTTAATTAAATTAATTGCTAGGAGTTTCTTTTCTGCTACTATCCATTTGTTTTTCTGCAATTTTCTTGTATGTGCATGGGCATAATTTTCTCTAGGTTTGGGAAATTTTCTTTTATGATTAGGTTGAAAAGATTCTCTATTCCTTTATTGTGGTCTTAGGGACCAGCCTATTAGATATGAAGGAGAAGCCCTGGTTGGAGTTATGGGACAGTCCCTGAAGAGCTGAGTGGATCACTAGAGTGGATCTAGATGGTGACATGGTGTAGAGAACTCTTAGAGAAGCCAGTTGGCCTTATAGGGTGGGAGTGAGTAAGCCTAGCTGATCGTAAAGGCAAAGGGATTCCTAGGGCAGACCATCAGCTCAGTGAGGCGAGAAGTAACTGACCTAGCTGGAAGCAACAGGGAGGGGCATCCTGAAGGAGGACTGCACATCTATGGGATAGGAGTGAGCAGGCCTACCAGAATGGATAGTAACCATTAGTCTGCTCCTATATGTTTGTCAATATTATATGCTATATAAAAATTTGAGTGTATGCCTTTCTTCCTGTAAACAGCTTATTAAATTTTATGTAATATCTCATATTTTATCCTCAATGATTATTTCTTTTTTGTAAGGTGATTAGCAATCCATTATGCATATATGCTATGTTTCTTTATCCATTCTTTGACTAGTGATCAGTTCAGTTGTTTCTGCACTTTTGAAATTATAGATAGCTTTTCAACGCAATGATTCCATTTCCTTTGAAAATATTCCAAGTAGTTGGAGTTTTATATTATAGCGTAATTCTGCTTGGGTCCTTTAGAGTAACCTATACATTATTTTCCATAATTAATTCCAATTAATTCCAATATTAATTTACATTAATTCATAGAATAATACATTGGATCCTAATTTTCTCACATCTTTATCATTGCTCTCTGGCTCTCTTATTTTGATAAGAAATATTTTAACAGGTATGCTGTCATATCTCATTATGATTTTGATTTGTATTTTTCACAGGTACAGAGCCAGAGCAGTACACAACTTTAAACTAAAATCCATAATTTATTCATGTATTCTTAACTTTACTCATTGTGCTTCTCTCCTCCCCGAAATCTTCTCCTATGTACCACGTATCATTCAATTGTTTCTCTTAACACTTCTCCAGTTTCTGGGCCTTTCCTTAGTCTTGATCTTGACAATTTCAAAGTATCCCATGAGTATTTTTGTAAACTTTCCCCTGGTTGGGATTTTCCTGATGAATTCTTAAGGATTAGACCAGTTTTATAAAGATGAGCACAGCGGTAGAGTTCCATTCTTGGTATATTACAGAAAGTACATACTTGGAGTACATGCTGTGAACGTGGGTTTTTAACAGTGAATGTTAGACTTGATCTTATGACAGAGGTGGCATTTTCCAGCTCTCTCCACAGTATATTCTTTTCACTTTTGCTGTTTTATTCCATATTCACAATGGAGAGAAATCTGTACCTCCTTGAAGCAGTTACATCTAAATCCATTACATAGAATCCTCCCAGATGGGAGATTTGTCTGTTTTTACACACCAATCTATTTATTCACCCATTTGTGATCTTGTCCATTAAATGTATTACATTGAATCCATCTGTGTCAAATTGTTCATCATACTCCTTTATTAATTCTTTCAAGGTTTCTGGACATCATTCCAGTCCAGTTCTCTGTGACTGTGAATATATAGCATTCATCTTGTCATTTAAGGAAGCTTATCAAATATGTCGTGATATCCATGATCAGCCTTGGAGGAGTAGTAAGGAGGATGATGGCCAAAGAAACTCTAATCTCCCAAGCTCAGTTCACCACATTCCCTTTAAATGATTGTCTAGATATTCCACATACAGCTTTCCTGGTGTGGAAATTTATTTGATGTGGGTGTTTGTGTTGGTGTTAGTGGAGTGTAAGTGAGTGTATGTAGTGTAT
>OU015747.1:121641939-121675828 GCA_907169655.1 Acomys percivali
TGTTTGTGTTGGTGTTAGTGGAGTGTAAGTGAGTGTATGTAGTGTATGTGTGTGTGTTATTATATGTGTGTGTCTATCTGTTTGTGTGTTGTCCAAAAATTATTGCAGTATAATTTGTATCTCACATGCATTTCTGACAGTGTGATGTCAATGCTCTTTCCAGTCTTCTGAAATCAGCCAACTACAGCAGAAATGGAGACCTGGTGGCACTCAGAGGGAGGATAGCAGGCTACCAAGAAGAGACTTGATACCCTATGAGCATATACAGGGGGAGGAAGTCCCCCTCAGTCACAGTCATAGGAAAGGAGAGTAAGGGGAAAATGGGAGGATACAAGGGATGGGATAGCCATTGAGATGTAACAAGAATAAGTTAATAAAATAAAATTTAAAAAAAAGAGGATACATAGTAAGAGAACAAGTTGTCTCCAGATGCTTCTTTTCAGAATTTTTTTTTTTTTTTGCCTGCATGCATTCAAGTATACTGCACACTTGTTTGGTGGCCTTTCAGGTCAGGAGAAGGCAATGGATCCTCTGAACTAGAGTTTGGGTGGTTGTGATTTTTCATGTTGGTGTTGTGAACCAAACCTGGATGCTCTGGGAGAGCAGCAAGTGCTCTGAGACACTGAGCCATCTCTTCAGCCCAGGATTCTTTTTAATTCAAGAGATAACATAGTATATGTCTGGTGGTCCTGATGTTACTCTGCTGTGACTAAATATAAAGAGGACATACAAGGGGTACACAGGAAGGCCCTAAGACGACATGAAAAGAAATATTCTCAACAGCTTTCCAATGTTCTGATCCTGTTGGTATAAAATTATTTTGTAATTCAAAGGCTGGCTTCTGTACTCCCCATATCTGTTTTTGCACATAGGTTTTGCTCTGAGAATTTTCTGTCTAAATGTTGTATAAACTCTGTTCCCCAATAGTCCCTCTGATATGTCAATTAAGCAGATTACAGCTAATAGCTGAGCAGAGAAGAGAATCGGGCTGGACTTCCTGCCATCCAGGGGAGGAGGAGTTAGAAGAGGAAGTAGGGGATTCAGCCAGTGGCAGAGGTGCAGGAGAGATGAAGAAGATTCGACTGGAGCAAAGAAAGAACTAAAGAGCAAATAACTTGGGGATTTTGGCAAATATGGAATCAGGATAACATAGAGGGTTAAGAACAGACTTAAACTGCTCAAAATTGTGTTGTAAAGCTTTATAAACAAATACAGAAGAGTCTCAATTATGTGTGTGATAGCTGGGTTAAGAAATAAACTAAGTATGGGTTTGAATTTCATTGCCTATATTTTCCTTGGCTGGTGCCATAGTTTGAGCAGGAAGGACCTCAGGACCCAGATCAGCCCATCATAATGTTCTTCTTGTAGGTTTCCAGGACCCTCTGGATCCTTCTATTTCCTCATTCTCCCATGCTTCTCTCACCTAAAGTCCCAATAGGATGTCCTCCCCTTTGACCCACTTTCCTGGTAAGTAAAGTCTTTCATGGGACATACCCCTTGGACTAGTGTCTCTATATAAGTGAGTATATACCATTTGTCTCTTTTTGCTTCTGGGTGAACTCACTCATTATGATAATTTCTAGTTCAATCCATTTGTCCACAAATTTTGGGAAATCCTTGTTTTTAACAGCTGAATAGTATTCCATTTGGGGCCCCATTTCTGACCACATCCCCTTGATGGAGTGGCTGGTGGCACTCAGAGGAAGGATAACAGGACACCAAGAAGAGACTCGATACCCTATGAGCATATACAGGGGGAGGAGGTCCCCCTCAGTCACAGACATAGGGGAGGGGAGTAGGGGGGAAAGTGGGAGGGAGGGAGGAATGGGAGGATACAAGGGATAGGCTAACAATTGAGATGTAATATGAATAAATTAATTTTAAAAACAATAAAAAAAGAAATAAACTAAGAGAAACAAACACAGTTTTATAAAAATAACTGTAACATGGTCCCATTTTTCTATCCCTCTCACCCTATTGCTACCTTGCTGAAACCATAGAAGAAATGAAGGAAAAGCTATTCCAAAACATCTCTTGATCTACTCCAGAATCGCAAGGAAAAGTAGAACTATTGTTATTGGTTTGAGATACTGGTGTGTGTGTGTGTGTGTGTGTGTGTGTGTGTGTGTGTGTGTTACTCAGTCTTAGGAGACAGGTGCTTTACTTATTGGGCCATATTCCCAGTCTAAGGTCCACTGTTAAGGAGCCATAATTCAAGGGGAAATAGAGGAGAAGAGTATAAAAATTTGAAATAGGAATGTCTTAATAATAAGTTGGAAACTCTAAGGAATAGCCCCACTGAACATTTTTTAATGAACATTCTGCAAAAAGAATCAGATAGAGCAGAGATATATAGTCAGGAAAACCCTGACAAGTGTTTAATAGGTTTCACAACATGTTAGAAACACTGACAAATGGCTGAGGAGTAAGTAATAGAGACTCGTGTATAACACACAGGCCAGACTTCCCATGAAGAACTGACTTTTCTTTTTTTTTCTTTTTTCTTTTTTTTTTCTTTTTTTCTTTTTTTTTTTTTTTTTTTGGTTTTTCAAGACAGTGTTCTCTGTGTAGCCTTGACTGTCCTGGACTTGCGTTGTAGACCAGGCTGGCCTTGAACTCATACTGATCTGTCTGCCTCTGCCTCCCAAGTGCTAAATTATCTCATTAAATATTTTTTAAGTTACTATCTTATTATAGTAGGAGTTTTGTTTTGTTTTTTTGACTTGGGTATAGTTATCAGGGTATCTAATTTTATGAAGAACTGTTCCATTCTTTTGACCATTTAAAATTGCAGTAGTGGCACACACACTTTTGTGGTAACCAACTCTTCATTTGGACTTAAAACTACCTGGTACTGGAAACCTAGCTAACTAATGAATCCTAGTCAAGGCATGGTTATTGGAAGTGAATCTACAACTGCCAATTTTCTAAACCAGCACAGTCTGTAATAATAGTTTATAAAAACTTGCTCTTATAGCCATATATAACTGTAGTCTTCACTCCTCTTAAAGAAAACTTCTCTTGGCAACAGATGGAGACTGCTTAGAATACCCTACTCATTTAAAGTACGGAGCTTTGGAGCCAAATTTCAAGGGACACGTCTCCAAAACACCCTCACACCCAAGGCTCAAGGAACATAGCAGAAGAGGGGTTGGAGAGCTGTAGAGGTGGCTCAGAGATTAAGAGTACTGACTGTTCATCCAGAGGTCCTAAGTTCAATTCCCAGCAACCACATGATGGCTCACAACCATCTATGATGATATCTGGTGCCCCCCTTCTGGCCTGCAGGTGTACATGCAGGCTGAACATTGTATACATAATAAATAAATATATTTTTAAAAAAAGAAGACGGGGTGGAAAGACTGTAGAGCCAGAGGATCAGAGAGTTTGCCGATTTGATGCAGTAGATTGTGTCTCCTAGTAGCATCAGAAGCTATACCCATAAAATCTCATCAGCATGACTATTCAAATGCGACCTGAACAAAGATGACACCAGTGAACATTCCAAACTAGACAGGGAAAAGCCTATCAGGCCTCAACTCTATACAAAGAACTATAAACAACTGAGGAAAGCTGGGAGTGGGAGAGGTGACCTCCAAGATAACATTATGCAGACCAGACAGGTTGTATTTAGGAATACACCTGTACGTATATATACATATTTGCATCAGTAGCAATTAATGGAAGAGGCCACAGATTTGAGAGAGAATGGGGAGAGGTATATGGGAGGGCTTTGAGGAAGGAACAAAAGGAGAATAATGTTGTAATTGCGTTATAATCTCAAAGCTCAAATTAAAAATTTATAATGTCTGATTTTCTTTTTTCACATTAAAGGCAATTTTTGTACAGTGTAAATATAAGCATTTTCTTGCATCTTACTATCTTGTGGTTTTAAAAATATTTAATTTTATGCTAATATACAAATTATCCTATTATTTTTAAATTCATAGATTTTGTAATTTTAATATACTATAACTTTATACTATTTTCTTTGTGCCAGTGAGATGTCTTATTATGTAAATGTGCTTGCAAACTGAGTTCAATCCCTAGAACACAATAGTAACAGAGAACCACATGCCAGAGGTAGCTGCTTCAGCATCTCTACATATGTTCTGTGGAATGAGTGAGTGTGATCTACACACACAATGTAAAAATTAAAAATATACTCACTGTTGTTAGTAACAATTATTTTATTAACCAAATACTTACAGTTTTAAGAAACTGAACTGGGGAGATTTATCAATGGGTAGGGTCTTGGTTGTGCAAACCTGTGAACCTCAGATTCCCTGGAGTCACATTGTTGTGTGTGATAACACATGTCTGCATGAAAAAAATGACCTTGCCTCCCACAAACAAGATGGAGGCACTCAAATTTCCCCTGCTCTTCTATATCATATTTCTTATATATCAAGTGGCCATATATGAATTGATATATATCTTTACTTTCTTTTTTATTTCATTCATTGATCATTATGTAATATCATACAGTCTTATTACTTGATGTCCTCAAACGTTGTTATTCATAATTTTCTTAGCTATTTGTGGACTTTCCCATTTTAAGTTGGAATTTAACACACTAGAGGTAGAAAATTGAAGAGAAATAGCCTTTTTATAATTTCATAGATATTCTAACAGATGAGCTGAGTGTGTCCCATTACTTATTTAAGTTTATCAATAATATTACATGAAATTCTCTGTGAAGGTTTTACATATTTTATACAATTGTGCATCTGATGTTCCTGTGCTATTCTAATTGTAGTTTTTTTCTTCTTTAAATTTTTACTGTTAAGATAATATCCTCTGCTTTATTTTTCATCATAGCCCTTATCATCTCTAACACACTATATTATTTGTTTATTTAGTAATATGGAAGTAATTCACTTTCATAATGCATAAAAATTTTCATTTGCTCTGTTTACCCATGTAGCACAAAGTCTAAAACAATATAAAGTATATATTGAATATGTACATTGATGAATAAATGTGTTATTACTTCATCATACCTGATGAGGAAAAGTGAGCGAGAGAGAACACTTAAGATGTTCTGGGTTTTTTTTCCCCTTACTTTTTGTTTTCTTTTGCTGTTTTCCTTGATGACGTTTGACGTTCTAGATCTTGTATAAAAAGTCAAGTTGAATATATAAAACAGAGTGGATGTGACAGATCTCCATGTGGAATGGAGGGACAGTTTGTGAAACTGAGACCTGCTTAAGGTGCAGGACAAAAGTGATGGAGTAAGTTGAAGTTGGTATTAAACTACTAAGTTGCTCCTTACATGTCAAAGGTGTTCACTGCAGATGGCTCCACGCCTCTGCCTGAAGCTGTGTGATATCTCTACTGCTGAGAGAGCACAGCAAATGATGATGGGCAGAGAGCCAGAAGAGGAACATGAAGATTAGAAATAGTCGTTGAAGAAAATGGGAAAGGAGATTGAACAAGTAGAAGTGTGGAAAGGGTACAGGCCAGTACCACAGTGTGGGTGGGATGCCACGGAGCAACACCACCCAAACCTTCTTAGTTGTGCCTTTTGGAAATTAAGGGGCTAAATTTCAACATAATGAGTCAAAGATTGTAATCTTATAGGTGGGACAAGAGAAAAAGGGGGGGGGGATAGTGCATTTAAAAATGAGAAAGTGTGGTGTGTGGGGAGGAAGGGATTTGATTGACCAGACCTGCACTGTAAGTCATGAAAGCCAAGGTTCTATTGTATTGAAACAAGGGTTTCTAGTACAGAGGCTGTTGACTTAAAGAAAAAAAAAAAAAAAAGAGTATGTTTTTGCCTCTGGCTATGGCTCACATATACTTTCTGTTCAAATTTCATCTCCTTTACTAGCCAAGTAGCTTTCTGAAAATCTCCACATTACTGTCACCCTAATAACAAATGAAAATCAGGTCACACAATAAACTGTCAAATATATCCGTACTCATGAAAACAAAGGACTGAGTATTTGAAACAAGGCCCGTCCCAGAACATCTGTGTAGCTACATTTTCTCTGGCTATGAGACTCAGTGTTACGCTAAGGATTTTGAAAACTTAGCTAATGCCTTAAGGCCCAATGCTGTTCATCCACAGAATGAGGCAAATCAAGTGTACATCAATTCACAAGGGTAGGAGGCTAACTATGAATGGATCAGGAATGCTATGGTCCGGCTTACAATGGGGTTTTCCCAAAGGAAGCAAGCCAGCCTATCCTGACCAGTTAAAGCTCCACCTGGCTCTAATTAGGAAAGCCTTGGGGTTTCTGTAGCAACTGTGCAGGAATTTCAGGGATACTCCAGGCTCCTGATGGTTGCTAGGGAAACAGTCGCTAAGGGCACTGAGGAAGCTGAGTTTCATGAGTAGTTGCTGCCTGAGAGGTACTCTCCTCTGGTCCTCTGGGAAGAGCATTTCTGAATCCTGGGTTCTGGATTTGGCATATTTCATCATCCTGGGATTCCGCAGTTGCAAACAAATAATAAGAAAGAAAGAAAAGAAAAGTTCTGAGTTTAGCAGTTTAGCATGAAGCTCCAAGACATTTCTACACACACACACACACACACACACACACACACACACACACACACACACCCAGTAAGATGTGTGTGCATATAAATAATTGGCATGCAATAATGATAAGATAACTGCTCAGAGGTGATTTTTCAGCTTAAAAGATGACGTTCCCTCTTGTGATGTGGGTTGCTTAAGAGGCATCTGGTTAGAGACACCATTGGTGAGAAGCTTTGCAAAGTTTGAGAAATGTCTCCTGTTATTTGCAGAGCAATGTGGGAAAACCTAGACTGAAACCAGAAAGGCAATTAGTTTCCCACTTGGAAACAAAGAGACATCTGTGCAAAATTCACTAGCGGATTCACAGGGGGCAGGTACCATGCATGAGGAATACATTCCAGCTGTACACATCTCCCCTTCCTCACCCCAGTTCAAAAGCTCCAACTATACTCCAGTAGAATTATTACCATGATCTAAGGGAAAGTCCATGTTCATTAATAACCAATTTCCAAGCTTCTCGAGGGCATAGTAGAAAGATGTGCTGCATACCCTAATTATAATATTTATAGATAATTGAAAAGGATTTAGGGAACCTTGCAACCTTGCAAATTGGCAGTGGCCTTATTTTACAGAAAATGCAACTAAGGTTATATGATACTAGTAGCTTAACTGTTATGATATAGGCTAACAGGTAGCAAATGGGGCCATGTGATCTGTCAGTTTCACTACTGACACACACACACACACAACCCAGATACACACACAGAAGCACACAAGTACACACAGGCACACACTATACATACTCACACAATCAGATGCACAGGTACAGATTCTCTCTCTCTCTCTCTCTCTCTCTCTCTCTCTCTCTCTCTCTCTCTCTCACACACACACACACACACACACACACACACACACACAGAGAGAGAGAGAGAGAGAGAGAGAGAGAGAGAGAGATACACGTACAGGCACACACACACCTACACATATAGGAACGCAGGAACACAGACAACAAACACAAGCACACAAACAAATGCATCCAATTTAATCCTAACAATTATCTGTCAAAATTTGTATGTCTAATGAATAAAACAGGAGACTGAGCACAAAGAAGTACAATGCAATACCCAAGTTCATACAAATAGTAAATTATAGAACCAAAATGAGACTTCAGCCCATATAAGCACTTTTCACTGCATTATTGGGTCAATCTCACTTCAGAATTTGGGTGAATTTCTCATGGTGATAAGAAGGGCCCTGGCCTGTCAGATACGTATTATGGGGAGATGACAATGCTAGATTAACTAAGCAAGTGCTGGCCAAGTTTTCTCCAGCCCTCTGCTCTGCCTGAAGGTTGGCAAGCAGTGGCCTCCAATCCCTTTTGTCTTCATATCCAATATTCCTTCCCCCGCCCCCACTGTGCTTACTCTGTTTGAACACATGGTTCAGACCGCGCCACCATTTGCCTTCAGGTTCAAGTGTTGTATGCTGGCACCAGTTCTAGACTCTAAACACAACACCATCACAAAGGTTTTGCCATCCCCTCCTCCCATCCTCATCTCCATAGCTGTGTGTGGTTCCAGACTTTTCCTTGATTTTTCCCTATTTTTATGAAATAGAGTTGTTGACATTAACCAATACTCTCTTGTGTTTCGTTTCACCTTTATCCTCATCTAAGGATTTAACCTCACTAAGGCTCTATGGGATTAGCTGTCTAAGAGAACGGAGAACTTTCTGTACACAGGCCTTGACAAGAAGCTAATCGGAAGAATTGAGATCTGCTGAGTGCTCCTGTGTTGCTAGTGCTCCATGAGAACAGTTGCATTTACTGCAAAATTCTGTTATCAATACTTACTTTCTGTCTTGGAAACCAACTACTACCCATGTCTGGAGGCCATCCCTTCCCAGCTCAGAGGGTATTGAGACACTACCACGGATAATCTCTTTGGTTGACAACAACAGGTCACAGCATCTGTAGGCAGCTCGCCTGTTTTCTGCTAGGTTCAATCATATATGTCTAATTGCTGCCTTTGATTTGATCATACATTTCCTACAGGCCAAAAGTTAATATGCAGAATAACTAGTATACATTAAAATACTGTATCTAGGCATAGTGGCACAGAGCTGTAATCCTGGTACTTAGGAGGCTGAGGCATAGGGTTGTCGATTTCAGGCTGGTAGGTTTGTAACTACCTTGGGAGATACTATCTTTAAAACTACTTTTATAACATCTATGAGTAAAGCTAATAGAGTGAGGTGTTTCTACAGCTAAAGTACAAGAAGCCTAATAGTTGTCGGAATCTCTTCCTCTTCTACCTGTCTTACTGTTGTCTTTTATTTTGTAGCAAATCTTATTTGGATCAAGGGAGCATTTATAGTGTGAATGAGCAGAGGCATAAAGTCCAGCCCACAAAAAAAAAAAAAAAAGAAAAGAAAAATCAAGAGACTTGAGAACAAGAATCAGTGTTCCCAGCAGGGCATAATGGCACACATCTTTAATCCCAGCACCTAGGGAGTCAGAGGCAAGTGGACCACTGTGCGTTTGAGGCCAGTCTGGTCTGCCAAGTGAGTCCAGCACAGACAAGGCAACACAGAGAAACCCTGTCTCAAAAAACAAAAACAAACAAACAACAAAAACCTCAACAAACCAACCAAGCAAAAGAATCAAGGTTCTCCTGACCACCAGGCTCCCTAGGAGATAGGTCTATCACTGGGGTTATCCTGTGTCACCCAGGCATTAGCTTCTATATCTGTTAACAGTGAGTCTGTGAATGAGCCTAAAACCAAAGAGCTGAGCTGACCTAGAAGGTGGGTCTAGTCAATTAAGTTGGATCATGATCCACATAAACTAATATTGTTACATTGTTTCAAGCCTCTAGATTGTAAAAATGCTTATTATGCATGAAAGGCTAACTAATATAGTCAGAGAAGGAGACAACAATAAAGCAAGGATAAGGCTAAAATGAGAATTCACTTAGCTTCCATCCCCATACCCATAGAACACAAGTAATTGCCTTCTCGTGTTTATTTATTAGGAAAGAAATAGATGGTTTGGGGAAATTAAAAATTCATAATGCAACAGAGTCAGAGGAGAATTGCTACAATCCTATCTTCCTATTGGTAAGAAAAGACGTGATCTTACACACAAAGGAAAGAAGAGTCAAAAAAAAAAACAAAATTCTGTAATAACAAGAAGGAGGTGACTCAGTGGGCAAAGTGTTTATTACAAAAGCATGAACATATGAGTTAAGGTCCCCAAACACCCACATAAAAGCCAGGCATGGCTATGTGTGCCTGTAATCCTAGTGCTTGGGACAGGGATTAAGTGGAGCCTAAGCACTCGCTGGCCAGCTGTTCTAGCTAAAATGGCAAATTCCAGGTTCACTCAAGAGGTTGAGAGCAATGGAGAGAGACATTCTAACATTGACTTCTGGTTCCCTGATACCACTGCAAGGGCAAGCACGTCTGCACACACTTATGCACATTGACACATACACTGATTACACACATATGTGCACAGAGTATTCTATACGCAGGCAATTGGCAGGTAGAAGCCAATGCACAGGTGTATACATATGGAGGGGGGAAGCTTCTGAAATCTTTTGTGATGGTCTCAGTACTTTGGATGAAACACAGGCTTAGTCATCAATTGAAAATGAGGATAGTAAGCAGATCATTGGCTTCTAAAGAGAGAAGAAAATCCTAAATCTCCATCAGGAAAAGTGTAAAGAATGCCCAGAATCCTGACAGAATTATATGATGGTGTATTGTGAAAGCAGATTTATTGAGACAATATGATGTGATCATATACAGTGACATATGTATGTATAATTTAAATTACACACTAAATTATCAAATGTCAAAAGGAAGTACAATGCAAAGTTAAAGGGTGGAGTGTGTGGAAATTATATGTCAAGTGTGACTATATTCAAAGTATTCTCACAAAGCAGCTAAAAATACATCCAGAAAATACAATGCCAGGATGTCAACAGCAGTGTCCCTTAGATATGGAGATTCTAATATATTTAATGTTTTCTTTATATTTTTGTATATCTTCCAAATAAAAAATAGCTTCCTTAAAAAAACACAAAAAGGAACAATTGACAGTAATTTGAAAACTGACAAACAATAGGAACCATGATTTCTTCCCTTCCTCCCCTTGCCTCTTACAGTAGAATTGACATGCCGGAAATTTCCAGTAGAGGACACAGGCTGATGGGAAAATAACAGTGAACTTAGCAAAGGGAAAAAAGATAGAAATAGAGGCTACTTAATGAAGTCCAGGACTTCAGCTCCAAGTGCTGTCAAGCCCTGTCTGGTTCGCTATTGTTTGGAGATATTTATGTTATATCCCCATATGGTCAGCTCCCATGACATACGTTGACTTTTTACTTCCCAGCTACAACTTGACTCCAAGTGAGAAGGCAGGCAGTGGATTCCCTAGTTCCGCAGCCCGGCTGGGAAACTTTGATTTCTTGGATCATTTTGACCCCGCAAAAGAAATCCAAGGTGAACAGTCTGAGACTCCTGCTGCACTCACGCCTCCTGGCTGGAAAGACATATTTCAAAGCAGCTGCCTCATTGTTCAGATGGAACCAGCCCTGTACACAGATCTCATAATGGAGTGATATTTTTACATTATAGCCATCATTAATTACAAAATGGTCATGCTATTCATATTCAGTGAGGAGTATTTTGAACATTGACTATGTGCATGAGTTATGACAGTAAACAAAGCAGAGTCTCTACCCTCAATGTTTAATATGGAATTCAAAAAGCACAATAGAGAGGCTTCCAAAATCACATGTCTGGAAGATAGTTTAATGTACACTTTAATGTGTGCACACACATGTGCCTGCACACTCACGCGTGCACACACACACGGAAAGACTAAAACAAAAGTTACATAAGACAACCCTCACTTTCACCATCTAGATATTTTCTGGTATGTACCTGAGAATTTTATGAATCACAAACAAGTCAATAGTCCAGTGTTTAAAAAAAAAAAGAAAACAAAACTCTGGTAAAAACAAACAAATAAACACGGAGGATTTCGAGTCAGGGAGAGTGGAATCAGGTTTCCAAGTCTACTGTTGATAGGCTTTCTGATCCAGACAGATTATTTAAATTTCATGAGCCTTAGTTTTCTCACAAATAAAATTAAAATGATAGGATCTGTTTCAAATAACAGTTTTCACTCCTGGGTATTATAGCATCTGTGGAGTTCTCAGCACAGTTCTCATGCCTAGAAAACACCTGCTAAGTGGGAACTGTTGAAGTAGTGTTATGATTCCACAGACTCTATTATAGTAGTTGAGTGAGAAATCAAATCAAATACCCAGAATAGGTACTCAGAAAACACATGGAGGGCATGTGTAATCTAATTGGGATGATGTGGATTCTTATGCCAGCTCTCTGCTACACAGATGGGGTCAGACAAAGTACATGGGATATTAAAGCAACCATGGACTCAATCAAAGGGGATAAAGACCACCTCCAACCCATGGAAATACTTTTGTTTCCTTCTCTTTTTCATGTTGCTTTGACAACAGAAAACCCTAATATAAACTGATGACTTAGAAAAGAGGTTATAGTATAGGAAAAATTTAGCATATATCAATGGAGGGGGTTTCATTTAACTTGTTTGAAAATGACTATATTCTTTGAAATTTCTCTTAATTGAAATTCTGGGTGACTTCTTTTTATTTTATATATATATATATATATATATATATATATATATATATATATATATATATATATATATTACACTTGTATACAATAAACTACTTATAGCAAGAAGAACCATGAAACAATCAGGAATTATATAAATGTTATATTCATAGTGTTTTGGCTATTTGTATTTGGCAACCTTGAAGAGAACATCGTTCTTATCTTGGTGAGTCTAAAATTCTGAATGCAAATCAATATCTATCATATGTCCTCTTTATCAATTTAAAACATATATCTAGATGTAAAAACATCTTAACCCCAAAATAACTAAGCTTAATTATAAAACTAAACTATCTGGTCTTCAACCCCATCAGAGACTTGAGAAGGAATAAAATCAATTATCGAAATGGACAGGAAGTGCAGGCAAGTAGCTTCCACAATGAGAAAATGATAGGGACAATTTGGTGCCTGAACGGACACCCAACACTTTCTATAGTGTTGGAGTATCATCTTCAGCCTTCTGGCCCAATATATCTGACAGACATCTGGGTGACTTCTAAAATCATCATTGGGATCATAGGTGTTCAAAAAATCCTGTAATGTAAGGATTGTGGCATCTTAGGCACATAGGGGCGCAGTTCAGAGGGAGAAGTTAACACCTAGCTAAATAAATTACACTGGATCATCTAGAAAATTTTATTTGGAAAATTTAGCCATTTTTCCCCCTGTTTTTGAAAAGAAATTCTTTTCTTATACAATATATCCTAATTACTCTTTCCCCTCCATCTACTCCTTCCAGTTCCTCCCCATCTCCTCTCTCCTCTGGATACACTCCCTTTCTGCCACTCAGTGTTTCTATGAGACAACAACCAACATGATAAAATAAAGTATAATATGATAAAGCAAAAGCTATCACAGTGAGGCTGGACAAGGCAACCCACAGAAGGCAAAGAACCCCAAGGGCAGGCAGAAGAATCAGAGAACCACTCCTTCACACACACACACACACACACACACACACACACACACAGAGGAGTCCCATAAAGACACCAAGCTGGAAACTAGAGCAGCATACATGCAGAGGTGCTGGTGCAGACCCATGTGGTGTCTTCCATCAACTCTTACACTCTTCCTGCCTCCTATTCCAAAATGTTCACTGGGCTCTGAGGGGGAGAGTTTTGATGGAGACATCCTACTTAAAGCGGTGTGTTCCAAGGACTCTCTCCCCATAATGTCTGGCTGTGTGTCACTGCATCTGTTCACAGCTAATGAAAGAGGAAGCCTCTCTAATGATGACTGGATAAGGCACTGATGTATGAGTATAGGAGAAAATCTTTATGAGTCATTGTACTGATACTTGTTTTTTTTTTTTGTTTTTTTTTTTTTGTTTTTTTTTTTTTTTTTTTTTTTTGTCAAGTAGTTCTTGGTTTTACTCTAGTTCTCTGGGCTATCTAGTTTCTGGTTCTTGGTCACTCGAGCTGTATCAGTGTGGGTTCCGTCTTATGGAATGGGCCTTAGGTCAAATTAGATGGTAGTTGGCTACTCTTCCAAGCTTTGTGCCTCCCTTGCCCAAGCGTATTTTGTCAGCAGGGCAAACTATAGGTCAAAGATTTCTGTGGCTAGGTTGGTGTTTGTGCTTCTCCTTTGGTAGCCTGCAGCATAGCTTTCTGCAGTAAAGACATTAGAACGGAGGTGTGAAGGCTCCATGCCGGAACCAGTTCACTTTCTCCATGTTCCAGGAGTTGTGTGGGTATTGTCCTCTGAAATGGGGCCCCACTGTCAGTTTGCAGAGAGAAACCCATTGTCTTAGCAACAGCCTGTGTTGTTTGGGGATTTCTATGGGATGTTCTTGGCCAACAAATCAATTGTATGCAATCTAATCCTGTTACTGGAAGATTCCTTTGGGAACAAGAGATGGTCGTTTGAGACTCTGCATTCCCCATTAGATTCATTAGATCACTTTCATAGATTTTAAGAAGTTTCACTGCAGTAGGTTTCCATATCACCCCTCAAATGCTCCTCAATCCTAGCTGTCTCTCCCCTCGTTCCCTCCCTCAACCCTAGCTCCCCACTGCACCCCCACATTATTTATTCTTTCTTTCCTATCCCTACCTGCCCCCATCCAACTGTAAAATCTATTCTATTTCCCCCCCATCCCGGGTAGATCCATGCGTCTCCCTAGTCCTCTGTATCAGGACCTCTCTGGGTCTATAGATCGTAGGTTGTTTATCATTTGTTTATTGCCTCGTATCCACATACCAAGGTCCTCTGACTCACATAATAGGGGGAGTTACATCTTCTTGCAGATCGCCCTGTATTCATCTTCTTTCAGCAAGGGATGGTGGAGACCAGTTCTCTGTTAAGCAGAAGTCTATCTAATATTGCATTATGAAACTGACAGCGTTTGAGCTTGCTCATAACTCTGGATTGCCATGGTCACTCACTTCTATACTCAACAGAGCATTTCTTAATCAAAAAATAGTTTTAAAGAAGGAGTTTAGAATAGCCCACCAGTCCTTTCTAAGTTATATCCAAAGCATTTGTATTAGCCAAATGTGATAAATGGATGTTGTCACTTCGCTGGGAGATAAGAATCTCTGACCTTTTTCAATGCTTGGATAAACCATTAGGGAAAATGATGAAAAAGCAAACTTCAGTAGTGAAGTGCAGATTATCTCCTTTTTGGATCTTTAGTTCTCTATCACTTACCTTTCTACTTTCCTCTCTCCCCTCATTAGCTTTTCAAAACCATAATCTCAAGGAATGGACATTCAAGCATGGTGATTTATAGAGTTTGCTTATGCAAGCTGATGAATGATGCAGAAATTACTGAAGTCTGTTAACATGGTCAGACTGGTGAATACCAAGGAGCTTTGCAAGTGTGGTGGGCAGGTAAGCTTCTGGAATGGGGTTAGCTGATGGTTTCCACAAGGTATACTCTGTCGCCAGTTACTGTAAAGATTGCACCATTGGAGGTTAAGTGGTCTGTCATGAATGTTCAAAACCCAGGGAGATCTAAGTATGGGCCTCTGGCTTTCATTGATAATAAGTGGGCAAAAGGCTGATATGCTTTATGAGCATCCCAAAGTTAGTTGGTATCCTGATACATTGTTTCTGGGATGGTGAGATGAAGAAGTGCACTTACTAGAAGGTTCAAAGGTCATTGGGTAGGCTTATTTCCATTTTTTTTCTATCACAAAAATAACTGATTTTTCTTTTTGGTTTACATGTATATAGTCTTTTGCTAGTGGAAATTGAGATAATAAACACACATAAGGAAAAGGATTTTTTTCACAGACAGAACTGCCTCAAAACAAAAATCATTCAAAAACAATGCAGGCATGTAGATTGTGTCTCTGTGAAGGGCAAAGCATAGCTCCACAGCCTTTAATTTTCAAGCAAATTAACTGATATATTCATGTGACTAGGCTGAAAATGAAAACACGTCATGATTTATGGTTGTATCCAAAGTCAGGAAATAATTTTAGTGTCACTGTATGTTTGTGAAAACCTAACTCTTATGTATTTATAGAATGTCTACAGAAGGCCTTTTCTGTCTTTTAAAAATATTTTATTATTTTCAGTGGTGTCCATTGCCTCATTATTTTTATCCTGGTGGAAGAATATGGAAGGAAATGTAGAGAAGAATGTAAAAGGAGAAAACCGGGGACAGAACAAACAGTTGGAAATAAAATAAAAACTATAAAGTGCAGACACCTGAGTCACGGTAGAAGGCTCATGTTCAGCTTACCAAGACATTTATGTCTCGTTTTATAAAATCATTTTGTTATTCTCTTGATAAAGAAAGGAATAACAAGACATGTTTTATATTTTCTACCCAATAAACTAACCATTTACAACCTGTTAACAACTTGCCTCTCTAGCCTCTGCCTGCATTCAGTGTTCTTCCTAAAATATCTTTATTCATCATTTGCCAAATATACCAGGCATCTCATCTTTCCCTATATGCTCTCACAGCTGCAGTCAGCCTGGAATATCTTTCTTTCTCATACTCACTGACAAACTTTTCCTCTTCAAAACATAAGCCATTTTTTACTTCCTTTGGCCATAATCACTCCCACTCAAATCTGTATCCCCATGACATTTGCATGCACAGTTTTATAATACTTGCCATATCACTTGAAGATCTGCACTGATGTGTTCATTTCCTCGAAAGGAATGAGTTATTTAAATCAGGGATGTGTGTTATTTATCCTTGTGGCTCTGGTCTGCTCCTGACACATGGGAAATATGCATTCATTGAAACGATGCACATGGCCTCTCATATTTCCTGCAAAAGAGTAGGGAACAGATTTCAGACCTCCTGGTTCAAAGTGGAGCCCAGTCCTCATTATCGAACTGTGTGGATTCCTTAGCTCGGCTGCCTTAGTGCAGAGTGCTGGCTCACCCACCCCAGCTGGAGAAGTCATGCTCTAGTGACTCCAGATGGTTGCCTTGGGCCTTGGGCAGCTGGGTGGGGAATGCACCTTCCATCTGATTGCACTCACCATGGGTGGGCAGGTGCCCTCTGTCAGGATAGCTGCAACCAAAAGCCAAATGGGTGGCTCACTGAGGTGAAGGCAGTGAAAGCAAATCGTCATGGTTCTGATCCCAACATTGACCTCAAGCTAGGAGGATGTTGTTGACCTTGAAATAACTGGCCCCTCCCTATGTAGGTCATTGTTATGATCACTGCCCAAGGTCTTGGCTTCTATCTCTGACTCACTTACTTCACTTCCATATCCAGCTTGAGAAATAAGTCATCAAGAACCACAGTGCCTTATTGCGTCAGGTATCTGGAGTGCTACCAAATTCTCCTTAGGTGGTGGAGGTTTATAATGCCAGAGTCTGTCCAGATGGGCAATTACAGGTAAACAAAGGAGGTAGATAGGCCAGCTTCCTCCAGCTAAGACCTCCCAGGGGTGCTGACCAAGCTCTTTCCAATGTGGAGCTCTCCCTGATGTGTCTTCTCACTCCTTCCAGGCCACCAGTCTATGTCTTGCTGAATATTGCAGAGGTCTATGAATTGAGTTCCTGGCTTCTGCTTTCATTTCTTCTATTTCCAGTGGCAAAATTATTTTTATTTTACTGTTATACTTACAGAAATCAGCTCAAATCATTACATTTTACAAAGCCACTCTATACTTGATGCTGGCTTGATATAGTGTCATAGACTTCCACTTTTAAAAATGAACACAGAACAATGGTGAGATTAACCAAATGTCTGTTATATGTACAGTCCTCTTTTAATGGAAAAAAGAGCTGTTACATACAGTATTTACTGAGCTACACTTGTTTCTTCTACAGAACTGGCCACGATCCTTACCACATACCTGATTTTTACCCTTGTATACTTTGAGCACAGTTGACTGAGTCAAGAGTAAACACATAGTTCAAGAGTAATCAACTTAGGGTCCTGCGGATATAGCAGAATAAGTAGCCAAGTCTATTATCCTAGATTCCCCATCATTGAAACAACCTCATAACTGGCCTCTGCCCTTGTACCACTGTATTCTGTAAGCTGATGCACCAACTAGACTAATTTTATTTAAAGAATAAAGTGATTGTACTTCTTTGTTGAAAACCTTCCAGTGGGTTCCTAATTCATACAGAATTAAATTGAAGATCCTTGGAGCTCAACCAAGCCCTAGTCCCTAAGTTCTGCCCCACCTCCTTGCCTTACCATTCCCCTCTTCTTCCTTGCTTCCTTAAGCCTCCTAATTTGACCTCAATCTTCTTGTGTTGTCTGTCCCTTCTACTTTGTTCTTTTCTTGAGATTTAAGCATTACATCAAAGTGGCATCCTATTCTAGAGGCTTCTCAGTTATTCTCTATCTTCAGTACCCATTGCAGAAGTCAGGTCCCAGCCACTTGAAATATGACATGACTTGCAAATATACATATAAAACACACATGAGAGTTCGAGGACAATATGAAAACACCACAATAGCTGACATAAAATGTTAGCTTAAGATTGACTTCACCTTTTAAGCATCTTTAAGGAGCTACCAGAACAATGAAAAATTCATATGTGGCTTGGGTTGTGTTTCCAAATAGCACTGGCCTCCACCATCCTTCTAGCTATCCTATACTTAGTAATTGTGGTCTTGCTTTTGCTGTGTGAACACATTTCCTGACTGTGAGAAGGAAAGGCCAAGAAAGGCTGGGCATTTGTTCTCTTAGCTTCCATATTTTGAATAGTTGAATAGAATAGTGACAACTAGCAGACAGTGGACATCAAGTAAGATTTTTGAGCTATTAATGAGTATTTCAATGAATTCTATTCAGCTGTAGCCTGGTACCTTCAAACTAATACTCAATATTTCCTTACCAAACATGGAGCTGGTAATTGGTACTGTGTGGCCATCAATCATTCAATGGATTGGGTCAAAGAAAAACACAGCTGTGACTTGAATAGTACCAACTTTGATCTCAGGCATAATCTTTCAGGAGACCAGCATACAAAATTACTGAACATTTTAAAATTGGTCCTCATGAACTTGAGTGGATTCCCAATGAGACTGTAAGTTCTCTGAAATACAGATTAGAACACATTAGCTTGGAATCAGCAGCTCATTTCATAATTTGATTGGACTAGTAAGGTCCAATCAGTAAAGTCACCTATTCAATAGGGTATGCTCACGAAGTAATTGTTTGACCTATGGTTTGTTTCTTGCACACAGCCATTCCCCTAGTTAAAAATGCAAAAGAGAAGAGAGACAGTCAATAGGCCAAAGCCAGCCTTAGGGCTGGCCAAATTCCCTTTTGCTGGCTATCAATGTGCAAAGCATATTTTTCCCCCACCTCTCCTGGTTGCTTTTTAAAAATTATCTCTCCTGCTGCTGATGGAGCATCACTCTTGTGATTTTTTTCCAGGAAAGGAACGTTATTGCCAGCTGAATACCAATTGGGTTAAAGAAGTCTGCATTGGAGATCTGGCTGCAGAAATCTGACACTGTAACTAGCACTTACAGCATCCATTGTGGAGAGGAGCTCAGACAAGTGCAGTGAAGTCACATCCTTTAGAGAATGAATATGCAAGAAAGACAAAGGATAGAAAGGAGGGGGGCAAGCATGAATCCCACTTACATAAATTGTCAGGGAGAGAGAGAGGTGGGGGGAGAGAGAGAGAGAGAGAGAGAGAGAGAGAGAGAGAGAGAGAGAGAGAGAGAGAGAGAGTCAAATAGAAATTAGTTATCCAGGGTTATCCTCTTTATGTGTGTGTGTGCTGAGATTCTGTCTTGGGAACATCCCTTTCTAGAATTCAGAACTAAATTCTGAAGTACAGAAACGTTAGTCAAACTTATACATAAGTTAAATATAAACCAGGTATCCATACTGTGATAGTTTCATCATGCTGCTCAGTGGGCAGTTTGTGGGGGATGGTCATGATTACCTTTACTAATGTTGGAAGACAAGGCCTAAAAATGTGCAGCACCTTCCCCGAGTTTGGGCCCTGGGCTGTATAAAAACAGGGAAGGTGAGAGAAACCTTAGCAGGAATACAGTAAGTCATCTGCACTGCTCTTGACTGTGGTGAGACCAGCCACTTCAAGTCCTGTCTTGGCTCCCCTACAATGATAGACTGTAATCTACCTTGTATGCTTAATAAACCTGTTCTGCAGTAAATTGTCTTATGATCACAGCAACAGAAATAAAACCAGGACAGACATTAATAAACATAGGAGAAAATACCGGTTAGTCAATTTCCCTGCTATACCGCAAAACTTAATTCTGCATGGGGCATTATTCTTAATCACATGGGCTCTCCCCCCCCCCCCCCCCCCCCCCCGTCTTCCTTTCTCCCTCCTTTCAACCATCTCTTTTTCATAATCACTGTTTTGTGTTTTGGGAAAAGAATAAAAAGAAATACAGAGAAATCAGACCAATAAGGGAGAAGAGAGAAAGAAATGAAAGGTTTTCTCATCGTTGACCATTGCTCAGCACTTGGGTGGAGGTAGGCTGATAGTTAAAGAAGGCCCAGCTTCTCCCCTTTACTCCCGTCCCCCACCTATTTCACATATCTGGCTGTTATAAGTCCCATTCTTGTTTTATTCATTCAGTGGTTTTTTTTTCCCTTCACTGTATACCTTTTGTTTGCATCCTCAGACTGGCCAGAGACACCATTGCTACTTTAGTTCTCAAAGTCCACAGTTCCATGTCCTCCTTCTCTTTTTGCTCCATATCAGCGTGTGGTTTTTAGAATTGAGTTTGGCTGAGGCTTCTGATATTTTACAAGAGCTAGAAAGGGATAGAGAAGAAGAGAACATTAGCAGAACAGGAGAAGAGAGGACCGAAGAGGAGAGGGAAGGGGAGGGGAGAAGAGAAGAGAGAGGGAGTGGGGAAGGGGAGAGGAGAAGAGGGAAGAGGAGTGGTAGGGAGAAGAGGAGGCCTACTGGTTTATCAGAGGTCCACCCAATCAGCTTCTCTTTGAAGGCATGCCACTGCGCCAAGTCATTCTCTCCTCTTTCACCTGCAAACCACACAAAGTCTTCAGCCAGTGAAATAATCAACTCTCTACAAGAAGTACTTTTTGTACTGCCACTAGGTCATTAATATCTTGGAGAATAAATATTACATTGTTCACTGTTTGGTAGAATCCCCCTCCCATCCACGGTGTGGTGTTGTGTGTCTAAGGCCAAGGTATAGATGAACGAAATCCATGCCGCTTTGCTTGTGGAGAGGAAACACTATTACGAAAAGAGATACAGCCTTGCAAATTATAGGTTAATTTGAGAACAATTTCTCTCTTACCATGTACCATGTACATCCATCTTACGCGGATGTACACGTTTTTGTTTTGATCCCAAGTACGGGATGGGGAACAGACTTGTAAGAGATCAGGTGATGTTTGTCCACTAGAAGAAGAACCACCTCCTGCAGAGGCTTGGCTTTTGCCAGCTGAAATGAATCTTAGTACAGACTGTAAGAGGAGTCTGTATACACACACACACACACACACACACACACACACGGCAGGGGCTTTTTGGGTCTTGGTATTGTTTGGCTGTTCATCGTTCCACTTGGAGACACTCCTAGAGAGAACCACACCAGAGAATGTTCCAGGGCTCTGGGTTACAGCTGCTGCTCCAGGTTCCAGCAGCAACTTTGGTTGAATTGCTGGTCTGCTGAAATCCTGCCAACTACGCCCAGGGAATCGCTCACAGCAACTGAGTCTAAAAAGGTCTACTTCCCCTGCTCCCATTAACCTGTTTTTCCTCGTATCTAGGGTAGGTGGGTTGGAAGGGAGGTATAAGCATTAAAGAGCCCCCAAATAAAGTAGGTTTGGAAACGGTCGAAGCCTACACTTACCTTTGATGTTAGGCCAATGCCTCCAAAATGAAGGTTTCTAGGAAATGCCAAAGAGAGGTCTGGCACACACCTATAGTAGAAATATTGAGAAAGGCTTCAGAAAAGGATTCAATATCATTTATAAGTTAGTAAAAATAAAACTGCACTTGAAACATTGTTTCATTCTGTATAAATGAGAACTATTGATTTAAAAACAAAAATAGTTTTTTTTAGCATTTTTATTTATTTATTTTTAATTAATTTATTCTTGTTACATCTCTATGGTTATCCCATCCCTTGTATCCTCCCATTCTCCCCTCCCTCCCATTTTCCCCTTATTCCCCTCCCCTATGACTGTTCCTCAGAGGGATTACCTCCCCCTGTATATGCTCATAGGGTATCAAGTCTCTTCTCAGTGACCTGCTGTCCTTCCTCTGAGTGCCACTAGAGATGGCTCAGCCGTTAAAGGCTAGGCTCACAACCATAAAAATTAAATAGTTTTTATTTACCTACTATGTACCTCAGTTCTAAATGTCAGGATAACAGATGTTAATGCCTCCTGATTTTTTGGAACTTACTTGAGGGCGGATCCCTACAATGTGAATGAGGTGTATGAGTGAACAAGAGCAAAGTAAGGTGATCTAAATCAGTTTGGTCACATACAATATTTAGATTATTCTTGATAAATCATTATATGCACTAAAAAGCCTCAGGTTATGAAGGACAGCTATTTCCTCAAAACAGAATATCTGGTGCTCACAAACAAGGTTTTCAAGCCAGATTTGTGACACAGAGAATCATTATTACATGAACATTGTTTGGCTAGAGGCAGTCTGTTCCATATTGTCATCTAGGTACCTACAATGAAGTCAGATGCTAGCACAATGTAAGAATAACGAACTATAACCCCACGCAGCAGTTTTACTAGGCAAGAGGAAGGAGTTTTGCATAATTGCAAGGTTCATGCATCCAGAAGTCCTAAATTACAGGCTGGACAGAGACTGATTAGGGTCCAACCTCAAGGGACCCATCCCTGAGAGCTGCAGAATACCGTCCTCAGGGGAATGCTCGAATTCAAAGGTGAGGAGGCTTTCTAAGCTATTCAAGCCAATCCTTGCATCTTAAATGCTTTAATTTCATGAAAGACAGCCCATTTCTAACATCCATCATGCTAATTAATAGGTTGCTAGTTTCCCCAATAAAAATCAAATTTGACATCTAGCATGCTAATCAGCAAATGCTGGTTGTCCGATGAGACAAGAATAACAGGAGGGATTCCAATGGCCACTCCTGGAGCCAGGCCCTGGCTGATGGGATGCTGGCTGCCTCTGCTGGGTTGGAGATTCGGTAGGATACATGCTCCTCATATTCCAGAGTCAGGCTTAACTGTAGTTTAAATATTTGTACCATCCTATTCACTATGAGTAACATTCTAAAGTCAATTATAGGTTTCAAATTAGTAAATGGAAAGGACACTAAAAAGATATCAAAGTTTGGCCTAACCAGTGAGAAAGAGTTGGGATTTACTGAGAATGTATAAATGATCAGAAAATAGCTTTAGGGGAAGAAGTTTGAAATGGCCCTTTCATATCAAGCAAAAATGTTGGATAGGAATTAAAGACTGATCTACATATCACCAAATGAATAAGACTGTAGAAAACAAAAACAGAAATTATCAAGCTCATTATGCTGTCATAAACTGATGTAAGAACTGATGTAAAGGACTCCTGGAGATTGAATCACAAGTCACTTAAGCACTTATTAAGTTGACAGGATGATGAGGATGATGGCAGTGCTGGTGGTGGTGGTGGTGATGGCCGTGGTAATGATGGTAGTGGTGATGACTATGGCAGTGTTGATGATGGTGGTGGTGGTGGTGGTAATGCTATGGTAGTTGTGATGATGGTGGTAGTGGTGATGGTGGCAGTAATGATAATGCTACTGGGGATTGTGATAATGCTGTGCTTCTAGTGTGTGTACTGATGATAATGGTGGTTGGTGATGGTGATCTGCCATCTACATAATGTTTACCTTATCTTATGCATTGTCTTGTAAGTACCTAAAATAGTTCATTTAATTGTAACACTCCTGAATAATGTACTAGTATTAATACCAATTTATGAGTGAGGAAATTCAAAAGGCTAAGTAAGTTGAACAATACCATAGCTAATGGGATGAGGAGAAGCTAGCACAGGTCAGAGAAAAAGAGCAGCCACTGAGAGAGGGAAAGCTGAGCCAGCCTACTGTCATGGCGCCCAGGAAGATGGGTTCACAATGAGGCAAAAATCTAATGCTAAATGTCTTCAGACCAAGCCAAAATTATTTGGAGACAAGGCCTTTGGTGACATTCTTATGATCAATTTTATTGAAGTATAATGTCAAAAGCCCAACTGATCTTGATTAAAGAAGTAATCAGAGGAGCAGAAATATATATAAGGAGGTATATTAAGGTTTGCTTAAGGTGTTAAAAATACAGGTTCACGAAGACAGAAAGGAAAATCTGTATAACAGCAAAGGTGACTAAATGGAGCAGGAAAATGTTTAGCACAGGGGCAGGCACAAGTATGCACACATGCAACAACAACCAAAGAAAAGCAAGCCTTGGTGGCCAGCACTGTGGTGTTAAGAGGTGGTGAGACCTTTAGATATAACAGTCAGTTAAACCATGGCAAGTGCTGCCTTTAGAAATGATTATAACAGTCCTCACAGGGCTCTGGTTAGCATGGGAATGTTACAGGAGAGCAATAGTGGCCTCTAGCTTCCTGTCTAACCACGAAAACTTTTCTCTCTGTCTTCCTTTCTGACATGAAGCCAGCACTGATGTGGCTGAACCCGAGCTGGTGGCCTGCTGTGTAGAATTTCAACCTCCCAAACAGGAGGCTGAAATGTCCCCCTCCTCACCTTTTCTGTATAATATTTCCAGTTTGGATATATGTGTGAATAGCAAGAGGAAACAGAACATCCTGAATTAAATGTTGGAGGTTAATTACTTATTAAAAATGGAGACAGTATTTGTGTACTAACATAATACATATACTCTAACATTTAATAAGAAGTGAAAAATAATGAAGATAAACACTTTTCTCTCCCTTTTTGCCCCATCTTAAACTCAGAGTCAAGAACAACTTTTCTGTATTCAATTCATTTTAAAGTCAGTGAAATATCAATCCAAATTGGCAGTTTGTTCAAGGAATCGGTTGTAAAGAATTTCGAATCTTTTAACTTTTCTTACTCTTCCTTTAGTGCCAGAACTGTGAATTTGTTTCTACAGATAATTGCAAAGAGGAAGCATGTATTTGATGGCTCTTTCTACATGTCCTGGATGTTCAAGGCACAACCCAGAAACCATCTCTTCTTATAATAAACCCCTAGCTGTGTGGCGAATGTGAAGGACCCAATGCTCTAAAGGTATGTGAATATTAGGCACCCCTTCCAGGAAAGGTTTGCATGGTGTGTGTTTCTGGCTTCAGTTTCCTTGAGTTCTGAAGGTTCCCTGCACATTAATGTTGCAATTTGTTGATACAGCATTAAATTAACATATATTACTGATATCACATCACCCACAAGTGATAACAAAACTAAGTGATAACAAAACTAAACCTTGATCATTGAGATGTTATCACAGTAGTCTGGATTTTTTAAAAGGAAAAGAGTTCAACTAGAAACAATAAATGCATTATATTTATAAATTTATATACGTATACCAATATTAAAATTATAATTAGAGAAGAAAAGATCATGAATTTGTGGAGTGGGAGGGACAAGGGAGGAACTGGAAGAAAACAAGGAAAAAGGAGAATCATAAATATAGTACACATATATGACATTCTAAATATAATTAAGAATATAAAAAAGACTATCTTATGGAACCTCTGAGATATTATTTTGGAGGATTAGAATGCCATCTGCAACTAGTGGGTCATGCAGCTTCTCCTTTTAAAGGCAGCATGTGTACAGTGGTGTGTATGTGCCTGCCGGAGTTTCTCTTTCAATCTCCTAACCACATGGCCACTCATTTTTGCATACTATGCTATAGCCACACCAGCCCCCATGAGCACTCCAGGAACCCTTGGCTGCCATTTCGTTTATTCAGCCAGCCTACATGGCCTGGCTTTCTTCTTTATCTGCTTTGAATCTTAAGTCAGATGCCACTTTTTTAGTCTATCCATTCTTAAATAGCCTGTGGAAACCATGTCCTCCCACAAGCACCTTACACTCACCAAGCTTTCGTTCTTACTTAGTTTTACTCTGGACTTTATTTCTATCTGGCATGCTACATGTTTGGCCTATCAATTTATGGTTCACTTCCTTCACTACAATATAAACCCTGTGAGGCATATGTACGCCTGCTCCTGTTCTGGGTCTTGGATAGTGTTTGGTATGTACTATGCAGTTAATCAATCCTTGTTGAATGAGTGATGGAATATACTGATGGATGCAGAAAGATGGCATGGAGAGGCATAGGTTGAATATTAGTAGACAAAGACAAGAGGAACTTGCTTTTTTTTAAAGGGAGAATTACAGAAATCCAGTTTTGTAACTGAACCGTAGGAGGCTTTAACCCTGTACATCATCCCCTTGGACCATAAATGTCATATATGACCTGCCAGTGTCATTGTCTTGTTTTATATGATGTACGTCCCTTAAGTTTTACACAAACACGGTGAGGTCAATAACCCAACTTCATCAAGTGCTCTGCCCACTTCTACAGGGCTCTGAGGAGAAAGGGCAGACTCACACTGGGAAGAAGCATGCATTAGGATTTTCAGGCCAGGAGTTAAGGCAGAGAATGGGTACAATGATCCAGGTTACTGCCTGGTTGGGGAGGGAGGTACAAATCGGGGAAGTCCCCTCCCATTCCTAAGCACACTAGCAGGAGACAACTCTGATGGGAGGGGAAACCCAACCAGGTTCTTGAGCTTCAAGCTGGCAAAGAAACAAAACCTCAGCCAGACGTGGTGGCACGTGCCTTTAATCCCAGCACTCGGGAGGCAGAGGCAGGCGGATTTCTATGAGTTTGAAAGCAGCCTGGTCTACAAAGCAAATCCAAGACAGCCATGGTGACCCAGAGAAACCATCTCATCTGAATGGTGACCCCAACACGTTGGATTCTACAGAATAAACACTCTTTGTTGTTTGTATACTATTAAAAACATAATAAAAATAAAAAATAGAAAGAAAGAAAGAAAGGAAAGAAAGAAAAAAAGAAAGAAAGGAAAGAAAGAAAGAAAGAAAGAAAGAAAGAAAGAAAGAAAGAAAGAAAGAAAACCTCACAAATGAACGGGACTGGGGAAGTGTTTTAAATCCTGACTCACCTGCTCTTTCCACACTTCCTGGTCACTCTACTCTCTTAGCTCATCTGTCACTTGAATGCTTATGGACTCCAGCTCCTCAAGCCACAGTGTGGAAACAAAAATTTACACTTCGTCTCTTCTCCATGTACATGAGAGCTCCAAGCACTCCTGATATTCCACGTTTTGCATGAATCTTATAGCAGTAAATTCCAGGAGTTGTTAAAAGGGGCCTTGCTTCTATCTACTTGGAAATACCGGTAATCATAATACAAGATGATTAGGATATGAGAGGAAATATAAAAAGTGTGTTCTATACGCATTGTTTTTTCTCCTTTCCTTTTTTTTTCTATCCACATTTCCACAATCAACAATAAAATGTTCCCCTAAAGAAAACTAGAGTGATATGGGCTTTTCTCCTCCTCCCCAATGTCTCTCTTTTCTAAGCCCATTTCATGATTTAAGAAATGAGAAAAAGAAAAAAAAAAACAAGTTTATATTGGTTGAAGAAAAAAAATGTCTGATTTTGTCAGTTAGAAATGAAAGCAACTGTGGTTCTTTCAAGAACTCTTAACCGAATCTTTGTTTAGTCCAAACCAAGAAACTCAAAGGCTGGGCAGGGCAGGCTCTGGAAACCCAGTCCGGTGTAGTGTGGGCACGCTGTACAATATTGCAAAGGCCCCATTGGCATCTTGTTTCTTCTCCTACAATAATTGCCTTTCTTTTAGATTTCAGTGTTTTCCTTTTGTGTTTACGATAACAGAGGGATGCTTTATTGCATTTCACCAGGCCGGTTGCCATGGTGATCAGCAGTTGCTGTATGCTGTAAAAATAACCCTCCTTCCTTGATAGATTTCACTTGAGTGAAAATAACCCTTAAAAATAGGTTGAAATTTACATACTAACTCTTCCAGCAGGTTCAAGGGGGAGAAAGGAATGAATTACATCGTGATTTGACAAGCTATTAGGTGAGGGGGGCTGCCGGATGAGGTTTGAACAGGCAAGTTGGCTGCGGGAGGCCAACCAAATTCCACTGCAAAAATCATCAAGTCTATGTCTTTGTTGTTGGGTCTTTTCCTCATTAGTGTCGTATGAAGATGAAAAAGAGATCAGAGAAGATTCTGCATCCATGGGGATGAGAGATAGCATGGATTAGTGGCTCATAAATAAAGGACTAGTTTGGTTCCAACTGGAACAGCAAGTCCCTCAAACTGCCTGCTGACTTCCGTCCTGAAGATGGAAATGGATGTTGCTTGAGACATTAATAAGATGATCTGTAGTTAGATATGTTTGAGAAACACCATACATAACCTGTATTGTCAAGGTCAAGTGTTTGAGAGGTCCTAAGGCAAGATTCATTTCCGTATATTTCACACTTCATTCACATTTCTGCCTTCCTTAAACACGAATACCCTGTCACATAACAATTACAGTGATTCCATTTTTGAGAAACTTTTCACACTCTTCAAATTCTTCTGTCATACTTTTCTCCAATGATTAGTAAAGATGGGCTAACGGGTTTGAGAACTACCTACCAATGTCTTCCACCATGTGTTCTCCCATCTGAAATGAAATATAGAAAAATCAAAACAACCTTAGGGTGGTGATAAAATGGACATAGAGTAAATAATGATTGAAAGGGTAAATGGAACTTCCAGGGTAGTTAGTGGATTAAAGAGAAGTGTTTTTCATGCATGATGAAAATCAAAATTACCTTCACACTGTAATGACCTGAGAGGAATTAAATTACTCCTTGTCAACAGCACGTGTCCATATGCATTGCCCCTTTTAAACGAAGTTTATACAAAGGTTTTTAGGTGTTCATATGCATCATAGCTGTATCTCTTCCAAGGCTACTGAACCCAGAACAAATATCTTATTGTTTTTCTCTGGCTACACTTCCGTGTCTGGAATCATCTTTTTATTTACATTCTTCACATTGATATTTAATATATGTTTTCATTTTGAATAAACATTTAATTGATTTTTCTGCTGGTCTTCATAAAGTTATTGGGTACTTCTAAAGATATTAGTCAAGCCACTTCAGTATTAGTAGATTGATATTTCTAGTATGGTTCATGCTGTAATCCCAGCACTTAGGAGGCTGAGGCAGAAGGACTGGGGTAGGTTTGAGGCTAACCTGCCATACATAGTGAGTTTCAGGAAAGTCAGCCTGATGGACAGAGTGAAACTTTGCCTTAACTAGAGCTTTCCCCCAAGAAATGGCTAACTAAAGTGAGAAAGACTCACAAATCTAAATGTTTGCAAGAATGTGAACTGAAAATTACATCCATTTTATTCAATTTACATTGTTAGAATTTCACACGTGTGCTATATTTACATGGCTCCCCCTCTTCTCCTCCCTCAGTTTCCTCTTATGTCTCCTCTTTTCTCTCTCAAATTCACAATCTCTTCTGTAATTCTTCTTACTCCCTCCCTCCCTCCTTCCCTCCCTCCCTCCTTCCCTTGCTCCCTCCCTTCTTCCCTCCCTCCCTTCCTGAGTTCACTTAGTGTTTTTCATATGTACATGCATTTAAGGCTGCTCACTTGCATTGGATAACCTATGTGGGGGCTCATCTCTGGAGGAGAGAGATTCTCTCTCCCTTACAACCCCATATCGCTTCATCTAGGCATGGTGCTTTCTGAGATTTACCCCAAGCCACCTGGTATTGGGACTGTTCAGCTACTTTGTGGTACAAGGTTCCTCTTATATAGATCTTGCCTCCAAATCTTCAGATGTGAGAATACAACAGAAACCAGTAGAGGCAAAAGAGATCATGGCGGAAGACAGAGCTCTAGAGATGGGTCTAGTAAGGCATAGGTGGTATGAAGAGAGAAATGGGCAAAGCAGGGGTGGGTGGGCTTCATCTGGAAAGGAGGATGTGGGATAATGCAGAGGAGGGGGGGAAGAGGCTGTATGGATAACACCTAGGATGCTCGAAAATGTCATAGACGTGCAGACTTTTCTATGATGTATATAATATACATTTAATACATATTATACAAGTCTATGTGTATACATATATGCAGAGTTTAATGACATTGCATCATTTGTGGGGAAAACACTCCTCCCAGGAGTGTACTCTTGACAAACTATCGTGTCTTTTGAGTTGAGTGACTGATACACTCAATATCATTGATGAATCTTATACACATCATGCTAAGTGAATGAAGCCAAGCCTAAAGCAATATACACCACCTGACTCCATCTATAGTAAGCGCTGAAATGGTCAACAGAAGGCCAGAGGGCCAGAAATCAGAGAAGACTCTGATCTGAGTGAAGAGGCTATTGACAGGGAAGGAAACTCTAAGGATGATTTTTTAAAAAACCAACAATATTTTTTAAAAAAACAAAATTGGGGTTATAACATGAGCTCTGACATTTGACCAATGTCACACTTAAAATCTATATTGTTTTCAACCGTGTAAATTCCATCACTATGTAAAATAAGAAAGGAAGAAGCTATGGCCTTCACTTGAGAAACATCTGCTCAGTGACCTGTATTCCCTTCTGAGTGCTGCTTCCACTTAGACCTTATGGGAGAATGCGTAAACTAAGGCTGTTCATGACAGACAGGGCACCGGTTCACTATTGTCTTCTTTGTTCAGCTACTAAGATACCACTGGCTTGGCCTATGCAGGGACTCATAACTTTAGAACCCTGAGGTTGACTTTGGAGTGTCTGAGAACCCCAGGATGAGATGCTGACATCCATCATCTCAGGTGTTGTTTGTATACTATAGCGCACCTTCCTTTCCAATGTACTTCCCGCATGAAGTGGGCACGAGAAAACGCCTGGAAAAGAGATGGATAGAGCTTAAACTCCATTGGCAGATTCTAAAAGAATCTAACTTCCAAAATGCGAAGAGTGCACACTCTTCCGTACCTCTTCTTTCCTAACACTTGGACTTAATTACAGAGCATATTGTTTACTGAAAAATATACAGTCATTTTCTATACTGGAAAAATAAAGTGCAATTTTCTTTATGATTCTGTTACCTTTATTCACTCCTTTTCATTTAGAAGATTGACTACAGAATGGAGTAAAATAATCCTGTGTGACCTTCTGAATGGCCGAAACATTTTCAGATTAATTTCAATAACCTTTGCACAAACAACTTCACATTTCAGAGGAGATATCAAGAGGGTGCATTGGGGTGAATAAACATATAGATGACATGCCTTTTTCTATGACTTAAAATTAAGTATAAGTCATAAAAAGTTTAAGTCATAGTTTTGAATCCTCAGGGCTAGAATTTTAGTCAATTTTTAGTCAATTTTAGTTAATTTTATAGGGAGTATTTTCTCATGACCACCCCCCCCCAAAACAATTACTAACATACTTGATATTATTATATCTACCAATGTGAGGTGCCATGTGACTAAAGAATCATCTTGGGAATTAGTTGTGTATGGATAAGATACACTTACACTTCTAACTAGAGTATACTAATATTTTAGAAAGGGGTGGTGGTAAAGCATTTAGACTACTAGGTTCAAAGCGCTAGACAATTGGCTTCAGAGGAAAAGATCCTATAAACAGTATTTCTAAGTAAGGTCCTATTTCCACTATTTCTATTTATTTCTATGTCTATTTCTACTCAGTGTTCTAACTTTTCTCCACCCCTTAAGTATTTTAGTTTCCTTAGTTTTGATTTTCCTTCCAGGAAGACAGAGAAAATGCATCAAGACAATATGACTTTTTTTTTCTTCTGTGAAGCAAGTACTTTTTTTTCCTTTTGAATGAAGATTGTGCTTGTGCTTGGAGAGAAACAAAGCCTTTGTAATCAAAGGGAAAGACAGCACATTTAAGCATTTAATGCTCGCATCTTGATGATTTCATTATTGACTTCTATTAAGCTCTCTCTGGGCGAAGAACCAAACTCCCCCACAGCTCTACAAAGCTGCATCGCTGGATCTATTTGCTATTAAGTTTAAATCCTCATTCTCCCCATGACATGCTTATTGGCTTGGGATGACTTCCTCCTGGTCCCATGGAGACATCTGCAGACTGTATTTAGTTTCAACCCTTTGTCCTCTTTACCCGACTAATAGTACATTGCTGACTTCTCTCTCTGCCTCTCTCTTCCCCTGCCACTCACCTTCCCATTCTCTCTCTCTCTCCTGACTTACCTTCCCCTTGGCCCTGAAGTCCACTCTCGGAACTATATTCTTCTTACAAGGTGAGCCCAACCATCCAGAAGTAAAGTAATGAGATTATGATTAAAAGTACACCCTGATAGTGGAGTATCCATCAACCTGTCATTGAAATCTTATCTCTGGGGCTGGTCTCATCAATCTGACCTTTCAATTACAATCTTCAGTTCATGACTCTAAGTACACAGAACTCAGGGATGGAGTATGAGATACACAACTCTTTGTTTGGGGCACACACCAGTTGGTGCGATTGGATAGCTTCTCTTCTAAGACCTCTATCTTTCTTTAAAATACATCGTGTTAGAACTGAATCTGATCACTTTTATTTTGGCTTTGGCATAGAGATATTCCCAGTGCTGTAAAGCATCTGCCATTTAGTATCATTGGCTTTACACAATTCAACTTTCTTGCCACACAAATAATAGTCAAAGAGGATGAAGCAGTTCTCCACATGGAGATTCAGGAACAGAGCTGTCTGCTACTTTCTGGGTCCTGAAGGTCCTGTATTCAGTTGGATGACAGAAAACAGATAACGGAACTGCTTTTTGAAGGACCCTCCCCTATGCAGCACGTGCCACTTCCCCTTACAACCACTATAACTAGTCACATGACTTCATTGACTTAAAAGGGAGCTGAGAAAGAATGTCACAATGAATGTAGCCTTTTGCCACCTACCACTTGTCAGTATGGAATGAAGAACATGTGTCTTTTGTAAGCCTCTAGCTACAACCTCCTTCTACAACTCAAAACAGGTTTACAAATTATCTAAAGCCTATCTTAATGTCAGGTTGTATGTTCATTAAATTTTAACTGATCTCTATGTTTTGTGCACGTGTAGAAATGAGTCCCTTCTGGACTCAGCTGACGCAACATGAGCTGAGCTCATTCTACACATAAACAGAGAACACAATCACAGGTTATAGCCATCACATTTGTAAGCAGATGACTCGATTAGACTTTGAGAGGCACCCGTGCCTCACTTAAAGTCAATAGAATTGCATGTACTAAGTGTCATTCCATGCATATATAAAGGAGTCAGCTATTCTGCAGAAAATCCACCTGGAGATTATTGACAGCCTTTCAAGTGGACTTGAGTCCTTTCTTTATGAAAGGGACTGCACAACACTTGCACATCTCAGGGACCAACTCACTTTACTTTATGGAGGCAGAACATAAAGTTATGGGGAAAATAGCATCCTATGTGTCAGCATCCTGTCCTAGCATTATGCACCAGTGCTCACTCACTGGTCAGCTTGTTTCTGCACCTTGGCTTCTTTCTCATTTTTAAAATAAAGTTAGATCAGGTGCTACCTTAGGCTTCTTCTACTCTTACAGTTTTGTGCTTCTTTGTGTCAACGGCTAGCTTTCCAAAACCAAAGAGAGGAGCAAAAAGCACACATTTTTACAATGTAAGTTTCATCTGAATTCAATTTAGTCAATCTCAGAAACTATCCTTCCCCCTTTCCTTTGAGAAAAGGAATAGGAATACCAGGTGTAGTAAATTGAGAAATTTATTAATTCAAAAAAAGTTTCCTAAGAATATGCACAAAGCAATTCTATTACTTCTCAAGCTATCAAATCATCACATGTAGTTCTGAAAGTCATCACATGTAGTTCTGAAATTCATCACATGAGTTCTGAAATTCATCACACGTAGTTCCATACAGAGGTTTCGACTTAGTTTTGCTTCAGAGATACCCAGAACACTTGCCAAATCAAACTCAGAAAGTGGTCTTGAGGCAGGCCTGGGTAGGGTAAGAAATGAAAGTCACTGCTTCCAGAACTCAGATCAGGCATGCACACACATGCATGTGCGCGCGCGCACACACACACACACACACACACACACACACACACACACACACACACACAAACAAACATGCACAAACAGAGATACTGCCTTCACATGGATACAATGCCTTCAGAAGTCAAAGTATATCGATGAGGGGAGAGAGAGAGAGAGAGAGAGAGAGAGAGAGAGAGAGAGAGAGAGAG
>OU015747.1:121675838-121709998 GCA_907169655.1 Acomys percivali
AGAGAGAGAGAGAGAGAGAGAGAGAGAGAGAGAGAGAGAGAGAGAGAAGATTGAGAAGATTGGTTGGGCAGGCCACTAACAAACCAGTTCCACTGTAGCATCTGCCCACCAGCCTCCCAACTTGGCAATTAGTTCCAGCTTTTTTTTTTTTTTTTTTTTTTTTTTTTTGGTCTTTTGAGACAGGGTTTCTCTGTGTAGCCTTGGCTGTCCTGGACTCGCTTTTAATAGAGCATTCGGCATGGTAACAGCTTTCAGTGAGATGTGTGGAGCTGTCTTAAAGCAATAGTTCTAAGTGAGGTTAAGAGGCTAAACATTACTGGTGGAAAGCAAGCAAGAGGTCTGAGCAGGGTGATCATTTCTGCTTTTAGATGATGGAAAGCAATGCTCAGGAGACCAGAGAGTGATTTCCAGAAGTGGAGGGGATTCTGCATTGACTACAATGGGAGACTGCCAATGCACAGGCCAGTCAATTGCTGTCTGGAGCACCATCATTATTCCAGTGCTTATCTTGTGTTTTGAATGGTGCTTGAGAGATACTGATGAGAACTATAGATTAATCAAGCCTTTTACTTAAATAGCTTCCACTGAGATGTTCTAAGCAAAGAATGAGACATCCCCTTACTCACAAGATTTAAAACATAGAGTGCAGAAGAATATTTTAAACAATGCTTGACACGCAAATAAAGGTTAGTAAGAGACTATACAAAAATTAAGCATAAGCTTCATGCGTTTTCCTCTTACTGGTGTAACCAGAACCAGTGGACCCAAAGTTTATATGAGATGTTTAATAGTCATGATTTTCATCATTTAAAAAATCTATATTAAGTGCAACTTCTACAGTGGCCCCCTACCTAATGTGTGCACCTACTTGATACACTGTTCCTAAGACAAAAATCTTACATGGACAAAGAAGCTCCAAGATGAGAGATTTCAGCCAGAGTTTAAAATGTTCTTATAGCTCATAACATCTTCCCAGGCAGCCTTTTTATCTGCCTTTTGCTGCATTTAAGGAAATGCCTTTTCTTTTGTCAAAAGAATTAAAGGACAAAAGAACATAGAAACTACTGGGAGGGTTAATTAAGAATCTGAGGAACAGAGAATGAAATCCATATTTTTCCAACTCATATACCACTGCACTAACAACAGAGAGTTTTGGCCCTAAATCGATTATCTCAGCTTTGTAAAATTTTAAAGATTCAGGATTCATATCAACATGAAAGACTTGGTGTGGTACAAAATGCAAGTGAGTAACTAAGACTTACAGTTTTTGTCTTGTGATTTTTTTTAATAAAACAGTGATAAAAGAAAGGCTAAGTAGGGGCAGAAAAATAACTTAGCAAGAAGAGCCCAGTGACCTGAGTTTGTTCTCTAGTCTTCCTCTTAGGAGACAACCTGTTTTCCAGAGTTACCCTCTGACCTTCACAAATGCACACACAGACACACACAGACACACACACACACACACACACACACACACACACACACTACACACAAACACACTCACTCATAAAACATACTTGCAACAATAATAAGTTAAATAGAAAAATTAAAGTAAAATACTGCAATGCTGTCTAATTAATAACTGGAGACTGTATAGATATTGAAATCCAGACAGCAGTTGTGTAAAGCTGACTTTATATAGTGTGATTTACAAGTAATAAATGTTTATATTATTTGTAACTGTTTGGTATACAGCAAAATCACTTTTCTAAAATAATCCTGAAGTTACCTTTTCATTGTTCCTGGTACCACGGATTCACTTACGTCACACATTTCATAGTGACCACACAGCAGCTTCCTTCCTTCATAATCTCCAGTTTCAGACTTGCAAATTTAATCCTCTGTAGGTATCACTTTCTGAAAGTCATCCTCTTATCACATCATTCACACAACTTCCAAATCACATCAAGTCAGATAACTTGAGGAATCCAAAGAGGCTAGAGAGTATCTAGACTAGTACATATCAAGCTCTTTTCTTCATTCAGTGTCACTCCTATGAGGGAAAATGTATGTGTATGTGTGTGTGTGTTTGTGTGTGTGTGTACTTACACATGTGTGTATATACTCACATATACACATACACATTTGGGGGGGAATGTGTGTGTGTGAGTGTGTGTGTGTTTATTCCTCCCTCCCAAGAAAGTAAATTTAATGTTAAAGAGTGTGAATTTTTTTCCAGGATCAGCTAAACTCCAGGAGGTGACAAACTAGTATAATAGTTTAATACTATTCCTTAATCCCACAAGAACCATTTTCATTTGGCTGATACTGCAAAAACATGATATAGTCTGATCTTTTAAGATTAGCTGTCTTTGAGACTCTTATACACAGATACAATGAAATGTGGTCAAATGCACAGCTGTTCCCCAATAATTTCCCACACAGTTGTCACACCCTCAAAAAAAAAAAAAAAAAAAAAAAAGAGTCCCTTTTCTCCAGGAATTGTCCTGTGTCAATAAATCCTCAGTATGAAGTGGAGCTTGGAGATTATGTACAACATTTGTGCTGGGATTTTAGCTGGCTTGACCTTTCATGGGTCCTGTGCAGGGAACCACAGCCGCTGAGTTTGTGATTGTGGTAGGCACGCCAAGGCCAGGAAGGCAGTGTTTCACAGTGCTCCTCCCCACCCTCTGGCCTAACATTCTTTCCTTCTTACTCTCCTCCCTGGTTGGAGGGGGCTCTTACAGATGTCTTATTTAGTGGTGAGCTCTGAATCTCTTATTCTCAGTACTCTGACTCTTGACCATTGTAAAAAGAAGCTTTTCTGACCAAGGTTAAGGGGAGCCTAGGTCTCTATGTATAAGCACAAATAGATTAGAGGTAAGGAAATGGATTGCCAAGAGAGATACACTAACAGTGCAGATGATGAGGAGACTGTATGCAACCTCGAGCTTTGAGTTATTAGGCCAGAATTCCTTCTCACTGCTACTCTGTTACCGGAAGTCAAGAGAGAGAGGAAACAGCACAAGCAGGGGCTCTTCAGCGCCCTCCTGGCACACACATTTTATGTGGATGTGGATGGAGGTGAAATATGAGTGGAGTAAGAGGCATGGAGGAACGTTCATTTCCAGCCCAATTTTCATCCATCGATTGCACAGACAGGAAAATGTTAGACCAGGTTCCGCTGGTGTCAGATCACCACTCACTTTAAAATTCAGACCCAGTAGCCACTTAATTTTGAGTTCTTCAGAGATAAACCTGATGTTAATGTCTACCATTAAGAGTAAGAGTAGTTCTTAAAGCCAATCATCCACTCTCAGAAGGCATGAGAGGAACCAAGTTTCAAATGGGGGAGGGTTATGAAGGATCCCAGAAGCCGTGGTGAATGCTTGTAATCTCCACAGGTGGGGTGTTTGTGGGTTCGAGAACAGTCTGGGGTACATAGCAAGACCCTGTCTGAAAGAAAAAACAATAAATGGTAAGAAAGAAGAGAGAGAGAAAGCAATAAAGAAAGGGGGAGGAGGAATAAAGGAAGGAGGGAGGGAGGAATAGAAGGAGGGAGGGAGGGAGGGAAGGAGGGAGGGAGAGGGAGGAATAAAGGAAAGGAGGGAGGGAAGAAATAAATGAAGGGAGGAAGGGAAGAATAAAGGGGGGAGGGAGGGAGGAAAAGAGGGAGAGAGGACACTAGTTATTTTATTTCCTGTGCTATGGGGCTATGGACTGAGAGCATCTCTGTTCTTGTTGACTGAATAGGTAACATTCCAGTAGCCTCACACTGAGCAAGGTAAGAACAGACCTGTGCGGAAGCATTTCCTGCACCTTTGTTCTCAAGTTCCTAAGGTACAGCACTTGGAATTGGATTGAAGGCAAAACAGGTAGTGTGCCCACATGTGATAAACAGGCTGGTACCTAACACATCATGGTTATGGCAGAGAATTATCATGAAGAGTAGTGGGGTATTGAAAAATAAACGATTTGGATGTCAGATTCAGTAATTTATTTAAATGTTATTGCTGCACTGTGACTCCCAATGGAGTTTTCCTCTCACATTTTTAATGTCAAATAACTTTGAACAGCCCATATACAAATTTCATGAAGTGAAATAACTCACTTTTGCAGGGCAATCTTAGACTTTTCCTATGCTAACTGAGAGCAGCAGAGTAACAAGGTGTTGAGGAGAGCCTCACACCATGGCTAGCGTTGTTCTTAGGGTGTTGGCGGGAAAAAAGGGAGTCTCTGCTGTACGTAGCTGTAACAAAGTTTAAAGATTTATGCTTAACTACAGTGGGATGGAAGAAAAAAAGACACATACAAAAAAGAGAAAGAAGAAGAGAGGAAAAGCCACTCTTGATCTTTGGGATTCATCAAAGTTACTGTCTTTGGGGACTAGGGAGCCCATTGTATAGTGCACCTGATGTAAAGGCATCAGGACCAGAGTGTGAGTCCCCATGATTCATTCAAAGCTGGACACACACACACACACACACACACACACACACACACACACACGAGAGAGAGAGAGAGAGAGAGAGAGAGAGAGAGAGAGAGAGAGAGAGAGAGGAGATCATATTTATAAAGATGTTGCCCAATTTTGGTAACATTCCAGTAAAAAACAACAACAACAAATGGCTGAGTTATGCCTCAAATTAAAAGAATAGTCATAATTCCCATTTTAATGGGATTTCCCTTTACAATATTAAGGACTTTTAATTCCTGATATGTAATACATATTTTTATTTTTTAGATATAAATATATTCTCCATATAAAATAGTCTTTAGTAATGTCCCAGTTAAAAGTCATTGTGAGCAATCTGTTAAACTCTAATGACTCCATTCCTTTGATTCCCTATCTGTTTTAAAGACACTGGTGGAGAAAGCTGCAGTCCTCAAGCATCCACATGGTGTTGTCAAACATGCTCAGTCATGGCTTCCTGTAGTTCTTGAGGCTGGCATGCTGACTTTCTTATTGCCACAGCTCCCAGTTGCCATCAGAGAGACAAGGGAAGTCAGAAAATGGTATAGATAGTGTGACAATCACAGCCACACATCTCAAGTTCAGTTTGCCCCATGAACAAGTGGCTGGTCAGGAACAGGATTGTAGGGCTGAAGATAAAAACCATCTCTGAAGTGGTTGCTCTGCATCTTGTCTTTTGCTAGGACATTTACTTACTGTATTTTAGCTTTTCTCTGTCAACTATATAGCACCTGCTTGGTATTTGTATTACTATGGGCATGGGCTGTTCTAGGAGCTTAAATACCTCATTGTTCAAGTTTTCTCCATTTTAATACAGTAGAAAATTAATTTGTACACTTTTATTTTTATATTTTACATGTTGTGGGAAGTAGAGAAAGCCCTGAGTGAGTGAAAAAACTCGTAAACATATGAAAAAGAAGTAGAAACTTCTGACAGTAAATGTTAAAGGCTTGGTTTGACTTGGAATGGAGAGGGGGGAGGGAGGCAGGGGGATGGGGAGAGGGGGAGGAGGAGGTGAGGGGGAGAGAAAGAGAGAGAGAGAGAGAGAGAGAGAGAGAGAGAGAGAGAGAGAGAGACTTTATCTTTTGCTGAGAGAAATCTAAGGGGAAATTGCAGTGTTAATGGATAAACTATGAAGGCATGTCTGCTCCGCTCAACCTTTGGAGGGGTTATCTCAGGGACTTCTTGTCCTTCATATTGCATGACCAGAGTGGAAAAGCCATGCCAAGTGCACCACTGGTGAGCTGGGGAGGGAAGTTCTCTAAGCAGCTAAAGTTCAACCTTACCCATTACACATCAACCCTTACACATTCCCAAGAACCAGAGAATGGTACCCATGGTACCCGTTCTCCTGGTCATTTTAGGACAGCTGTTCTGGAAATCTGTCTTTGAGAGACATTCAGACACGAGTCAACACAATCACTCAGCATTCTCCTGAAGATCAGAGCAGCAGTGGTGGGGATTTTATGCTAATAGCACCCATAATCCCATGCTAATTTATTTTATCAAATTAAAGCAAATGCTGCTCTCTGACCCTAGGGACCTCCATTCTCCTCTGGGTCCCTGTGGTAAGCTGGAATCCGTTTAGTAGAAAAGTTTGCCAAGAATATAAATTAATAAAACAGGATTAAAGGGAGACGTGGTTATAACTGATTCCGTAATCCCAGGGAATAATTAATGGTAGTGATTCATGACTTGGCTGAATTCTCCTTCTATTTGAATAATAAATAGACTCAAAATAAACTTCTGATAGATACCATTGAGGCTGATTTCTGGCCAGTGGACCCTTTCTTGTAAGGACTCCACACAGTGGAGGGCACTGCAGAGCTCTCCTCCTGGCCTCCTGCCTGTCAGTTCATATTTTTGGGTGAGTTGTTAACTCTTCTATGCATTAAAAACCTTACTGTGCCTTTTATAACCACACTTAGTTATCAAAAGTACACTCTGAGATGCTGCTATCATCCAAACACTGTTCAACATGGCACCCAGGACTAGGTGTATAATTGGAAATAGCTGTATAGAGGCATTCAGAAAACCAAGATCCACAGTTGTTCTCGGACATACACTAGCAAGTGATGCTTAGCGGCTTCTGTAAAGATGGGCTTTCCCAGGAAATAGGGAGGCAGTGCTCAGAAAAGCATGTGGTTTTCTTCTTCATAGCTTCGGCAGTCCAGTGTTGCTGGAGTGGATCTCTTTATTTGTCTCTGGACTCTCTCCTCAACATAAGCCAATTTGTGGGATCTGTGTTAAAGAGGGTACCGATTAATTGAAGTGAACTAAATTGTTTCCTTGGTGACAGCTGTGTCACCTCTGTGTTACCTCTGAATAGACTCAGCTGTATAAAAGTTACTTAGTACTATAGTCTCTTCTGTCTGCTCTCCAGGGCTCCCAGACTGCCCCCACCCTACTCTTCTTATTGGGTGTTTGTTAGCAATATGGACATCCAAGGGAAATAAATAACAAAGGAGACCAATTTCTTGAGCATGCATGTTCCTGGGACTCTGGAGGTCTTCAATCTACACTTCTGGTTCAACTAACAGAGGCTTAGATTGTAGATTTCCAGACTAATGCTTCCCCTAACAGTGTCCAAAAGCAGCATCTTCACATATGATAATATAGACTACTTATTTACATACATGATGTCTAAAAAAAAAACCATTTTCCCAGAATTCTAGTATAATGATAACAGAGACATAGAAGACATGTTATGGGCTCCAATATAGAAAGAGTGGAGAATGCTAAAACAGAAGCTGTGCTTGAGACCCTAGATGCTTGCCTCTCTGTGAAAGCTTATGGGCAACATGACAGCTACAGATAAACTCTTACATGTGGCGTGTATTGAGTGCTAAATGCCTTTCCATCCTTGATGTAATTTTCCAAAATGGTTACCAGATTATGAACATTTTAGGCAAAGTAAAGACTTCCTTCAGTTGGCATGGAAGTTATAGTCCCAAAAACCTCCATGTAGACTAAAGTAACATTATCATCAAACCTCAGTATTTTACATGGTGCATGGTCGATGGATTCAAGTCTCAATCTCAGGCAAGCTACATGTCTTCTTGTCATCTGTAAGAATGTCATCTAAGGGGCCACACTATCTTTCACTGTGTCACAAGCTACAGGCTCATGCTTTCAAACGTCAGTCATTCTCTGTAACTGTTGTGACAGCCCACTCGTTTCTATACTACCTACTGAAGTGCACACCTTTCCTTAGCAGTGTCCATTTCTGGGGAGGCTTACAGCTGCCGTATGTTGAGATTTGCAAAGAAGGGAACACTAGTCTGTTAATTTTGCCCAACAACTCAGTTTGCTATGGTAGAACCAAATGTGATGTTATTTTCAAGATTGACACAAACAATATGTTTGGGTAGGGAAATAATGAACAGGGAAACAGGCTCCCTGATCAGGTAGGCTTTTCAAGTCTTTCAGTATGTAACCCAGGTTATTGTATTTCCAAGGCGGAATGTGGAGGTTGCTGTTTTACAGACTTTGAAGGAAGAACACGGGCACTTACTCACTACAGATTGGACAGATGTTGCTCTGCGATGCTATAGACCACTAAAGTACTCTCAGAGTGTCCTACTCAGCTGGAGAGAATGTATGCACAAAACACTCTTTAAAAATTGTGTTCTCGCCAGGCGGTGGTGGCGCACACCTGTAATCCCAGCACTCGGGAGGCAGAGGCAGGCGGATCGCTGTGAGTTCGAGGCCAGCCTGGTCTACAAAGTGAATCCAGGACATCCAAGGCTACATAGAGAGACCCTATCTTGAAAAACAAAACAAAACAAACAAACAAAAAAAAATCGTGTTCTCACAAACTCCTTTACATTTCAATGCCAATTTAAATCTAACAGTCACTAAAACTTGTGAAGTAGCCAGTGAAGTAAATAAAAGTTTTCTGCCTAAATTTTACCAATTAATAGGTCCCTTATCCTTGTACGTGGCACATGGGAAATCTCAGAGCTGTTTCCATGAAGCATGGAGCTTCACTTTTAACAATCTTTTGCTGAGGACTCTCTATATAATTTAATTGAAAATTCATGCCATTATATGATAGCTATTACTAATAAAGTTTTTATATAGTGAATATGAAAATAATATATTTAATGTTCCAATCAGTGAACAAGAAGACAATTTTATGTCATTTAGGCCCCATATCTTACTATGCATCTCTAAGAAGCCTCTTTCTGTTTCTTGTTTTTGTTTTCCAATGTGACACTTCTGCGGAATTTCATCTCTCTTCATGACAAAAGGATAGAAGATAATGAATCCTTGAAGGTTGCTTTTATTGAAATAAAATGTCTTCTGAATTGTGTGCGCCCATCTGCAATGCCACTTACTTTGTGCTGGTACTCAGTTATTCTTGCTGCCACATTATCCATCCATTGTGGCATCTGGGTAGAGTGACTTCCAACAACATGTCATTGATAATACCTCAAAAAGCAAACTTTTTTCAGCATTGAAGAGGAAAAATGTGGACACTGATGTTTTTTCTAAATTTATCTTTCATAATTATATAGCTTAAAGTGCATCTTACAAGCATGTCCTCTTTGATAAGATATCGAGTGCACCACTAGAATGTAATGTTTTCTCTGTGTGTACGTGTGTATGTATATGCCTCTGGATCAGCATCTTTGTGTGGAGACCAAAGATCAGTCTCACGTATCATCCTCCAGCCCCATTCCCCTTGTTTTTATGAAACTGGGCCTCCCATCAGTCTGGAAGTCACCACTTAGGATAGGTCAGCTGATAAGGAAGTCCTGATGCACCCACCTGTCTGCACCTTCCCAGTGTGAGATTGTAAGCAGAAGTCACCAGGCTTGTCCTTTCTAGCTAATTGCTGGGGGTGTGTGTGGGGGTGTCAAACTTGGGTACTCATGCACAGACTGTAAGCACTTTACTGACTGAGTAATTTCCTATCCCTAGAATGGGATGTTTCTCTACATCTGTTTCCCACCCACCACCAACAGTAAGATTGATACTTATGACTAAAAGGGTGGTGTGTCTATTCATGAAGTGTCTGTTATTGTCTACTGTGGTGGACTAAAAATTGGCCACAAATAGTTAAAGATCCCAACCCCTGGAACTTTCACACATATGACTAATTTTTGGTTCTAGAGATGTAGCTCAGAGTTAGCCATGTGGGCTCTGAAGGTGATCTCAGGTGTTCTTATACAAGAGATCAGATGAGATTTGCCAGAGAAGAAGAGGAGGTGCTGTGGCCTTAGGACAAGATTCCGATGCTGGAGTCACAAAAAATCCTAAAGGCCTCTGGTATCAGGGGACAGGAAAAAACAAATCCCTTTCTAGACCTTCTCTAAACAGCCTGGATTTACTGACACTTTGATTTCATCCCCAGGGAAGCTGATTTTGAATGTCTGGCCTCCAGATGTAAGCAGAAATTAACTTCTGTTATTTCATGCCACCAGTTTGTCTTAATTTATTAAATAGCTTTAGACAACATTTCTAGTGGGATAAACACTGTCCCAGGAGCAGAATCATACTTTTTAAAATTTTGGATGTGACAGCAAAATGTTGGGGAAAAATTTTGAAACTGTAGACCAGTTGTCTTTAGATCCTTTGAGGGAAACAAGCACTGTCACGTGGGGCACATTGTCAGATACACAGCAAATACGCTGCAGGGATGGTGCCAGAGGTGGCAGGACATAGGGAAATCTATGTCTATTGTCCTTTGGTTCTACAGACTAAGGGCAGTGTGCTGTCACAACACAAATCGACCAGATTGTTTTGAAAGCTCCCTGGAGCCTTTGGTGAACAATTGGTAGTTCAGATCCTTAAACTCATCCTCTTACACATGTGGGTGCCACCAGAAGTTGGTGTGTAAAATTTGTGCAATACTGTAAAATAAATATCCACCTGAGTGGCCCACTTGCTAGACCATAATCTTAGAGGAGTTACAGGCATCGGATGTTAACAATCCTCTAAACATGTATTCTGGGGCTCATTGTAACATGGTCAAACCAACCTGCAGAAGAAAGCAATAAACTGCACCAAAGGGACAAACGGGGAACCAGAGCACCTGGGATCTAGACTGTGTGCGGGACACCTGTGTGGCAGCACCAGTGGCATTGTCTGGCTCCAGAACTGACAGGAGATTCAGGCTCTTCAAAGAGGCCCCCTCTTGTGCTGCCAAGCCTAGGAGAGCTCCTGAGACAGGAATTCTGAGACACAGGCCTCTCTGTTTGTCTGAGCCCTAGAGAGCTACTGGAATTAGATCAGCGTCTAGAAATACAGAATGTTACATTTTGGAAAAAGAGATTTTTTAATTTCTGGTAAATTTTCCAGTCCTTAGCTCAGATGGAATTGACAATGAATGTGTCCACAGTGTGATTCCTTCAGAACAACCTAACTCAAGTTTGGGTCTCCAATCTGTGGATCAATGTTGAATATTTGGGGGTTAGTGAAATCTAAATAGATAGAATTTGGAGTATCTTAGGGGTGGTTTTAATATATACCAACAACAGAGTAACTTCTAATCCAAAGTAATTGCTTAACCAAGTCTTCATGACATCAGGAAAGAGCACATTTGAACTCTGATTTGAACAGAGTGCTTTTTTTTTTTTTAACAGAAAACTTTTAAGCTCACTCTTTAATTTCAAGGGACTGATCCTATGTATAAACAGTGAAAGGTGAAAGATAAAATTAGAATGCCAATGTTCACCCTGACTACAGAATGAAATCATTTTATAGATTAATATAATGTAAAAATACAATAAATTTTAGTATGTATGTATGTGTGTCTTGAAACAGTTGAACATATTAGTCATTAGTCTAAAAGTAAAATGGCAAAGGACTTTCTTTCATAACCCCTAGCATGTTAGCTAATGTTGCTTTTAAATTAACTAGAACCTTGGGGTAGCTCTGGAAATTCAATACAACATATATGTAATCAACACTTTCATCAACTTAAAAAGGCATTGCACTGCACACACCCATTTAGAGAAATCCATAAGGCCTTCAAGTGTGTGAAACCTTGCTACTGACAACACCCCTCTGTTCTAGACACGTCCTGTGTATCTTTCAAACTGCCAAACGCAGGAAGTAACCACTCAGTAAAAAAATTTTTTTTTATTTTATACACTCAAAAAGAAATGGCTGTGAGTATCCTTAACCTGAGAGATAAGACGCTGGCCGTGCTACTGGCTCACTTGCTTGGAAGGGAGCCAGAGCAATAATGGCTATCTGAGGATCTTCAAAGATTTAATCTCGGGGATGAGTTCTTCACAGGGCTCAATTCCTTTTGCTTTGCCATGCTGTCTCTTCCTTGAAATGGCCGTTAATATAAAGCCACCCGACAGAGGTGGACACCCTTTGAAAGCCAAGGTACAAAAGTGAACTTCTTAGGGCTGGGCTGCACTCCTGGATGAAACGACACACTGCTGAGATCCAGAGTTGGCTGTCAGAACCACCGCAGTTAAGGGCAGACTCTGCCCATGGCGTGTTGTAAACCACACAGGTGCGCACTGTGGAAGACATGGGGGAGGGCAGGAGGCACAAGTGAGACCAGAAAGACAGATCGGTAACTCCAGTTCCAGGAAGGGGTCACAGGAAGGGGTCACTTGTTCACTGGTCATTCATAATCTAGGTGTTCTGAATATATCCCACATACTGGCCTTGTTCTGCATTCTAGGACACAAGGAAACAACACCCGCGTTTCTGTTCCATGGACCACCATTCTAAAGACAGAAACTTCCAATGGGCAAAACATAAACAAAATGAATAAGACTATTACCCCCATGTTTAAAAGTGGTATAAAGAAATAAGACAGATTTCTAGCAATACTAAGCCATGGTATGAGCTGGACTCAAATGCTCTTTTGTTCCCACTTAATAGTGTGAGGTCTACTATGATAGAACTCTGTGTGTCCCATGACCATTGATGTGCCTAATATCCTTCCATTTTCCATGTCATGCCCTCTAGGACAGTGTTCCTACACTCATGAATGTAGCTGAGTGGTCACTGAGCCTTAGACAACAAGAAGAGAAAGAGAATTACAGAAATTCTACCCAGAGTCTGTGGGGCTGACCTCCACAGAGTAAGTGACATGTTTTCCTCTTACATCTTCCAGAGAAAGCTTAAGCTTAATTCTGACCTCTGACCTTCACACACACACACACATACACACACACACACACACACGAAAGAAGAAAGAAAGAAAGGACAACAAAAACTTCTCAACCAATGAAAACAAACAAACAAACAAACAAAAACACATAGAATGAAAGAAAATCCAAGAGTCAGCCAAATTGGAGCCTAGGCGGCAGAAGGAGAGCAGCTACAGAGGTGCTCAAACACTTTCTGTATAACATACGTGGACCCTGTGGGCATTAGTGAAGGTGAGAAATCCCCCTTCATGATTCTCTCATCCAACTATGCATGTCATGTGCTTCTCAAGAAAAGACATTTTACTTCTTTGGCTCAATGTTGTCATTATCACAAACAAGTCCTGAAATGTTCTTTTAACTGCCACCATTGTTCAAGGAAAACATTACTGAAAGTGCTTTGGTCTACAGTATTTACAGCAATTCCTCGCAGTACTTAACATTTTATTTATACTAATGAAAAAGCACTCAAATTCATTTGTATAGGCTGCTTTTTTCTAAGAGATGGAGAATAACAAATATGTGCTGTGAATATAAGAAAATGACTTATTTCATTATTCTTTGAACTGTTGTTCCTGGTAACAGGAATTGAAAATGCAGACTGAAGTTTTGCTTAATGTGCTACAAGAGTCACAATTGATATAGTTTTTCTCAACTAATGAATGCCTTTCACAATTATTATCTATGCAATGTGCAAGAAATGAACAATTAAAAATGTAATGTTTCCTCTTAGTGTAGCACTAAGATCGAAAACTCTTTCTGCATCTAACCTCAACAAGAGACAAAAATCAGACCTTCAAGAAAGAAATTCTCTTGCTACCTTGTCTTTCATTGCTTCCATTTGGCAAAAGCTCTATCGGAGGTGAACTTAATTATCTACATTATCCGAGTGTCTATCCAGATGCCAGGTGCTGCTGGGAAAATATATGACCTTTAGATTGGAGATACTTCTGAATCTTCAATGGTTTCCAGAAATGCTACAATAACTTCCAAACCACTTTTCTTTGCTGCAATAAACCTATGTTGTCATTTTTAACCTCTCCTACACTTCACACATTTCTGCTTCAACAGACCTCTCCTCCTAACTGGATAAAAGTAGAGAAACTATAGCTCCAGACACCAGATTTGTACATAGTTTCCTATGGTTAACTAGGGTTAGGGGAAGGGATGACTTCTCTCTTTGATTTTAGTTAAACTGGAAGAGGTGCATCTCCCACTTTTTTTTTTTCATTGTCAAAATCATGTCTCTAACATTTAGCCTGTGATCCCCTTCTCTCTGCTTCCCTGGGAATTTAATTCATTTGTCAGCATCAAAATTATGTTGGAGAGGTGGCTTGATGGTGGAATTATTACTCCATAGCTCCTGAACACTGGATACAACAGGGCAAGTTCACATTGCTCAGTCCCGGTCCTGCCCTTAAGATCAATGACAAAGCTTGATGCTCCTGCCTCTATCTTTACCAGGAAGTTGGCTCAAAGTGTTCTGACCTCTTATGAAAATTTGTAGCAAAAAAAATCCCCCAACAGCTTGTTGTATGTGGAAGGCCTGATCCCCCACACGGCACAGTTCAGATGCCAGTATCATGTGGTCATTGGGCCATGAGGCCCTACCCATGTCAGTGCATTGATTCATCTCTGGATTCATAGCTCAGAGGGCCTTTGGTGTAAAAGGCTTTTCTCTTTTATGCCCCCTTCCATGCTTTAAGAGACATCTTTTACTTCTTTGCTGCCCCCCTCCATTGCATTCTGTAAGAAGCATCTTTTACCTAGCGTTTGTTTCTGCCATGATGAACTGCCCTGCTGTGGGCCTAAAAGCAATTGAGCCAAGAATCAAGAAATGAAAGTTCTGAACTTAACTGTCCTTCCTTAAAATTGATTTAGTCACAATAACAGAGAAACTGGCTAATATACCTCATATGGGCTCTCTAGCCAACACTTGCTTGATACTGAGTATCTCACTGGTAAAACTTCATTGTAGAGAAGAGTTGAACAAACACATCATGCAATAATAGTACTTTTGTCTGTGTCACATGCTGTCAACAACTATGTCTTATTTTGTAAGAGGCAAGAAAACTCAACTTTATAGCTTCTGTCATGGAAAAGGTAGAGCACAACTACATTAAAAATTCCCCAAAGGTAAAATGGCAAGGGTTCCGGGAATAAAGAAAACTATGGCAAATGTTCATTATTTGTTTATTCTTTGGGGGAAGTGTGTCTGTTAAGATTTAGCATGTGTTTTTGTGTGAGGTGTGGTACCTACTTTTTAAAAATTTCTCAAATTATTTATTTCTTGTGCATAGAAAATGGGTTTGGTGGTGGCCAGAGGACAATCTAAGTGAGATGCTGCCTGCTCTCTACCACACAAGGTCTTATGAAGGAAACTCAAGTTATTAGACCTGGCAGCATGCGCTCTTGGCAGCTGATCCATCTTCCTAGCCTAGTGTCTAGTATTTTGACTCACAATATGATGATGATGATGATGATGATGATGATGATGATGAAGAGGAAGAAGAAGAAGAAGATGATGATGATGATGTATATGTAATAGGTAGTACTTAGGCAATCAAAAGTTTGCATTGTCAGGGTGATATGTCCAATATACTTATTACTTTTTTATGCGTGATAATTTCCACCTAGGCAGAGTCTCTGATCTTTTCCCTTCCTTACGTTTCAGCATCATCTGTTATGATGCTAAGTTGCTTGGTGCTGGAGACCATAAGACATAAACTTCATGGAGGCACAAAGTCTTCTGAGAAAGGCCTTAGAAACAGGGCCCGAGTCCAGTGCCTGATAGTTCATAGATTCCTAGGCACAATACTGGATGGTGGTATTTGTGGATTTGGAGTGGGCTAATCAATAGGTATTAAAATGGAAGTTAAATTCCCAGCTGTATTCTCTCACTCAGAAAATTTCATTTTCCTTATTGTTTTTTTTAGACCTAAACATATACATTTATTACCAGCTCCATTTCACTAAAATTGTCTAGAGATACCACAAGGTGATGAGTATCAGTGCTAGGGGAGAAGAATACAAGTGGAGGGTAGTTTTTGATTGTCGATAAATATCTGTGAAGATATTTTGTTTATTGAATGTCTGCTTTCATTAAAATCACAATAGAGCTAGATTTGTTTTTATTATATGCACAGGAGACTTACAGGGCGTAGGTAGCTTGCCCATACCTGATAAGAGCAGTGGAGGCTAAGAAGTCATGGTTGTCAGATCTCAGCCTGTAGCCATTATGCTAACTTGGAAGCCTATCTCTCTAATCTCCTCTGAATGGGGGATTAACTACTTTCCAATGTTCCCTCTAAATATGGGGCACCATATATTACCTAGCCACAGGAGTGCTTCATCCCAGCAGGAGAGAACTCTCAAGTAGGGCAGAAAGTGTCCAAGTGTCTCAAGGACCACCTTTCTCCCAGGCCAGCACTCTACCTGTAACGCCCAGTGAATATGCATGTGAGCACAGAGCTGACACTTTGAGTTGGCCACCTCCTATAAATACTGCCTTTCACACTTGCTTCCTGAAGCTTCTTCTGTTTCATTTGTTAAACAGGGGCCAACAATGTCAGTTGCTTTCCTTAATGAACTGTGAACCTCTACATGTGCATGCCTACTGACAAGGCCAAATAATACAGATACAATTACACAGTGTTGTCATATAAAAAGAGTCCATCTCTAGAGCGAAGCATGGTGGCACATGCCTTTAATCCCAGCACTCAGGGAGGCAGAGGCAGGTGGATCTCTGTGAGGTCAAGGTCAGCCTGGTCTACAAAATGAGTTCAGGACAGCCAGGGTTACACAGAGAAACCCTGTCTCGAAAACCTAAAAACAAACACAGCAAAAAAACAATCCATCTCTAGATAAATGAAAAAGCCCTGTTGGCTGTTAATTTCATCTCCAGGAAGGCACTGCTGTGGTTGTGTGTGTGCGCATGCACATATGTGTGTGTGCGCAAGTGTGTATATGTATGCGTGTGTATGTATGTATGTATTTTATTATATGTAAAAGCCTCAGACTCTGCGGCTTTTGACCACTCTGCATCACTAGGTTTGTCAGTTATGTCTCTGACCATAATGCAAGGATTCAATAGTCCTGATGTTCCTGAGACTGAGCTGGAATTATATTTCAAAAAAGAACTGTATCTAAGACTTGAACCCATCTAAGTGATCCAGAAAACCTTGATTGTAATTGCAACATTATCAAAACTTTCTGCAATGATACCATGCTGTTGGGTTCTTTTTTGTGTCTCCAGGAAGGTACTACTGTGTGTGTGTGTTTATGTGTGTTCCCTCCATGATGACATTGGAATTTGGAGAGTATCTCTAACACACACATTGCTAGTGAGAAAGAAAACAATATCAGAGCCTGTGTCTGTCAAGTTCCAGCCTCTGCTTGTCTTGGGAAATCAGTCAGTTTGGAGGGGAAAAAAAAAAGAATAAAAACTGAGCAAGAGCAAAGCTAAGAGCCAAATGGGAGAAGAAATAGAGTTCTGAGATTTTAGAAGAGTACTTAAATCCTGTAGTTAAAAGGAAAAGGAGATGGAGACGTAATTTCGGGGAGTTGCAGCAATGAGAAAACTGTTTATAGATCTCTTCACCCGAGGACTTCTGGAGTTGTTAGTACATTTTATTGTTTTAATTTGAGAGTGGATCAGCATTGCCCAGGGTGGCGCAGCTGTCACTGTGAGCAAGAGAATAACACAAGATCAGATTCAACTAAGAATTTTGGAAACAGACAATTTAATGCTGCCTCCCCCTTCCACTTCCTCTGTCCTCGCCCTCCACTTCTGTGGAGTGAGGCTGTTCGTGAAGGGAGAAGTGTAGTGCCTACAGAGGTCACTATGAGGTGTGTGTTAACATGACGATGCTAAGGGCATGGTGGGGTAACTGGCTCAACGCTGCTTCTCAGTGGAGGCCATTTTGGACCAGCTTAGGCTGATAAGCACCTAGGTTCAAGTCCCAGGACCCAGTTCTGCGCCTCTCCTGCACTCAGTTGTTCATTGGCTAAAGTTACAATGTGACAGTAAAACACAATAATATCTTTACTATATAAAGAAATGTAGAGAACATTAGGAAAATCAGACATCAGAAAATTAACTCATAGGAAACTGAATGCAAATGTAATTTTACACAACAAATACACTAGAAATCCATCAATTATGATTTAAAGCAACACATAATTTTCACAGTTAATTTGACAATGCTTAATAAGATAGTGCTTAGTGGTGGGGAAAGCATGGAGTCTAGTTCCACGCTACATGGTGCAGTTGATTTTGTACTGTTACATAATCAATTTTCCATTTTACCTAAATTCAATTTAAGTCTATTTTTTTTTTGGTTAAAGATTTACACAGAATGACTTAAAATGATGAAATAAAAATATAAAAATAAACATCTTACAATCTGGGATCGGTTGTATCTGGATAGGGAGGTAACACAGGCAAATCTTAGAAGCAGTGCTCTAATGAGTGTAGACTTCATGAGGAAATTCTCCAGATGTACATCCAAATGGGAGAGCAGAGCTTTCCTTTGTTCCTTCTCATGTGTAAGAGCCATAGCCTTCTGGGAAACAGTTTCCTTCTTGTTACTGTACCATGTCCACTGCACGAATTCGTAACGATTCATCCTTTCTATTGCTGATAGAGATCTGAGTCATATTTTTTCTTATGTGCCTTTCTGGTGAGCACGAATACGTGTGTCGTGTAGTGTATGAATTGGAATGCATTTGCTGGGCCGCTGTGATGTGTCTGTTGCTTCTAAACCATTTTGCAAAGTGGCTGAGCAGTTTCATTCACACTCTATCCAAGAAGGAGGTTGCTGGCTGCTCGGCATTTCCATTGACTTCAGTTTTGTCAGTATGGTTTGCTGTTTTTGTTTTTGTTTTTGTTTTTGTTTTTGCTTTTTTTTTTTTGTAGGGCTAAGCCATTCTAATTCATTATGATCTTTAATTTGCATTTTCTAACATATTATTTACTTAGAAGGTTGTGTCTGCCCCTAAATCTCTCCATTCTGGGATCCACACTGAAAGTTAATACGCTGGTTTACACAAACTGCTGTGCTAGATACCATGAACAAAAGCGACACGAACAGAAAAGGCTTTGCTTCAGCTTAAAGTTTTTAGTCCATCAAAGATGGAAGTCAGGACAGAAACTCAAGATAGAAATTTGATGGAAGAAACTGAAGCAGAGACTTTGGAGGAAGGTCACATACTGGCTTGTTCACCATGGCTTTCTTACATAATTCTCTACCACCTGCCTAGGGGTGGTACCACCCACAGTGGACTGGTCTCTCTCACATCAATTATTAAGCAAGGAAATGCTCTTTAGATTTGCCTACAGGCCAGTGTCATGAGGAATTTTGTCAAGTAGACAAAAAAAGGGTCAGCTTCCAAATTGCCCAACCCTAAATGTCAAGCTTTGTCTTCTCACTCCCATGACTGCTGAGGTCTCAGCTCAGGCTTTCACTTGTTTCTGTTAGCATCTCCATCAGATTATAGGTTACTATCTAAAGAAAAGAGTCAACATTAATTGTCCGTGCCACCTGCCTAGACCCTCAATACATTATTAATTCTAAATTTTGACTTTTGTCTTCTTGATCTCAAGAAATTGCCAAGACATTAGTTTCTGTTTTCTTTGGGAATTCTGCACATTCTCCTGTCTAACTCTTCAACATCTGTCTCCCTCCAGCTCCTGGAAACACTTCAAAAGGAAAAATTGCCCATAGAATATTGGGCGCCCCTGTGTTTACTTTTTCCTGAAGACTTTTTCCCTCCAGTCCCATCTATCCCAGAAGCTTGCCCATATGCTCCTACATACATATTTCACGATTGTTCTACTCTTTCCCTAAATCATTTCAATGGAAGTGTGTCCCCTTGCAAGCTATGTTGCAGAAGGCAGATATCTCACATTAAAATTATTTTTAGGATGGTTCTCATGTTAACTGAGGCAAGCAACATATCCTTTAAGAAAACAAATCAATCTGAGCCCAAACTATGATACTGAGAGTCACTGGTTAATATGATATAAGGTTCACAGGGACACTTGGATATAGGAAAAGAAGAAACAGCTCCGTGGAACTCTTCTTCTTCATGAATCTCCCTAGAAATGGCCAGCATGCTAGAAGAGGCATTGAGGCCTTCTGTTTGCTGAAGAGAGACCTGATATCATTTAATAAGGCTTAGAGGGAGCAAATGAATACAAAGAAGAATATCTTTGTCAAATATTTAATGCTCTAGGTACAGCTGACAAACAGTGTACAACTGAAGACTGTTGGTTTATTCTGGTCAAGTCTAACAACTTGGACCTGACTGTTGACTGGCAGACCAGACATTATGATAAATTAGACTTTACGTTAGGTTAAATTCTGTGAAATATTTTCCAGTTGAGCACTAGAGTCTTTAAAGTGCACGCTGGGCTAAAGAAGTCTATTCTTCTCTTTAATTTGGCCCAGCCAAAAGACAAAGGCAAAGAAAGTGGCTCACTGACTAGAGCATGAGGACCATAGTTCACATTACCAGCACCTACACAAAGGCCTGACAAGCCTGGTTTCCTGGTTACAATCACTAAGCCCAGGAGCTCCAGAGGCAGAGACCTGATCCCTGGGGCAAGTGTAAAGGAGGGTACAAGAGCTCAGGGTTCTGCGAGAGACCCTGTCTCAGCATAACAAAATGACAATGGAAGCAGCTAGCATCAGTTTCTTGCCTCCATGTACATGAATGAGTGTAAGTGTGCGTGCATGTACACACACACACACACACACACACACACACAAATATGCAGGAAAACCACACACAAAACAAAGAGGAAGAAAGAGAGGGAAGTGAAAATCATCCCAACTTGGGCATCTGTGATACAACATGTCTCATCTTACATCAGCAAACCACGTCCATTAAACCCACAAACCCAAACTCCATGAGCATTGAGAATGCTTGCAACTTGAGATTTCATGCACAGATGACTAGAGTCCAATTGAAAGACAGAACTCATTCTCCCTTATCCGCTAATGGCAGACAGTTCAAAGCCAGTCCATGTGGCCCCTCATGTCTCTGAATTACTTCTAATGAATAAGGAAAAGTTCTAGAATCCAAGTAATCAAACATTAGAACAAAAGTATTGGTAAAACCAAGGCAAACAAAGATATTTTTGGTAAGATGTATCAGACACATCTTTGTAATCCCTCTCCACCCTTAGATATGTACACAGAAATTCCAGCAAATTCTGTAATTGTTTAAATCTTTCCTCGAGATATCCACTTTTAAGTATTTGGACAGTGAGTTCACATGCTTATTAATGTCACTCCAGGTCTTTCTTTCAAGGTCCAGATGAGCACATGCAACAATTATCATTGTGGTCATTGCTGTTACTGCCTGTTGCATGCCAGACACATTTGTTGGATGATGATGTGGCTCAATCCTCATGATAATCTCTGCAATAAGTTCTGGCATCGCTCTCACATTATTGATGAGTCTGTTGGGTTTTAAAAAGGCTTAGTTACTCCAGATCACAGACCAGTAGGGGAAATGATTGAAGGTTAGCCCAAGACTGGGATAACACTGTGGTCTATACTTCTGCCATTATAATGTTTGTGAATAGTTAGCATGCATTCTCTTGATTTCTGTCCCTGTTTATACCACCAATCTCTTAGCACTTTAGACAAATCTTATCCTGGTCTTGGCATTGCATACTTCTTACCCTTCAACTCAGAAAGGCTGAGGAGAAGAATCACAAATTTGAGGCTGCCCTGGGGCTACATAGTTAGTGAGACCTTGTTTCATCAAAAAACAAAATACATGCATTCAAATGTAAAAATAATGCATAGAGATCTTCTTGGTCATCCCTGAATGTTCATTTTCTCTAAACTATCATGTGCAATCAGTGTACAAGACTCACTCCACATCTGCAAATCCTGTCACATCTATTTTTGCCCTGGGTCATATTTTAATTAACTCTTTTCGAAGCTATTTCATAATCTGCTGAATGTCTTCTCATCTTTGGTCCATTAATCTATTCCACACATTGCTTGATTAATTTTCTAATGGGCCATTATGACCGTGTCACTCTCTACTCAAAAACTTCCACTGTTGTCTGTGATGTAACAGATACATAGCCAATTAATTGAACCAGGCACACTAAGCCCTTTTCATAATATGAACTAGCCCACTTTAAAATATTTTTATTTTAAAAGAAAACATGAATACATAGCATGAAATAAATAAGCTGTTATACTTATTAGCCATAATAAATCAACATATTTAGCTCATGAGGTAGAAATTTGAGGGGTGTAGCTATAGTTCAGTGGCAGAAAACTTACCTAACAAAAGCAAACCCCCAGCTTTGATCCTAAGCGCCACAATAAACAAAGAGTTAAGAAGAAACAAATATCCCTCATGCTGCAGGAGATAAAGCCATGGCCTCCACCACAATCTCCTATTGCCATAGCACTACATAGGTTTGATTTTATAGCAACCAATTCTGAATACTTTTAAAACCCTTACTACCTAAATAGGTATTTGGGGGGGGGGTCTCTATAAATTTTAGAGTTTCTTTTTCAATGTGGTTCCTATAGAATCTTTATGTTAATGGGTTCTTTTTCTATGCTTTTCACATACAATTACATGTTGGAGCTCACCTACCCACAGCACCACCAACAGGCACTAAATATTCAAATGCCCGGGACTATGGGGGACATCTTATTCAAATGCCACCTAGATGAACTCAGGGATATTGATTTGGATATATTATAATAACTAGAAATGCCAAAAGAAGTGAAAACTATTTGACCTCAGCAATGTAGCTGTTTAATGTATGTCTGTTTCAATATATACTTTATACACTGACTCTGCACAGAGATAAGAATGCTGTCACCTATCTGTGCCATGCACACAGAGATGGCTTTCCCTCCCTTCATCTCATGTTTATTTTGCATCTCTTTGCCAGTAGCTGAAGAGAAGACTAAGAAGACCTTGGAATTGAGGAGGCACCAAAGTGAAGAAACCTGGAAGAGGAGAAGGGTGAAAATATCATCTTGCAAAAAACATAATGAATTCAGAACCCCAGGATCACCCAGAAGATAGAATATTGAGTTGATATTTTTGTTAGGCAGGACATCATCCACTACTGCTAACCATTCTTAACAAAGAATATAAAAGCACTTTCTTAGTGAACACAAAGCTATCTCTTAGTCTGAGATAAAGGAGAGATTGGCTCTCAAATCTTTTCTCATGTAATGATTAATGAACGTAATATAAATTCCTAATTCACAGTTCATACCTCATCCCCCACCTTCTGATTTTCTGGTCTAACTGATGAAAACCAAATTAAAGGAGGCCATCACCACAAATGTAGCTTTAATTCTGTATTAATTTTAATTACAAACAACCTTTCTATTGAAACCATAATGCATTATGAATGTGTTCACAGAGAGGGGATAATATGGCAGTGATGACATTTCTTAGACCCTTCTTTTTTTTATTGTGCTTTGGCATCAACTTGTTCAAACAGAATATAGCAGAGACTGATTAAATATCAGGGTTGGACTATAATGAAAGAAAAGTCCATAGCAAATAAGTAGTGATTGTTTTAAATCAAATAGACTGGAGGGTGCCTTTCAGGTGATGGCTCAGAAGCTGTCCTTCTAATCCTGACTGAGGAGGCTGCATGTGGGTTTTCATTTGGCTCACAAAGTGCAGCCTGGCCAGGGAACTGAGGACTGAGTGCTTGTTTTTCGGCATCTGTCAGTATTGTCGTTATTATTATTATTACCAGCTAAGGATGGAAGCTGATGATAATTTCTGCGTTGGACAAAAGTCCTAAGACACCTCCCCCCAGTGCTTCCTTAGAGAATGCAAGGTTTCCAAAGTGGAGTGAGAGAAGATCATCCGGGTACAAAAAAGTCCCAGTATTCACATTCATAGCTGAGGTCCAGGGTAAGTTGTCTTACTTGTGGGAAGTCTACCTCAAGCTCATCTGCTAAGGTATATTGAGAGTTTTGAAAGTCATCTCACTAGAAAGTAAGAGCTTTTCCCTATTAACCTGGACACAATGGCCTTTCATTGTAGCTATCCTTCTGCTTTCGTGACAGGCCGAGTCTGGCAAGTGTGCACTGAAGGAACTATACTTCACCAGCACACCTTCTATGGTGAATGCCTGGAAATTTTCCCTTGGACACGGCCTCGGTGTTTATGGTTCATTTACTCTATGACATTCCTCTTTAGTTTGTTACCTCATGTAACTGCGGTTTGGCAGGGATGAAGTAAAGACAGCATGGCGAAATCCATTTAAATGTTGGAAGGAATTAGCACAGCAAAAATAGTCTCTGAAAATTTGACAGAAAAGAAAAAGAGAGCCCCAGTGGGTAAATAAACTTCCATAAAAGTTTGAGCAGTGTTCACTGGAAAACTCTCAAGATGAAGGAAATGCTTATAAACTCGAGGAAGGAGAATAGATAAGAGAGTGCATTCTATGTTCTGGGTGTATCTTGCTTCCCCCACATTCCGGAGAGATGTTACCTTCTTGACAAACACTATGTTGTCCCAAATCTGCAATTGTCCTTTCCATCTCCCCAATCACAATGGAAGCTGCTCGGCTAAATCAAAAGGACCCTGGAGCAACAAGCAGGCCTCAGAGCCAGCCTGGACTTCTTATGTTCCTCTGTGTCAACCTCCTTCGCCTTCTCAGCTTCTGTGTTCCCTCGTTCAAGCTAAAAGTACCAGGACTAATCTGTCCACCAGCTTTTTTGGCTTTTTGTAACTCCCACAAGCAGACTATGTAGTCAAGGGGTGTAGAACCAGTGTTCAAGTGGTTGTAGGAATGGACTCTGGTATCTTGATAAAAAGCTACTGTAGTAAAAATGGAAAGCAAGGCAGGTGGACACCTGCCATCAAACACTGGACTCATTGTGCTCATGCACATATGTACCCCCGTAGATTGTGTGAATGTGTATACATACACACACACACACACACACACACACACATACACACACACACATACTTAAAAGTTACTATAGTAAGAAGGCTTTCATTAGCCTGTATAGTATCATTTTCTCTTATATTTCCCATCATTTTACATGGCTGTAGTCAGATCTAGAGAACTGCATGGCTCAGGGGAGGAGGCTGCTGATTGCATCACATCTTCCTATAGTCAGTGACAGAGCTTGAGGGTGAACATGGGGCATATGCACAGAAATCATGGTTCTTCCAAAGAGTTTAGTGAGTTATGATATAGGATTGTGGTTTTGTCTTTATGTAGGTTGTGGGCCCATTGCTATCTCAGTCTTCCTATTGTGGGAAGACATAAGCTTGCCTTCAACAAATTGTAATGTGGTTCCCACACAAGTAGACCCAAAAAGAAGAAGAGGAAGAGGAAAAGGCAGAGGGAGATGGAGAGAGAGAACACTGCATGAGCCAAAGCTACTAAATTCATCTATGATATCTCTTATGAGAGTGTATCAATTGTATCCATTTTTCTGATTTCCTTTAAATTGTTTTCCATTTGATTAATTTTAAAATATTTTATGTAATATGTTGTGATCCATCACCCCTCCTTCACCTCTCATATTTCTTCTGCCACTTTCCCCAAGTTCATATGCTCTCCATTTTTTTAATGCCCACTAAGACTATTCCATGGTGCTTTAATGTGCTTAGGCATGAAGCTGGAGCATAGTGACTCTCAGGGCTCTCAACCCTGAAGATAAAGGATTTTCCCTTCCCCCAAAGCTATCAATTGCCAATGGCTCCTCAGAGTAAGATATGATTTCAAGAACCCCTTCCCCACACCAGGATGAGATTTTGGCTAGCTTGATCTTCTTCGAGTCTTGTTCATGCATGCCGTCACAGCCATTGTGAATTCCAGCTTTGAGTATTTAGATCTATGTGTTTGAACTGGAGAACCCACAGATGATGAAAACATATGAAGGAGCCATGGTGGTTGGAATTCAAAAAAAAAGGGGGGGCAGGCCATAAAATGCAGGTGTTATGAAGGGGGAAGGGTAATAATAGAGCAGGAAGCATTAGAAAGGAGGGGCAGAATAGAGGAGGGGCTGTGGTGGAATGACTAAGACCAAAGGCTTTTGAAAATGCCGACGGAAACATACTACCCAGGAAGCTTCTTAAAATGCATACATATACATATACATATACGAAGGGGTTTTAAATGTAGTTACCCTTTAACAAAGGGTCAGTCTTTTTTCCAGATACCATAGACTTTCATATAAAAAGTTCAATGCCAGGTATGGGTTACCTCTTTCAAGTTACTGGTCAGTGGGCTGCCACAGCCTCTCCAAGCACTTTGGGGTTTTGCCATTGCTCTTGTTTCTCCTCCAGAAGTTCGTAGTGAGACTATATTGCTGAAGACATCATATACTTGCATCATAGTACATGGGAAAATCAAGTTGGTCCCTACCTGAAAACTTTATCCACATTGGCTCTCTCTCATAGTGCTTGAAGGGCCTATGTACACTACTAGTGAAGAAAAGCTATGGGTAGTCTTACCCAGTGTGAACCCTCATAGCTACAAGAACAGCTGGTCTGGCAAGATACGTCCACTGGTGGAATAGTGGCACAAGTAATATAGAAACAACCAACCTCTTTCTAGTTGAATTTATAATCCACTCCAGAAGATGAAACCTATTTCAGGTACCAGAAAGCGAACCAAAACCAAACCAAACCAAGCAAGCAAACAAACAAACAAACAAAAACAGTGACAACTTAACTCCTAGGCCCTAGGAAAGAACTTAGTACTATTTTGATAAATGGACTCCATAAACTACCACCTTCATAGTCATACCCCTGAATTAATCCCTCTCTAAGATCCGTCATCAGAGAAGCTTATTTTTGCAGTAGATTGTGACTAATACAGAGACACTCAACAAATCAATAGGCAGAAAAGAAGAGTTCTTGACTGTACACACGGCATCTATATTACAAGGCTTGGTCCCGGGGTTCAGAAATGATCACAGAAGGAGCCAGAATAATTGTAAAAGATGAAGGAAGTAGATGTTTGGAATGTAACAGTAATTACCAGACACTACGCATTTGCACACATGAACTCTGAGGGGCTAAACTACACACACAGGAATCATCTCTAATTTTTGCCCCTCTGTTTGTTTCCTATGTTTTTACTTTTTGGAAGTTGTGTTCTAAACAACTTTTATTTGGTCTTCCCTTTTCCTTGGGCCTTTTCTTTAGATCCATCCCTACTCATAGACCCATTCTCAGAAAACAAACACTGCAAAGAGTGTTATCTGCAGAGCCTATAATGAGAGAGCGAAGCACAAACTCAATTCCCACTTTAAACGTGTTTTGCCTTAAAATGTAATAGCAAGAAATTGATGCATTTTTCTCATCACTTCCCAGTCTGGAGCAGCCGTTCTATAAGCCTTATTCGGTTCTTGAGAGGACACTGCCACAGTTACTTCCATTTTGAAGATAAAGAGCCAGATGGTCTCAGAAGTTAAGACACTACCCTACAGTTGCATAACTCGGGAGAATGACGAAGCCAGATCCGTGCCGCCTCCCTCCAGTCTTGCTCTTTTAGAGAGAACCACAGGATGAGCAGGGACAGAAAATCTGCTTTCTAAGCTGTCCCATTTGTAGACTAGCAGGAGTAAAATCCAAGGTCATCATGAAAATTTATTATAATTTCTCCTATTATCCAAGCCAACTTCCTACTTCTAATTGATTTTTCTCATGTTGCTTCTCCAGCTTGTGAGCGCTGCTCAAAGCAAATGTTTGAAAAACTTTCCCCTTGAAGATTTAATGACTCTAAATCTGTATTTGATTACTCGCTTCCATTGGGGTTTGTGCCTTGGCGGTTGCCAAGATAGAAGAGCAGAAAGAAATCCTGTTGGTCATGCATTATGTATCTGCTGCCACTGGATTTGGGCCGAGACCGAGACCGTGACGTCTTCACCGGGCTTGGCATTTGCTCTGAGCTGTGCCCTGTGTTTGAACAGACTGTCTTCTGACGGAGAGGGGTTTAACTCACGAGTCAACCACGTACAGCCGCTCACACTATAAATTCTAAGAAAAGTCAAGGAGATTTAGTTTCTGGCTTTGATCTTTAGATGGCCAATAGATTTCACCTCCGTGTAAAGGCAACTAAAGTCCTCTCTTCCTCTTTCCTTACTCCCTCCAGCATTCATGAGCTCTTTAAATGAGAAGTGAGAGACCAATACTGTGAGGTTAATAAATGCTTTGGTTGCCCAATTAAGGGGGAAACCTTTAAACTGCCTGGAATTAGGTTGGCCACAGCTGGATCTAAGTTGCATTAGTTGTGCGTAGTAGGTTATCCATTACAGGTCTCTAGTCTCAGCATCCCCATAGATTGGATCATTCACACCCGGACTGATAGTCATTGGTACTGATAATTCAGAGGCCCCATCTCCTCTCTAAAAGTCTTACTTAAAACTGCAATAGCGGTAACATCCCATTTTACTTCTAATGTGTTGGACATTACAACTTTTGATTTTTTTTGTTTGTTTGTTTGTTCTTGCTTAATCTGGTGACCTTTATTTAGATTTTTATAAGCAGAGTGGAGAAATATATTCTTATAGTATGTGAAACATCATAGTTTGGGGATAATACAAATTTGAAGTTGATTTAAATGGATTACTTTTAAGTATTTGGTTAAATTATATGTAAGACTATGTAGGCAAATGTGTGGAACCTTTAATTTTCAGAGAAATACTGAACCAAAGAATGTGTGATTTTCCTTAGGATTCAATTAATTTTATTTTAGACTTTACACTGATTTTATGCTTCTACTGGGATATTCATAGAAAGCATACTTAGAAAATGTCAGCATTATTTTGAAACTCTTACTCTCTTAAATTCTACAAATGGGTGAAAGATACAGCAAATTCGATGATCATATGATCATACTTAAATTACATAACTAATTTGAATTTTTAAACTGAATTTATTCACATTCACCTCTCTTACACCATAACTTTTTGCATAAATGTCTCATTGTGTAATTCTATAAAGAAAAAAGCAAAGTAAAGAGTTCACTTCAGGTGTACTCCTCAATCATTTTTCCTTTTACTTTTTGAGATAGGTCTTCATGAAGTGGAGCTCACCCATTAGGCTAGACAAATTAGAGTCAGAGAATTCTAGAAGTCTTCCTGTCCTTGCCCTCCCTCCCCGACCCCAGTGCTAGGATTAAAGCATATGCCATCACATATGGCTTTTTATATGGGAATAGGGATCTAAAATTAGGTCTTCATGCTCAAGTAGTGACATGAATTCCACTTCCCTAGCCTCCTAAAGATTCCTAGGCGGGCTGGAGAAATGACTCGACAGTTAAGAGCACTTGCTGCCCTCACAGATGACCCTGGTTTGGTTCCCAGCACTCACATGACAGACATCTGTAATCTCCACTCTCTGGAATGCCCTCTGACCTCCTAGAGCACATACAAACATGTAGCCAAACACTCATATGAATAAAATAAGAATAGAGAAAACATCTTTTAAAAAGTTAGGCAAGGAAATGAGCATCAGTTTGTAAAGTCTTAGTCACTCTGTTATCAATGAGAAAACACCTTCAGTGACTCCCTGCTGCCAAGGAGAGTGCAAATACCTCAACTTTACTGGAAAGATCCTTCACAGTCTTACCACATCCAACATGTAAGTCGTATTTCACACAAGTTCCAGCATGTTCCAGCCAAATATTAGTACAACATTTATTGAGCAAATCTTGCAATTTCCCATTAGTACAGCTTTTACTTGTTCTCTTGTTTTATTTTTTAAAAATCTATCAGTTCTGTGAAGTATTAGTCAATTATAAGTTCTTTTATGAATCTATATTGGTATGCCAGTGGTTATAATTCATTCCCTCTTACCTCCTCCTGTCTATATTCATATAATATTTTGTTGCTTCTTCTTTTGTTGCATTCAATACAATGGCTTATAAAACATTTATTGTCAGAGAGAGAGCAAATGAAATTATCAAATAAATCAAATCAAATATGTGAAAATCAGATTTTCTAGAAAATGATACTTTTCATAATAAAATTCAGTCCTGACACTACTATCTCTCTTAAGTTCCTTGAACTTGTGGATATGTGAATGCAGTCAATATGGAATGTATGTATAACACCCAAGATGTATACTAATTCTGCAAATTGGGTCAGAAAAAAAACTGAACTAAATTTGTGAAGTTGGAAAGAGTTTAAAACTTTAAATGAAACTCATGATGTACTAACTAATAGATCATTCATTTAAAATATTCATAAAGTTTTTGTAGATGAAGTTACTGCAGAGAATTGAGATGGAAGAGGCTTTGTCCACTCGCTGACTTTCGCCCAGAACCTGGAGCAGGATCACACGAGACTCTGGTCATCTAATGAAACAAGAAATGGTCTTTCTCAATAAAAAAAAAAAAAACTGTGCTGGACAGTCAGAGAGTAGTTGCTTTATGGTAAAGAGGAATGAAAAATGTGACAAAGACTTTTCTCTTCTGGAAGTAAACCATGGAATATTTGGACACACAACTGGCTGTTTTTCCCCAGCTCAGATCCTGTGTTGTTCTGTTACCACTTCCTTCCTGAATTTCATAAAATTACAATTTTCTAGAATATTTTTCACCTATATTTGGCACTGTGTATGGTAGATAGAAGGTTGGAGGTGCATGAAAGAGAAAACGCAGTGTCTTATTTTCTCTCTGCTCTGCACATTGTCTCTGACTGTAACCTTCTCCTGTTTATATCACCCGGGAATTCCCCCCGGCAGGCAGCTATTCCAATTTTGTTGAGTCTCTTTGGATTCTGGGGTCTGGTAGTACTCTCTCCTAGAAGTGAGTCTTTCTTTCTATGAACAGCAATCATTTCCTGATCATTCATTATCATCTTTGACTTCTGAATTCTTTCAACACCATAACCAAATTCCTACACTAAATTGTGACTGCTTGAAGCAGACAGAGTCATTTCTGTTTCTCTGATTGAATTTAGACTGGCAAAGACCTGTGACTTAAAACTCAGTCCAGGAAGGAAGAGAAATAAAGAGAGCCTATCCTTCTCCTCTCCCATTGGTGCCTTTATGTGTACTGAGTGAATGAGTGTCCCTTATCCAAAGCCTTTCAGGTTTTGGATTTGGGGTATTGGAAATATTTGCATATTCATGATGAGCTATCTTAGAGATGGGATCCAAGTCTAAACACAGAACTGATTTGTATTTCATATATACATTCCACACATAGACTGAAGGGAATTTTATTCTATATTTTCAGTGCACCTGTGTTTTGATTATGACCTGTCATGAGAAGTCAGTTGTAGAATTTTATACCTGTGGCATCATGTCAACACTGACAAAGTTTAGATTTTGGAACATTCTGGATTTATATTTCCAAATTACATATTAGGAATGAAAAATTGCACTGCACTGAGAGCCTTCCAATAGCCTTATAACATAGATTTCATTATTCCCACTTTGTAAACTAGGAGTCTCTTAATTAATATTCTATTTCTGTGAAAAGATGCTGTGACCAAGGCAACTCTTAGAGTAGAAAGCATCCAATCAGGGGCTTGCTTATAATGGTAGATAGTCTATCATCATCATGGAGGGAAGCAGACAGGCATGGCCCTGAAGCAGTACCAAAAGCTTTACATCTGACTGAAGGTGTGTGTGCATGTGCGTGCACACACACACACACACACACACACACAAACACACACACACACAGACAGACAGACAAGCAGACAGAGACAGAGACATAAATACATACATACAGACAAGTGTGGGCTTTTGAAACCTTAGTGTCCAAGTCCAGTGACACATCCCTCTAACAAGGACAGAACTTTCTAATCCTCAAACAGTTCCACTAACTGAGGACCAAACATTCCAACATGGGAGCCTATGGTGGCCATTCTCATTCAAACTACCACAAGGAGCTTGAAAAGCCAAAGGCTAAATGACCTTACTGAAGGCTGAAAGCACAATTGAGCTAGAGACTGGATTCATCCTTGGCTTTATTTGTGTCCACAGAAGGACACAGGTTATGCTTTGGGGACAAGAATCCCAGCGCACAGCTCCAATTTATCAATTTATTTTAAACCTGAATCAGAAGATGTTTGCCTAATCTTTCTAGCATCTCACCCCAGAATTAACTCATGAGGACTTATGTGTCATTAGTCACAGAAAATTTTGTTATGAAAAATGGTTGAGGAATCTCCATACCGGATCTCAAACTTTACTATAAAGCAATAGTAATTAAAACAGCATGGTACTGGCAAAGCAACAGGCTGGTGGATCAGTGGAATTGAAACAAAGACCCAGATATGAATCCATACACATATGGTCACTTGATTTTTGACAAAGAAGCCAAATCCATTCAATGGAAAAAGGATAGCATCTTCAACAAATGGTGCTGGTCTAACTGGATGTCTATGTGTAAAAAAATGCAACTGGACCCATATTTGTCACCTTGCACAAAACTCAAATTCAAGTGGATTAAAGACCTCAACATAAAACCAGAGACACTAAGTCAGTTAGAAGAAAAAGTGGGGAAGAGTCTGGAACATATTGGCACAGGAGACAACTTCCTGAACAGAACACCAACAGCCCGGGCCTTAAGGTCAACAATGAATAAATGGGACCTCATGAGGCTGAGAAGCTTCTGTAAGGCTGGAGACACTGTCAAGAGAACAAAACGACAGCCTACAGCCTGGGAAAAGATCTTCACCAACCCTACATCTGACAAAGGTCTAATATCCAAAATATATAAAGAACTCAAGAAATTAAACACCACCAAACCAAATAACCCAATTGAGAAATGGGGCTTGGAACTAAACAGAGAATTCTCAACAGAGGAATATCAAATGGCTGAGAAACACTTAAAGAAATGCTCAATCTCCTTACTCATCAGGGAAATGCAAATCAAAACAACTCTGAGATTCCATCTTACACCCATCAGAATGGCTAAGATCAAAAACTCAAGCGACACCACATGCTGGAGAGGATGTGGGGAGAGAGGAACACTCCTTCATTGCTGGTGGGAATGCAAACTAGTACAGCCACTTTGGAAATCTATCTGGTGCTATCTCAGAAAACTGGGAGTAGGGCTTCCTCAAGACCCAGCTATTCCACTCCTTGGAATATACCCAGAAGATGCACCAGCACACAACAAGAAAATTTGCTCAACCATGTTCATAGCAGCCTTATTCATAATAGCCAGATCATGGAAACAGCCTAAGTGTCCCTCAGTAGAAGAATGGATAAAGAAACTGTGGTATATATACACTATGGAATACTACTCAGCTATTAAAAACAAGGAAATCCCAAAATTTGTGGATAAATGAATTGAGCTAGAAATGATCATAATGAGTGAGTTAATCCAGAAGCAGAAAGACTCAAATGGTATATACTCACTTATATCTGCATACTAGCCCAAGGGGCATGTCCCATGAAAACCCTCACTTACCAGGAAACTGGGAAAGAGGGGAGGACATCCTATTGGGACTCTAGATGAGAGAAGCATGGGAGAATAGCAAAGTAGAAGGATCCAGAGGGTCCTAGAAACCTACAAGTAGAACATTATGTTAGGCAGATTTGGGCACAGGGGTCCCGCTCAAACTAAGGCACCAGCCAACGACAATACAGGCGGTAAACTTTAAACCCCTTCCCAGATCTAGCCAATGGACAGGACATTTTCCACACTTGAGTGGAGAGTGGGATATGACTTTCTCATGTACTCTGGGGCCTCACATTTGACCATGTCCCCTGGAAGGGGAGACCTGGTGGCACTCAGAGGAAGGACAGCAGGTTACCAAGAAGAGACTTGATACCCTATGAGCATATACAGGGGGAGGGGACTGTTCCCTTCAGGAACAGTCATAGGGGAAGGGAATAAGGGGAAACTGGGAGGGAGGGAAGAATGGGAGGATACAAGGGATGGGATAACCATTGAGATGTAACAAGAATAAATTAATTAAAATAAAATATAAAAAATATAAAAAATAAAAATGGTTGAACAAAAGTGAGTAGAAAAAACCAATTTGACATAAAGATCAAGTTACTTTTTCTCCCTTTAGAATGCTCTGAAGTTTCACACTGAAGATGAAGGCAACTGCATAGGCTGCTCTGTCATGGTAATTCCTGCTAAAACATCTGAACAATCAGAACTTGCTAAGTTCTTCTGAGTTGGTTGCCATCAGGCCTTAAAACCCACCATCCAATCATGTTTCTAATTAATTGTTCACAAAATGCACAGTGCTCCCTCTTCTTTGGGTCTTCATTTGGAACGTTCTGTGTTTGAGGAACTGTTAAAATCGTATGCTTAATGTTCAAATCTGCCTTTTTTATATATATAGGACTCAGCCATGAATTGTGTGAAGGTGATAGAAACACACTGCTTTTTTTTTCCTTTGAAGACTAACTTGCTTTTGAAATGTGAGTAATATATGTGGCATTAATAAGGCAAATTGAAAACCAACCAACCAAACCCAACCAACCAAAATAAAAAACAGTGGCTAGAGAGGTGGTTCAGTGAGGTGGAGTGTTTGCTGTGGGCCTGCATTCAGATCCCTAGCACCCGTGTAAAGGAATGTATATAGTTAAGACACACACACACATACACACACTCACACACACACACACACACACACACACACACACACACACACACACAC
>OU015747.1:121710008-121755616 GCA_907169655.1 Acomys percivali
CACACACACACACACACACACACACACACACACACACACACACACACCATGACACTTCCTAGAAACAAGAACCTCTCCAGGCACTGCGAGCCTGATTTACATCTCCTCATGACGTTTTTCACACCATGCTAGTACTGCCATCCCTCAGGAGCTCTGAGTTTCAGCCTTGACCTCTTGCATAGTCAATTCCTCAGTGGAATCTCAGTAGTAATCATGGGACTGTGGGTTCTCCTTCTGCACAAATCCTCTTTCCTCACAAGTTCTGTGGTAGCATGAATATGCACACAGGCACACACATGCACAAACATGCACACTCACAAGCACATATACATGCACGTGCATACATACACATGCATGCACACACACATATAGCTTATGAGTTGACTACTAGCTGAGGGCATGATGCTCTGGGGTTCTGGATAAGATAGAGAAACTGGCAGGGGATCAATGTAAATGATATTAGAGAAAGGATATAAAGCCAATGTGGTCATTATTGGGTATCACTCAGAGGGAAGTCCAAAGTAGCATAGCGGTCTTAGACTTCTGTGAGGCCTCGGAAAGAGTCTAGTAGAGCTGGTAGCATGGGTTCAGTGTGAAATATCCCCCATATCCCAGTGTATGGTGGTGTGAGCTCAGCATGAAGTATCCCCCATATCCCAGTGTATGGTGGTGTGAGCTCAGCATGAAGTATCCCCCATATCCCAGTGTATGGTGGTATAAGCTCAGTGTGAAGTATCCCTCATAACCCCATGTATGGTGGTGTGAGCTCAGTGTATCCCCCACAGCCCTGTGTATTCAAACACTTGCTCCACAGCTTCTGGTTCTGTTTTGCAATTTTCAGGAGGTGGTACATTGTTTGAAACTGTAGGACATTTAAAGGACTACTTACGGCTTGGCAACCCAGCCCCACTTCCTGTCCACTTCCTACTTCTTGACTGGGAGTGACAATGGGACCAGTCACTTCACAGTCCCGCCATCATGCTCTCCCGCCATGAAGGATTGCATTTCTTCAGACTGAGCAGAACAACCCTTTTTCCCTTTGTGTTGCTTCCTGTTGGGAATATTGTCATAGCCGTGAAAAAGTAACTATACAGATAGTGATTATATCATAGATAGCCTTAGACGGTGGATCATGAGTGAAATCTTAATATAATAAGAGCCTGTACTTTGTAAAACTGGAATGAATATTATCTTGATTCAGCAACTGTTCAATCTAGAGATACATGAAGAAATAACTGAATTATTCACATGGTTTTGTTTTTGTTGTTGGGTTGTTTTTTTTGTGTTTTGTTTCTTAGATTAAATTTAATCATTGAATGATCAATTGAACTCTTCTATGCACTTTAGGGTTCCTTCAAACATTAAGCATTGATTATTAGGCCTTTTAAATCTGGATGTTAGATGGCGGATATACTTTCCTCATCAATTCCTTACTCTACACATATGCAGTTTACATTTCTAGCATGTTCCTATTCTCAGAGGGTGCCTTTTTGATATGTTGCTAAGTATCTATATGGGACAAAGATGTCAAAAGGAAAGAGAGGAGAGTGAAAATCAAAGGACAAAAATTTCTGTTAACGTCAGTCGCATCAATTGCCCAATCTGGCAAGTAACTCTGGAAGCCAAACACCCATGGTTTTCCTCGGTAAGCTTTACACGGCTGGTTTGTGTGATGATCTCTTTCCTTGAGTTCCTTACTGTAGAGAAGCAGTGTTCCATCCTGACAGGTAAGGGTGTTACCTGCTGCATTGGAACCATTTTCATGTCACACAGCTGCAATTCCAAGCACCCAAGGCACAAGTCAGGGGTGCTTGGGCTTTAGCCGTGTCATTTCCCGGCTCCCTGGTGTTGATCACGTTCTGTTTGCATGTCACATCTGTTAGATACAATGAGGAATGGTTTCACCCTTCATCTTCTGTATAGTCCTTTTCATGGTGCTTCTCTTTGCTGCTAGTCACAGACAGGTCTTCACTCAGAAGCCTAACATACAGATTTGCTCTCACTCCCCAAGATCTACTTTGACCTCACATGCAGTGTGCTACATCTACTGGATTATTAAATTTTAAATTCTTCAGCTTTTCTTTTTGCTTCTCTCATATGCCTAGAACATTCCCTACCCAACATGTAGGAAATTATTTTTCATGTGTCTTGTTTTTATTTATTTTTCAAGACTCAGCTCATTTAGACTCCTTAAACAATAAATATTAAAATCAATAAGACTGTGTTTAAGAGAAACATAATGGTTGAGAAAGCGTCTTTTGTCAGACAATGATGGCACTAGGATGTTATTTCAAAGCAGGACAGCTTAATTGAAAGTGTGATAGTAAGGCTCCCATGTCACGAAGGTACTCTGGTGGTTCTCAGCTTATCTTAAGGACAAGGGAGGTCACGGTTGAGAGCTTCATGTTGCTTTCCTTGAGATAAGATGATTGAATAATTAGCAAGACAAACATTGAATTTATAAAACTAAAGACAAAACTTTAAAAACCGCTGTATAATCAGGCATCTGGTGTCAGCTGACCCAAGAGAATTGCAGGTCTTCTACCTCTGAGCCAGATATTGCAGGATTCACAGGCTGAAGGGCAGACAGCACCTTTAGTAACATGGCAAGCATGACTGGTGATGGTTTTCTTAGTCCCTCTTGTGCTCCCACCAGCAGAGTGAAGAAGCTGTGGTGATTTAGGTAACAATACAAGATCCAAGCACTATGTAAGGGCTTGAAGCATCCACATACTCCTCTTTTTATGCTAGGTGAGTATGCATGTGGGCCAGAATTAAGGGACTCCACAGACCTATCACTTGTCATTTTCTCCATAATTTAAAAACATATAATAAGAATAAATATTCATGGCACTTTTAAAAAATAATCTAATTATTTTTTCAAATGAAATTGGGACTGTAATGATGGGAGAACCACTTGGAAGCCTATGAAATGTCTTCTATCCTGACTGAAAGAATATACTAAGAAACAGGAAACAAAACCAGTACCTTAGAAAAAGGTCTCTCAATGGGTGCAAAATGATGTAAGCAGTGTTTGCTTCTTGGACCATGTATATTGTTAGAGTCTTAGATGTTAGAGGAATCTGGGACAAAAGAAGGTACTGTATGAATCCATAGTAAAAAAAAATGCAAAGGATGTGTGAATTATCTATGAATAGCTACTTCAAAAACTTATAATAGAAGAGTCATTAAATACTCAGTGTAAAAAGTTATCTAGACTTGAGTCTAGATACTGGGTGGATTTGCTCATCCTGTTTGCCAGTCCCAAATCAGTACCACTACCAAAAGGATTCTAGACTCTTGGAATCTTGAAAAATACTGCACTCGATCAACATACTTACTAGGAAGGAAGGTCACAGTCATGGGGCCTAAGCAAGAGCCTCACAGTTCAGGCTGGCCCTCCATTAGAATAAAAACACACCTCTCATTCTCATTTGTCTCTAAAGCACTCCATAGAGAGAACTCACACCTAAAGGACAACTTCTACCATTTAACTCTTTGAAGATATTATATCATGAACTTACACTTAGTACAAAGGAAATAAATAAGTCTCCTCCATTACATTTGAGTCCCAGAAGCTTGATGAATATTATGCAAGCCCTTTGGCAGTCTTCTCCCTAGACTGTTTCTGTACCAAGTAGTGTCTCTTGGGGCTGCCTATGTTTTTGTTTTTCTTATTCTATCCTTACCTGCTTTCTGCATGCTAATGGCATTCTTCATCATATATTTAGTGCACAATTATTTGATTATATCAGCTTACTATGGTCCACAACCATATTTAATATGTATCCTATTTTAATAAAAACACAGGATAGTTATTGGGACATAGCCCAGTTAAGAATTTCTTTGTTGGTGACTGCTTCCACCCTGCACTGGCAGAGATGAAGACTGACAGAAGACATTCTTCCTGCAAAGACTAAAATATTTATTATCTAGTCCTCTTAAAGAAATGGGTTTCTGACAAGTTCTGCTTGAAATCAGCAGCTTTTGATATCTGATATCAGAATTGCTTTTGGATTTGGTGTTTTTCACCATCTTTCAGGGACAGAAAATTGTTTGAAATAAAAAACACAGCCTACTTGGCCCACGATGAGCCTACTCAATGCCAGTCTCATGCTATTATCTACATCTTTCTGCAGTAGATATATGGTTGCTCAGAAGAAATAATCTATTGAAATGTTTTATTAACTATTTCAAGACCCCGATCTATCATAGGCAGAGAAGGAGGTGTGGCAGGCAGTGGGCTGAGGTCAGGCATAAGAGGAATTTTAGAACTACAGCTCTCTTAGGGCCAGAGTTTCTTCCCATCTTCCTGGTCCTCTTGTATCAGGGAGTGGCCTAGTTCTAGAGTCATGGCCAGCCACACCCCTCTTTGGGGTACTTGGCAGGAGTTGTTGGATGGTGTCTGTCAATGAACTCTAAAGACTGGCACTCATTATGTCCGGTTAAGCATTATTGACCAAATGGGCCTTGTGTTCGCTCCTCGCACTCTTTCCACTAATTATGTCTATGTTTCATCTTTCTAAATGAATATCAATGTCACAGAGATTTCCCACAGAAAAGCTGAGAGCCAAGCATTATCTCCCTTAAAACAAATAGATTTTTCATTGAAATCAACACATCTCTCTGAATCGAATAGGTTTTCATGGGGCCAATAAATTTCTCCAAAACAATGCATTTTTATTACAACATATTTTTGTTCAAACCAATACTTTTTGACAACCAGATATTAATGACCTGGCCAGAACTATAAATTTACCCCAAACTATGTGTTTTCTCAGCAGAAAATAATTTTTCTTATACAAACACATTTTTATTTGAATCAATCCTTTTTTGAAATCAGATATATTTCTGCAGGGGACACTAGGAGCCTCTCTACTAAGAAATGTCATTTTGTTTAAAGAAACATGACCTGGGTCTCAAGCTTCTCCAGTGACCCACCTTAAATATATCTTATTCAAAAATGAGATAAGAACTATTTGATGCAATGTACTTTGTGTGTAGTTAGCAAGAAACACATAATAGTATAAATAGTCAGTGCTTATAGAGCCTCAAACAAATAGATATAGAGTCTTATATATTGCCAGGGCAATCATCAACCAGCAGTACTTGGCTGAGGACCATGTGCATCCCAGAAGATACTCTCTAGGTCCACTAGCAGAGGCACATCACACTCACAAGGTTATGTCATCCTCGTTGAGCTTTTAGTGGAAAATTATTTTGTTATTTCAGATTTCCTATGCAACTGACTAAAGACTAGGAGGCACATAGTCTAAGGAGGGAGCAAGACTATTGCTAGTCTCTTATTTTTCACATCAGCCTGGTCTGCTAGCAGGTCCTTAAGAAGGAATGAGTCTGTTACTGTTCTTCCGTGCAGAGCTAAGAGAAGAAATGTAGTAACTGTCTTAAGGTGTATAAGTAGTTTCTAGTCTGAGGAAGCTAAGTGGCATGAAAGCCATTTCTAAGGAATGATTTATCAGTTAGATGTAATTATAATAGCCACATTTCCAATGTTTGCTATCTGCTATTTCATTCTTTTTCTTTGTACCTGCATGCCCACTTGATCATCTTAAGGCCTCAACAAGGATTCATCAATTCTAGAGTATCTAGGGACTGCCATCTTTGTCTCAACTACAGTAAATTTATGGTGCCCGAGCTTCCTGCCACCAGTACGAGCACATTCATTTTCCTGTTTCTCAGTCATTTTCATAAAATAATAAAAGAAAAGCACAAAGGGAATGTTCAAATAATTACACTATGCATTTCCAGACAAAGGTAGCTATGCAGAGAAAGCTGAACTCTTGGCTGGCAGGTTGTATAGTCATTCAAAATAGTCAATTTTCTTTCAGTGTAAAAAAGTCCCTGTTTCAATGTACATGAGAAAATTTAGGCTAACAATGTGTGAGGTAAGAATTCTTATATTGTAAGACTTTAAAGACTAGCTGGATAGAAAAAGAAGCATTGAAAACTGAATGCCTAGGTTCTTATTAATAAAAATAATTATAATTATTAAGCATTTACTATGTGCATAGACCCATGATAACCACTCTACATTTTTTTCTGGTTTCTGAAAAATCTAAGAAATAGCTATTCTTATTCCTGTGGACAACTACAGAGATAACGTTTTTAAAACCCAGAGGAGCTGTCCCAGCCCATGTGACTGGTGAGAAAGTGGGTTTTGAATGCAGGTAGTCAAATGAAAGCCAATGTTTCCTATACTCATCTACCTGGTCTTCTCAGGCCTGTTCTGCATATGTCTGCCACTGCCCCACCTATATCGGTGTTGATATGTAGTAAGGCTAAAATGAAGATGCTAATAGACCATTCTGGAAACAAGCAGCTCCATTTGAAATACTCAAAGTCACACTTGGTAAATGCAAGCTTATCTTTCACGTGGCTTGTGTTGCCTACATTTTAGAGACATGGATGATTGTCTTCACAGTTCTTAATTGATTATCTCACTTCTTGTGCAAATGTTTGGGTGGGGTGAAAAGTTTATTAGCAGTGGGAGAATCTGGGTTATTAATGAGGGAGTTAGGCTTAGATACAGACGAGGGATCTGAAGTTAAGTCATATGAAAGGGTTAACACAGGACATGGATAAGCAGTGGTGGTGGTTGTATTATGTTTTAGTTTTGTTTTTGTTTTGTGTAGAACTCTTTAAAATAGCAAAGGTTTAGAGACAGTGTCTCAGATATGCTAGGCCAGATTCAAATCACTATATACTGAGCTGCAAACTGAGGGAAGGTGGCTTTGAACGTCTCATCCTCTTGCCTTTGACTTTTGGAGTGATGGGATTACTGGGAGCAGCACCAGCATGGCCGCATATGTGCGGTACTGAAACCCAAACCTAGGGTTTTCTAGGTTCTAGATTGAACCTTCATGTATGGTAAGCAGCATCCTACAGAACTACAGCCTCAGCCTCAAAGTCTATTTTACTTTAAAGTCTGCAGTTGTCCTTCACCGGAAACCACTACAAGTGATTGTGTCTCACTTACAATCAAAAGCACTGGCCTTAAGAAACACCAAGTGCCTGCACAATGACATGAATCTTGAATTAGGTGGTAGTCACCTCTGAAACATTATCCAGACTCCTAACTAGTGGCCTAATCAAGTTTTCTGCTTCTCAGCTTAGTGCTTTTCACAAGAGCCTTCCCCAAGGAAAGGGAGGGAGCAGAGAGTAGGAACTTGGGGACTACGCTAGGCTACCTCACACCTTCTTAGCACATGGCCAATACCAATACTAAGGTAAGGTGGGAAGATGATGGCTCTAGAGAGTAGTTTTGGCTTCCAGTGTTTCCAAGAAGTCCAGAGAGCTAGGGAGCTGCTGTAGGCAGTGCAGAGCCACGTCCTGCTGAGTTCTGCAGCTCCCTCGGAGGTTGCCTTATGCACACGATGCAGAGGTAGTCTGAACAAGTGAAGAAATATTGCTGGATGCAAGGGAACCAAAAATATAAGTCCCAATCTAAACACTCACTCAGCCCTTACGGAAAACAAGTCTACCTTGCAAATGCAGTATAATTTGAGAACTGTGGTATATCCATGGTAAGAATATAATGGCAATAATTTATAGGATCCAATTCTTCTTATCTAGTTTTCTCATCTATAAAATGCGTGGAGTGAAACTGATGATTTCAGAGGCACATTCTGGCTTGGGATTGTGACACAGTCACTTCTTGATGTTACTTGCCACCTGGTGGTCACAGATATGGAGTGTCATCTGTGGAAAGGTTCTTAAAATGTTCTTCTTTCCAATGACAAAGGAGGCTGATTAGAACTAGTGACTGTGTTTTCTGGAGTCATGCCCTATGCTCCCTCTCCCTCAAGCCAGAGGTTCCCTCTAATTTGTTTGCGCATGGAATGCTAAGGCTCAAGTCTGTTTGGGGACAGCCCCACCATGGGAGCCTGGCAGCTTGGCTGATGTTTATGCATAGTGGAGAAAACTCCTTCAAGTCAAAGAGAAAAATATCATATTCTGTGTGTGAAGTTTCACATTTTGGGTCTCTTCTATCCCTGTGGTCACTTTTAGGTGTCTGGCTCATTTAAGCGTTCCTGTATTTCTCCTCCTCCCTCCTTTCCTTGGCTGGGGACTGGGGTTACACACCGCACACTTCCTCACCACTGTCTGCTTTCTGACATTCTCAAAAATCCCTAAATTAAAACAACTGAATGACATTTGTTTTCACAATGCCCAAAACAGGATTGACTTTTTTTGAGCAGCACATATTGACCATATTTGTACCATAAAAGGGTTTGCAGTCTTACCAGAAGGCTTCTCTGGGAAGAGCCTTTTATACCATCCCTCTCCCGGCTCATATCCCACAAGAAATCAAATCTGAGGATCCATGATACCCTGTATGGTCCATTAGAGAAAACCCATGTCAAACGCTGAGAGGAGGGGAAATCCAGGTGAGAAAGGCATAGGATAGGGAAATGGTTCTCAACCTGAGGGTCATGACCCCTTTGTGAGTCACGTATTGGATATCCTCTGTATTAGATATTTACACTGCAATTCATTAAAGTGGCAAGATTACACTTATAAAGTAGCAAAGAAATCTTTTTATTACTGTCTTAAAGGTCCACAGCAATAGGAAGGCTGAGAGTTGCTGGCATAGGGGTTTAGAAAACACTGACAAGAAAGAAGCAGGATAGTAGTGAGTGAGGTTTTTTTAAGGGTAGGAAACATGGGGATGAATATTCTCTAAGCTGCATTTCAGATAGATTCTTTAGGTTTAAGGAAAATCCAAACATATGAAAATATAGTGCCCTATCGTCTGAATTTCTTGCATGCATACGATTTTCACCATTATACACTTGGGTCATCCTCCATTTGGGTACCACAGCAGCCCTTCGGATTATAGACATGGAGCAGTTGATGGGGGAAAGAGTCCCCATCAGCATCCAAAGTAAGGCATGTAGTCACACTGAGCTACGTTACGGCCAGATCATTATTCGTGCATTAGTTCATCCCTTTAACTAATAAACTTGAGTGCCTATGATGTGCAAGGAACTTTTTAGGAGCTGTATTTTATCCTTGTACTGACAGTGTATAAGCTGTTTGGGAAAACGAGACATCAAATTGCAGCACAAAGTCAGAGCAGCTTCACACAGGGATTTAACCTTAAGTACAAAATGAGTGGTATAAACAATAATTGCTATGAGTTCATGCAGAGATGACGCCTGGGTGATTAGGGTGAGCTATGCTGAGAGGTGAGCTGGCTTTCATAAATGGGTTGAAATCATAAGAAAGAAGAGAGTAGAGACAACCCGAGACATGAGAAACATGTCAAAAGTGCAGAAGAAGAATGAGCCTGCCATGAGTAATGCCTCACCCAGTGTAGCTGGAGGTGACTGTTTCCAAGAGCAGTTGGTGGAATTCTACTTCAGGAAGGCAGCTCAGCGGATGGTAGGAGCATCGTGCTAAGGCAGAAAGCATGAGCAGGAAGGCAATATAACGGAAGTGAGATTTCTGAGTCTTGGCCGACTGCAGTGGCATAGTGTAGTTATGTTGGGGCTGGGGCCGAGTGGGGGTGTATAGCACTGCATGGGAGACCCTCCCCAGCTTTTGTGATAATCCAGGAAGGATAATTATGAAGGCTGACATGGGAAAATAGGAAGCAGTGTTCATGAGTGCTCTGTGGGAACTGGTGGGTTTCAGTGACTGAAAATAAAGGGAGAAGGGGTGGAGACATTTTCCAGAGATTTGTACACACACACACACACACACACACACACAAATACAAACACACAAACACACACATACACACACATACACACACAAACACACACCAACACACCACACACACACACACACACACACAATTGTGAAGAAAACATGGAACAGACAGGACTGTGACTGTACCGAGGAATGAAGGAGTTTGTCTATGGATAAAAGAGGAGAGAACAGAGCAAAAACCTCTAATTTTTAAAATGTTTATTCATTCATTTACTTTTATGTGAATGGGAGTTGGTCTGCGTTATGTGAGTGCACTCTATTTGAGCCTGTGGCCAAAAGAGTGTATCAAGATCCCTGGGGCATAGAGTTACAGACAGTTGTGAACTGTCACGTTGACACTAAAAATCAAGCCTGGGTCCCACGCAAGAGCAGCAAGTGCTCTTAACTGCTAAGCGCATCCTTCCAGCCCCAAACTTAATTGCTCCAATATTTAAGTACTTGTGTGTGTGTGTGTGTGTGTGTGTGTGTGCATGTACACACATGTGCATGAGTGCCACCTGTGAGAGTTTGTTCTCTTTTTCCACCATGAGGTTCCCAGGCCATTAGACTTGGGCATCTTTGCCCACTAGGCGATCTCACTGGCTCATAGCATTGAACTTTAGTGAGACTTGTACAATTCTCCCCAAGCTGTTTTACCTGGAGGCAAAGAAAGACCTCCAGCTTCAAAATCCTGCCTTTCTGTTTGCAGTTCAAATTCTTCCTCCCCTCCCGGCAGTGGCTGTCAACCCAGGATTGCTTTTAGACCTTCTTTCTCTAGGTTAGGTTCTCCAGGAATCGGAGTTACACATTTATGTTATGTCAAAGCCCTTCTAATAATTCTACTGTGCACTTAGGTGGACACAATTTTCTTAGAAGAATTACCTTTGTGGTATTTTTAGTATTTCTTGCCAGAAAAGATAGCATTCTTAAAAGAGTGGCTGGTGCATATATGAAAACTACCACAAGCTTACACATCTCTTTATTCACTCACAAATATGTGCTCATATCAGACAGTATATTAGGACTTGGGATATATGAGCAAATAAAATAAGATAGAGTATGTGGCTCACTTAAAACTTAAGTCCTAACTAGTGGTCAGGAGGTAAGGAAGACTAGAAAATGGGATTCCAAATGGCATGTTATTTCCCAGAGTGTTAAAGGTTTCGTGATAGTTGAGCATTGTTGTGTTAAAGCAAAAGACTTTGGGGTATCCATAGGGAGAGTAAGAACACCTGCTGGAACCATGAGATAGGATCATACCTGGACTCTGGGAGGAGACCAAGCCTTTGGGGGGCAACCAAGGATGATAGTGGGAAGAAGAGAAAATGCTTGTGTGGCAGGGAAGGTTTTCATGGATGTGGTAAGGATTTCAAGCTTTACTTGCCAGAGAAAAAGAAGCTAGAGAGGGTGGAATACAGAGTGAGGTGAGACAAGTCAGGTTTAAGGAAGGATATCTGCCTTCTTCACTCAGTCTAGAGCATGAGGCAGAGCCGGGGTGTTCCTGCCAATCTGAGATGCGATGACAATGACAAATGATGTCTTGGTCCCAGCTCAGTGCCCTAGCCCCCTCCTCTTAGCATTTACTCATGTACCACAGCTTCATTCCCATGCCCTTCCAAGCTACTCAGACGTCTCCAGATGTGACGTGCTGTGTCTCTCCACGCTCCTGCTTTGGGTTGGGAGATTCCCAGTGTTTATTCCGTGTGTAGCACACAGTATGCTCTCTCTGTGTTTCTCTGTCACCTTCCTACACAAACTTGCTCCTTTGTTCTGCGTTCCCTTCTCAGCAGCTGCTCCTGTCACAGACCCAAGCATCAAACCTACCCACCCCACCCCCATGTTGAACACAGCTCTGCTTCCACTTTATCAAATGCCAAGTTTTGGGACAACATCATTTATGATTCCAGAATATTCCCACCTTCCCAATCCCCTCCCATCTCCCTGACCTGGCTATTTTTAACTTCCATGCAGGTTACTGAGATGGCTTCGTAACTCCAGCATCTGCAAGTGCTCTACTCCAGAGTGAATATTGCAAGCAGAAGACTAACAAGAAGATAGTGAGAACTCCTCCCTGCTTGAAGTTCTATAGCTCCATGCAACCATTGAAATAAATCTGGTCTTATGATGTCAAAAGATATTCATTGGTTGGCTGTGTCATGCTGTTTCCAGTTTCACACCTTACTGTTCTCCTCTTCTCTGTAGGAACCAGCCATTCTCAGTGCCCTCTCTCCCTACAAGAAGATTGTTCACTGTGGTCACCATAACACTCCTCCTTTTCTCTCCCCTCCCCTACACATCCCTCCCACCTCACCCCCACCCCCACCCCCAACCCCACCCCCACTCCCAGCACTGGCTGCTTTCTTGACAGGCTTGCTGGTAACAGCTATAACCCAACCAGCCCCGACCTTTCTACAAAAGCAAACAAAGAGGCAAATGGCGCTCCCCAGCAAAGCCCAGCTGAAGACGTGGATGGTCAGTAGCCTTGACTTCTAGGCCACAAGCAAGATGAGGCTGGGAAGTTCAGTTCCCCTAGGGTAAGGTGCTGGTGAGGTGCCTGAGGAGGTCTCACAGTGATTCCTTGCCTGGGATGTTGGGAAACTGTCACGCGTGAAGACAGAAACCTAAAGCTTGGTGACAGGGGCAAGTGAACTGAGTCTCCAAGGTGCCTGCCATCTTCTTGGGCAGCTTCCATTTGGACTTCCTTTGTCCTATGGCCACAGGGAGATGAAACCTGTACCAGCCCTGCCTTTCAGCCGAGGCTGCTTTACCTGGGAGCTAACGTCCCACACTGTTTTTCTGCTTCGTTCTCCTAAGGTACTCTTGGCTCCTTTTTAATTCCCCTCTCTTCTACTTTTCAGCTTAGCTGACATCTTGATGCAAGTGCCTCCCACAATCTTGTGGATTACCTCGCCTCCTTATGATTTGCTTACCTCTAACTCTCATTATTCTGCTAATTTTTAAAATGTAGTGACTGTGTCAATTTATTTTTTATTTTCCCCTTAACATATGCCCAGACCATAGTAGGTGCTTAATGAATAGCTTTGGAGTCACTATAAAATTATTGTATTATAAACAACCTGGGGCAAGCACAGTGAGCCACCCACATTCATTTTTCCATAATGTGAAAATTGAGCAAAGAAGTAACTGCAGAGAATATTTGTTTATTTTCCTTTTGGCATCCATGTAGGAATCACTAGAAAGATGGACTCTCACTCACATCAGCCAGTCCAGACTGAAAGCAAAAGAGAAGGAGAGATGGTTAAAATTAATCCAACTATCCGCCGCTTTAAAAGGATATGATGCCGAGACCTACAGCCAAACATGAGGCAGACATTGGGGAACCCTATGGAAGGTGTGGAGGAAGAATTATAGGAGCCAGGGAAGTGAACCCTGGACCCATAGGAGCGCACAGAGACTGAACCGCCAAGCAGGGAGCCAGCATGGGACTGACATAGGCCCTCTGCACAAGTGTCACAGTTACGCAGCTGGGTTTTCATGCGGAACTCCTAAAGCAGGAACAGAGTCTGTCCCTGACTACACTGCCTGCCTTTGGAACCCTTTTTCCTAACTGGGCTGCCTGGTCTAGCCTCAAGCCTAGGCTTAATGCAACTTGATATGCTAACGCTGGTTGGTATCCATGAGATAGCTTCTTTTCTGAGTAGAAGGGGAGGAGGAATGGATGGTGAGGGAGGGGAAAAGGAGAGGGAGGACCTGTGAGGAGCAGAGGGAGGGAGGGGGAAGCTGCAACTTGGATGTAAAGTAAATAAATAATTAATAAAAAGTTTAAAAAGAATATTACCTGCTTAACAAGTATCAAATTTCATAAAAAGAACAAAACGAGTGAAAAGCAACGGAAGGACCCTGGTCATAAGACCATGGCTACTCTGACTTAAGTATAAAAGGTAAATGGCAAAATCTTTTATTCTATACAGCTGTTAATTTATCATTCTTTTATAATTATTATTTCTTTTTATGCATATGAATGCAAGTATATTGTGTGTGTCCCTGGTTCCCTCAGATATCAGAAGAAGGCATCAGATTTTCTGGAGCTGGAGCTACGCATGATTGTGAGCTGCCAGGGAGCTTGGATGCCCTCTGGAAGAGCAGCCGGTGCTCTTAACCTCTGACCCATCTCCCAGGCTCTTACTTTACTGTCCATACATGTAGGTAGAATGTAGACAACCACTTAAGGGTCAATAAATTTGCTCATACTGGAAGACTGAGATGGAACTCTGCTGCTTCTATGTTTTGAGATTAAATTGCTTCTCGGAGAGGAGGAGGAATCCTAACTGGTTTGGGTTTTCTCATCTTTGTGCCTCTTGCTCTTTTGCCATCAAGTGATGCCTAGCAGCCAGGACCTCACAGCTCTGCACTGTCAGGACTGATCTTGTGACTTTTGCTCACTCTTCTGTGGGAGGACATTTCGGGCCTACAGCCACGCCCTCTGAGACACAAGAGTGAATTAAAAGTGGATTTAGAGAGCTCCAAGTAATGATAAATAAAGTGCACTGTTGAGAGGAATAAATTCACTATCTAGACTCCTGTGAGGCTGCCAAGCAAGGCATGGAGGAGGGGAGTAAAATTCACCTATTACTTGAAAACAAATAAGCACGCCATTTTGTTATTTGTGTTAAACTACAAATAATCTATGAGAGAAAGAAAAAAAAAAAAAACGTTTCTTTTAACTGTTTTAAGTTCTAAGGTTAAACATGAGCCAAAATTAGAATAAGTTGATAAAGGGTTCCCCAGGAAAGATGGGAAGATCACTGAGTTGGTCAAGTATTCACCATGTGTCTCAGTTAGGGTATTGGTGCTGTGATAAAACATCAGGTCCAAAACCAAGCTGAGTAGGAAAAGGTTTATTTGGCTTACACTCCCACAACATAGTCCACCACTAAAGAAAGCCGGGACAGCAAATCAAACAGGGCAGGAACCCGGAAGCAGGCGCTTAAAGCAAGACCATGAAACAGTGTTGCTTATTGACTTGCTCCTCATGGCTTTCTCATCCTGCTTTCTTAGATAAGCCAGGACCACCAGCCTAAGGACAGCACCACCACAATGGACCGAGCCCTCCCTTATTAATCTCTAATTAAGAAAATACCCTATAGCTGCATCTTATGGAGGCCTTTTCTCATTCAAGGTTCCCTTCTTCCAGCTGACTCTAGCTTGTTTCAGGTTGACATAAAAGTAGCCAGGACACTGGGTAAGCCCAGGACTCATGCGTACCCAGCATGGTGACACACTCTTGCAATCCCAGAATTATTAATGGGGAGATAGGAACATCCCTGGGGCTTCGTGGCCAATTATTATAATCTACTTGGAGAGTGAGTTGAAGGCCAGTGAGAGACCTTGCTTCAAACAAGCAAGATGGATCATGGCTGGAGGAAGGACTGTCTATATGACGCGAGATATTTGGGGTTGGGGAAGTGACTTTACTACATGGGTAAAGGAGCATGCTGCACAAGTGTGAAGACCTGGGTTTGAATCCTCAGAACGCACATCAAAGCAGGATACAGAGTGATAGCACAGGAGTCCCATCACTTCTGTTGAAAGGAAGACACAGGTGGCCCCCTGGAATCTCATGGGCATGTCTGACTGGTGCATGCCACAGAAAAACAACAGAGATGAGGCCTCAAGGTGGGCAGTAATAGATTGTCCTCTTATCTCAGCAAACATATTGTGCCATGTGTGTGCCCTCATTTGTACACATAAATGTACATGCACACAACCACACATGAGCAAGAGAGAGACAGAGAATGATTTAAAGTATAAGTGAAGTTGTCTGCAGTTTTAGGAAACACTAATCTACATAAAGCATGAGAAGACCCAAGACCCAAGTTGAGGTGGAGCCATGGATGTTCTTAGAACTGATGCCCAACAGACACTGGAGTGGGCAGCTGAACTTGGCCCCTCCCTCTCTCCCCAGTCTTCTCAATGGCACAGGTCTTCCAAATTAGGGATTGTACTTAGTAGTATTCCTATGGTATTTGAGCTGAAGAACATCCTACTAGCTCCCTAAACTCCTTTTCTTCTCTACAAACCAAAGTTATTCATACTTAACACATAAGAATGCTGTTAAAAGGAAATGCCAAGAAATCTGGTGGAAAAAATCACATCCATGGACTTTGTAATAGGTTGTAAGTAAGACAATGTGTTGAGGACTAACTAGTGCCAAGTCCTGAGTTCTTCCTACATCCTAGTGGACAGCTGCGTGCACACCCCTTAATGTGCATAGCAGTGGAGCAAGCACACAGAGCACAAGGGAGAACACCTTTTGAGCAAAGACTGCACATGCCTTTTCAAGCACACGTGTCATTGTGAGACAAGGCAGCTTGATGTTGACTCAGAAGGTGTGTGAGCTTTGGAGCAATGAGGTCTTTCCAGTTATTACATCGGCAGGAGTCCTTAAGTCTGCTCTGCAAATAGGCTCAACAGTTCGCCTCATAGTGAATGTTAAGAAGCATTGTTCATTCGCAGAGTGCAGCCACCCATCTCAGGATCTCCTCAGGTACCTGATTATTACATTTAAAAAGAAGTCATGAGCTATGAGGCATGGACTATGTGTCACACTGGACATGTATCATTTTGGGGGGGGGGTTCATACAAGTCTCAGTGTTGTTGTACATAAGAAAAGGAAAGCTATGGATGTCAAAGTTCTGGGCACAGATTCTGTACTTTTTGTCTTAGCTGTGGCTGAAATGCAAACAGAACAAATTAAGGGAAGAAAGGTTTATCTTGGGGCTACCTCTTTCAGAGAATTCAGTTTATGGTTGTCTGGGGGAATGGCACGGCAGCAACAGTCACGGCAATGGAGTGTTGATCACATGACTGAGAAGAAGAGCAATGAGGGCTGCTGCTGTCTGCTTGTCTAGCTTTCTCCTTTCCTCTGTCACATCCCAACCAGGAACCTAGACTATGGGATGCAACCACCCACATTTCAAGGAGAAGTGATTTCCTGTCTGGAAGTGAGCTCACCAAAGTGCCCAAATGTGTGTCTTACCAGTCTCCTACGTGACATGAAGTCCAAACAACCTGCTGATGAAGATCAGTAGATACTTGCTGCTATCCAGGTGAGAACGTTTGATTTGAAGATTTTTTTCCCATACCGCCTGAATTTTTCAGCCCATGCTACACTGTCATCTTTCTTTTCCAGAGCAAGTGACAGTTTCATACGCATTTTGTCTTAGTGCAGTTTAGAGGAAATAATATTTTTAGACTGTTTCTTCCAATGTCAACCACTTATAGATGAAACGAAAATAATAAGAAAAAGGAGGAGGAGGAGAAAAAGGAAGAGGAGGAAGAAAAGAAGGAAAAGGAGGAAGAGAAGAAGAAGAAGAGGAGGAAGAGGAAGAGGAAATGAAGTGAGAGCTAGGTGGGGAAAAAGATTGTAAAGAAGGAATTTGCTAGCGAGACCACACAGCTAACCCTTGCCACAAGGGTTGTCAGGAGAACCGAGGGTGACAATAGTATGATGTGCACTGTGGTTCAGGGAAGAAGCTTTGTAAGTAACAGAGTCTACATTCTCTTTAAAAGAGAATTAAATGACTGTTGATTGGTTGTTTAACTAGCAGGACTTAACCTTTATTGCTAGTGGTTCTTAACTCGCCCCATTTAAAAGGCAAGGCCCTAGAGATCAAAGGGCATCGCCAACATGTGGAGCCATTGCAAGTTTGCAGGGGGGGGGGGGGGGGTGGAAATCCCCAGAAAAACCATCTTGGTCCCAGACGGCCTCGTCCAAGTAAGCTTGTGAAGAGCACGCACAGGATAAGCAAAGGGCTGGGTGCCATGGCATTTGTTTTCCATTGAATGGGATTAGGGCTTCTGACATGAATGATTAATCACCGCATCGCAGACGCTGACGAACACAGGAAGGAGTCCATGCAAAATGGATGGCGCAAGCCGCCTATGCCAAACAGCTGCTGGGTAGCCCCACCCTCCTGCCCTCTCTGCATCCCCTCAGGTCCCCACTTCTTGCCTCTCTCCTTTGAACTCTGCCTCTCTCTCCCTCTCCCTTTTATTTCATCTCCTCTCTCTCTTCTTCCTACTTCCACACTCTCCTCTCCCTCGGGTATTCCTCACTGATGTTCTTTCTTCCTTTGCCATCTCCTGTCTTACGTCCATGGCAGGTTGGGCAGTGGTAGATGGAGGAGCACAGTGAGAGTTTGCTCGGCAACGGTACAGGAGGCAGCACTGGCAAACCTTGGCTAGGTTGAAACTGCCCTCATAACGCCATCATGTACAAAGGCAATGGTGCAGAAAGTAGCCTTCAATGACAGTTCTGCGGAGCCCCATGCACTTTTTCACGTGAAAACAGAAGAATGAGGATCTTGTGTGCTACTGTCTGAGGGTCTGAGGGCCCTGAGTAATTAATTATTCCCTTTTCATGGAAACATACCGGGACACAGACTACTTCCTCCACCTTTGCTCTACCTCCTGTTTCTTCTGCTTACCACTAGAACACACTTGCCCTTTTAATTATTTGGATTTCAGGAAACTGCTTGCTATAGCATCTCTTTGAAAACGATCTGTTTCCACTTCTTTGAGGAACTACAGCCAACATCCGGGGTTCTGATTTCCCCACCTGATTCCTAGTTTCATAGTGCTTGACAGTATCACTCTTGATCAGCAAGTCCTCAACCACTGGAGTCACCTCAGAAATGCAGGGAAGTGATGACTGCCACCTCCCTCTAGAGTTTCTGATTCAGCAACCTTTGCATGTTATCTAGCAATTGTTCAGATGTTTCCAATCATGTGAGTCTGGAATCAGATTCTAAGAACTATTGTTATGAATGACTTCTTCAAGTTCATCACTCACAGCTCTTTTTGCATGTGTGTGGACATTTCACACCATGGGCAACCATTACAGCTTAGCAAATTTTAGGACTAGTCTCAGTGAAAATGCTACTAAAATTTTGATCAAACATCACAAAAGAGTACAGAACGCAGCCAAGAAAGCCATCTAGGACCAACATTCTGTGCTGGCAACACTTCATGGAGCCCCCCCCCCCCCCTTCCCTAATACCTCTTGATATAAACTCATTTTCTCTGTCTGGTATTTAGCCTTGTCTCAGAATTTACTTTCTTGTGTCAAAGGTGAGGTGCATAAAATATTATAACTGGTCTGTCTTCTTGAAGATGTGATTTGTCTAAGGAAAAAGTGTTATGGAAAAAATAAATAACAGACTGAACTATCTAAGCTAAATGAATTAGCAAGCTTGAAAGACTTCTACCTATTGGAAGGGCACTTTGACTGACTGCCATTAGATGCCCTCTTAGCAGGATGAAATGAAGGAGCTATTGTGATTGAAACTGAATTAATTATATAACTTTTGGTTAATTTGGTTTGATCTCACTATAACATTATGAAACTAGTATATTCACAGTGGTTGTACGGCCCGGGGAGATGACTCAGGGTTAAGAACACTTGCTGCTCTTAAAGGAGACTTGGGTCTGGCTCCTATCACCTATGGAACAACTGACAACCATCTGTAACTCCAGTTCCAGGAAATCTAATGCCGTCTTCTGGCTTCTGTGTGTACAAGGCATGCATGTGGTTCATACACATGCAAGTAGGCAAAACACTAATACACATAAAATAAAATATTTTAAAATTATTGTAGAGAAAAGGAAAGATCCGAGTGAATAAATAATTCATAAACACTACTGAAGTTGGAAGCTTGAGAGGGGCCCTTCTGTTTTGTTTTGTTTTGTTTTTCATTTAATTATACCCAGATATAAGTCTGTATGTATGTGGTAACAACTGCAGAAGTTCTAGGTGGTCAAATAATAATAAAGTGAAACAGGACAGTGTTCTTCCTGGGAGAGAGCCTCCATAGATGCCACTAGATCCTGAGAATAAGGTTTCAATTGACTGCTATTTCAAAGACAGGCTCCACAGGCTAAAGGCCAGTGAAGGAGCTATATAGCAGATTCTTATCAACAGCTCTGTGTGGTGCTGACAGCAACCTCCGTGAGGCTAGCCCAACAGTTTTTCACCCTAAGGACACCCTAACTGCCTCAGTGCATCTGAGTATCTTCCTCAAGATTAAGCTGGGAAAAGGGAAGGAAGAACATTTGCCTCTTATGAGGACATGCCAGCGTTAAGTCCCATAGCGAGATGACTGCTGTAATGCACTTGGTCCCAGACAGCTGAGCTGCCACCTTTAGCTAATGGATGGAAGCCTGAAAAACTTCGGAAATATCAAAGCTTAACATTTTTTTTCCAGCCACATTAATTCACTTATCCTACCCATAATTTAAAAAAATTGCTCATTAAGCTGTTAAAATAGCTTTATATAGAATATAAGAAATGTAGTTGCTTGTTCATGCCTACAGGAGTCTCTAAAGCTTTGTATCTCCTGAGGGTTTTTTTTTTTTTTTTTCATTAGTTGTACCTGAGTGTCTTATTAGCATAGTTTCTGCATATAATTTCCCTTGAGGCTTTTTTTAAGTTGTTCTTAAAGAATGTATGATTAGAGCAAAGTAACTTCCAGTATTTAATAATGTATGGACAGCAAGGTTAGAGTCGCCACAGGAAAGGTACAGTTCATCATTTTGTTGCTACTTCTGTGCAATCAGGACAGGAAGGAAACTTACAGCAGTGTCTAATCCTTCTCTTACCTACTGTCAACCCCCCACTGAGACCTTCCTTCCTATGACATCCTCAAGTACCCGCACCCGCTGAGACCCTCCCTCTTACAACACCCTCATGTACCCAGAGCCTTCCCAGATAAGGCCTTAGAATGGACACAGTGGTAGCCACTTCTGCCTTCCTTGCCAGTGCCTGTTTCCTGTGGGAGAGGCCAGTCTCGACTAAAAGCAATGTCTTAATCCATGCCACACAAGCCTGGTAGGTTAGTCTGAGAGTCTCAGCACTGCACTCTTTCTCAGAACCTAGGAATCTCATCTAAACTCTCCTAGTACAAAGTTCTTCATTTGTATAGTTAAATGATAAGTGAAATTAAAACATGAGTACATGGACATTGTTCTTCTTTCCTGTTCCCCCATCCCGACCTCCCATAAAGAAATTTGTAGGAGTTTATCAGTAGATGAGAAGACTGTTGGTCATGGTGCATTATGGGTAAAAGACTTCATTACACATCTAGCCCATAGACTGCCCACATGTGTCAATCATACCTGGATACAGTGAACTTTCATAATCCATAGTAAAAGTCAAAATTAAATATAAAATGTCTGTATAGGCATGATATAAAGTTATTATTATTTCAAATAATTTCAATTGGGCAAATAGAGCTTAAAATTGTCATCCTTTGTCAGAGGTACCAAAGGCATCTAGTAGTTTTAAAATGTTCAGTCAAGTTATCAAGAAAGAAGTAACATTTCTTGGAGCTTACAAAAAAAAAAAAAAAAAACAACCTGGTGATGGACAGAGGGACTGTTCAGACTAAGGTTATCTGGCAGGAAAGACAACCCTTCCCCAAAGGAAAAAAGTTTTAGGTGTCTGCCTCTCCTCTGTGAGGACAACTTTACATACTCGACTTCGATGAGTCTGAGTGAAACTTGGGAGGATATGTTGTCTAAACTTAGAAGAGCAAAGCTCACTATGTTAGTAATATATGAGGTTCACCTTTTATTAGCAACTCAAAGTCTCCCTACGTTCCTTACAAACTAGGAAAAACACTTAGTGAAATCATTTTTTAAAAAAGTTTGAATTTTGAATAAAGCATAGGTTTAAGCTTTATTTTTCTTTTATCTTTATCTTCTTATCTTTATTGTTTCTGACAATAAAGACACAAACAAAATTATTTTCTTTAAGGCAACATTCCTTTGCAGTGTATACTATAGGAAATATGGCAGAGATCACTCATGTTACATTAGTCTTTTCCTTAAGAAAATATAAACAAATATCTTTATCCTAGAAGGGCATCACTGATGAGAGCCCAAAGCAATCATTCTGCCAAAACTCTAGCATGGCAAATCAGAGAGCTTATTGGGCTTATTTTCAAAGCATGAATGAGAGGTTATCTACAATAGCATGGGTAACCCGAAAATACCTTTATCACCTCAAACTCCAGCACCATCATGGACAATGACTTTCTGTAAGCTGCATCACTGAATCCCATTATCACTTAGCCTTCTACATTCTGTATGCTCTAACATTCCCCAGATCACCATCACACACAGCTGGGAGACGGCGAGAGGGAAGCGTAGTAATATACTAGTTACTTGTCTCATTTCTATGACAGGATACCTAAAAATGCAACATAGGGGAGGAAGGATTTATTTTGTCCCACAGTGCCGTGGCACAGTCCATTGGCATAGGAACATCATGGTGGCACAGGACTGAAGTGGCTAGTCCCACTTTATCCACAGTCAGGAAGCAGGAAAAAAGAAATGCTGTGTTCTGTTCACTTCCTCCTTGTTTATTCATTCTAAAACGCCACCCCATGGAATGGCCTCACCCATCATTAAGGTGAGAGTTCACATACCTTAATTAGCCTAATCTAGACAGTACTTGGCAGGCATGCCCAGAAACTTTCTCCTAAGTAATCCCATATCAAATTGACAATATTAAATGTCCCAGATATGAAAGTCTTGTGACTCCCCCGCCCCGTTTTTTTTTAGCACAGACTGCCAATAGCTTCATCACTGTCATCATAGACATAGATATCACTGTATTATTCTGCTTAATCAACTGCCATGGCTACAGGGTCAAGGCAATCTCGACTCTGAAATAGGTAGAGGACTGTCATTTACTGTCCAGAGATAAAAAGACAGACTACAGCATCATCAAAAATATTTCCGTCCAGTCTTTATGTTTTATATCAAAATGCTGTGAAAGATTTGTTTTAATTTTAGTTTCTCTACATGAATGAAAGTGAGACACACACACACACACACACACACACACACACACATGAATTAGATGCATTTGTATGTGCATGGGGTTACTTCTGTGGCATGGGACACACTGACATATATGTTTGCATGGCCATGAATTCGTTATTCGTCATAGCTTTTTACTAAAAATTACAGTAATTCATTGATTTATTCATAATTTAAAAGGACAAATATGTACACGAAGCTGATTGTAAGCCTGATGGTGCCCTGCCTCCACCTTTCCCACCAGACCTCAGGCTCACTAGTAAGAAGAAGTGTCTCTCAATAATTTTAGCATTTCTTTGGGAACCAATTTCCAAGCTGAAGTACAATGTGCTTGTGCTATTTCTTAGCCTTTCAGTTTTTAACATTATTTCTGACTTCCAAGGATATGAAAATGGAAATGCGTTCATCCTTTTTACAAAACCATCCCTAGTCACATCTGCCAGCACCCGTCTCTTCAAGCAGTGTCCTTTCATGGTTATATAGTGGACTCTGCTTGTCTGGTCATTATGTAACTACAGCTTACTAGAATCTATGTTGTGACTATGATTCTTATAAAACTATAATAGCTCGTTTTCCCCCAAATTAATAATCATCATATTGGTTTTGCTGCTATGACCTTACATCAGCATAGTTTTGTCTGATTTCTTTTTTAATATTTTTTATATTTTACATACACATTTATATTACGTAAAGCAAGAAGAGCCATGAAACAATCAGCAATTATATATATGCTACATTCATAGTGGTTTGGCTATTTGTACTTGGCAACCTTGAGGAAAATATGTTTTCCATCTTCGCAAGTCTAAAATTCTGACTATAATCAATATCTATCATATCTCATCTCTATCATCTTAAAACGCCTATCTAGACCTAAAAACATCTTAACCCCTAAATAACTGACTGATTTTTAACATTGCCTTTGAGTGGCTAAAAATGGAAGTAACCTATCTGTTTCTGGTGTGTTAGGCCTCATTAGCTTGTTTGGAGGATGTTTCTATCCAACTATCCTTCTGGGCTCTCACAGAAGATCTTCCATGTCCAGATGTCACAGCATAACTCAAGATGATTGTTCCCACTCTGAGTCCAGTCCCCATTCCTCTGGCTTTTTTAGGATTTCTTTCTCAAGTGGGAGTTGAGTACATGTTAGTCCTTATAGACAAACATGCCAAGACATTCCTGTGTGTCTTTGTGTCCATGTAGGGCTAGCTCAGTGGATAAGATTTCTGGAGGGAAGGAGAAAAGCATGCTTCTGTTATCTTCTAGCTCCCTACGGGCATCTGATTTTCAGTATCCCATGAGAGGATCATCCTCGGTGGCACCATTCCTTTGTACAAATCCTATGTGTTCTCGCTGAAGTGTCTCTAACCATTCCTGATGAGCCTAGCTTCCACATAGTGGGCTCTCGTAGAACTTTGTTTTATTGTTATTATTTGTTTATTTGTTTTGTTTCTATGCTAGGACTCATTTCCTTGTGCTTAGGACAATATCATGTGCCAATATTTTGTTAATATCCTTTGCTCTTCTTTCTTGTTTTTTGTCTGTCTCTAAATGTTGCTTCTCAATTTTTTTTTTAATTTTTTTAATTTATTTTATTAATTTATTCTTGTTACATCTCTATGATTATCCCATCCCTTGTATCCTCCTATTCTCCCCTCCCTCCCATTTTCCCCTTATTCCCCTCCCCTATGACTGTTCCTCAGAGGGATTACCTCCCCCTGTATATGCTCATAGGGTATCAAATCTCTTCTCGATGACCGGCTGTCCTTCCTCTGACTGCCACTAGGTCTCCCCCTCCAGGAGACATAGTCAAATGTGAGGCACTAGAGTACATGAGAAAGTCATATCCCACTCTCCACTCAAGTGTGGAGACTGTCCTGTCCATTGGCTAGATCTGGGTAGGGGTTTAAATTTTACCACCAGTATTGTCCTTGGCTAGTGCCTTAGTTTGAGCGGGACCCCTGGGCCCAAATCTGCCTAACATAATGTTCTACTTGTAGAACACTGGATCCTTCTACATTGCTATTCTCACATGGTTCTCTCACCTAGAGTCCCAGTAGGATGTCCTCCCCTCTGTCCCAGTTTCATGGTAAGGGAAGGCTTTTGTGGGACATGCCCCTTGGGCTAGTATGCAGATATAAGTGAGTATATACCATTTGAGTCTTTCTGCTTCTGGGTTAACTCACTCATTATGATCATTTCTAGCTCAATCCATTTATCCACAAATTTCGGGAATTCCTTGTTTTTAATAGCTGAGTAGTATTCCATAGTGTATATGTACCACAGTTTCTTTATCCATTCTTCTACTGAGGGACACTTAGGCTGTTTCCATGATCTGGCTATTATGAATAAGGCTGCTATGAACATGGTTGAGCAAATTTTCTTATTCTGTGCTGGTGCATCTTCTGGGTATATTCCAAGGAGTGTAATAGCTGGGTCTTAAGGAAGCCATATTCCCAGTTTTCTGAGATAGCACCAGATAGATTTCCAAAGTGGTTGTACTAGTTTGCATTCCCACCAGCAATGAAGGAGTGTTCCTCTCTCCCCACATCCTCTCCAGCATGTGGTGTCGCTTGAGTTTTTGATCTTAGCCATTCTGATGGGTATAAGATGGAATCTCAGAGTTGTTTTGATTTGCATTTCCCTGATGACTAAGGAGGTTGAGCATTTCTTTAAGTGTTTCTCAGCCATTTGATATTCTTCTGTTGAGAATTCTCTGTTCAGTTCCAAGCCCCATTTCTCAATTGGGTTATTTGGTTTGGTGGTGTTTAATTTCTTGAGTTCTTTATATATTTTGGATATTAGACCTTTGTCAAATGTAGGGTTGGTGAAGATCTTTTCCCAGGCTGTAGGCTGTCGCTTTGTTCTCTTGACAGTGTCTCCAGCCTTACAGAAGCTTCTCAGACTCATGAGGTCCCATTTATTCATTGTTGACATTAAGGCCCGGGCTGTTGGTGTTCTGTTCAGGAAGTTGTCTCCTGTGCCAATATGTTCCAGGCTCTTCCCCACTTTTTCTTCTAACTGACTTAGTGTCTCTGGTTTTATGTTGAGGTCTTTAATCCACTTGGATTTGAGTTTTGTGCAAGGTGACAAATGTGGGTCCAGTTGCATTTTTTTACACATAGACCTCCAGTTAGACCAGCACCATTTGTTGAAGATGCTATCCTTTTTCCATTGAATGGATTTAGATCCTTTGTCAAAAATCAAGTGACCATATGTGTGTGGATTCATATCTGGGTCTTCAATTCGATTCCACTGATCCACTAGCCTGTTGCTGTGCCAGTACCATGCTGTTTTAATTACTATTGCTTTATAGTACAATTTGAGATCAGGTGTGCAGATTCCTCTGGAGCACCTTTTATTGTACAAGATTGTTTTTGCTATTCTGGGTTTTTTGTTTTTCCAAATGAAGTTCAGAATTGAACTTTCAATGTCTTTAAAAAATTGTGTAGGTATTTTGATAGGGATTGCATTGAATCTGTAGATTGCTTTTGGTAGGATGGCCATTTTTACTATGTTAATTCTCTAGATCCATGAGCAAGGAAGATCCTTCCATCTTCTCATGTCATCTTCAATCTCCTTCTTCAGAGTTTTGAAGTTTTTTTCAAACAAGTCCTTCACTTGCTTAGTTAGAGTAACTCCTCGATATTTTATATTGCTTGTGTCTAATGTGAAGGGTATGGCTTTCCTAATTTCTTCCTCTGCAAGCTTGTCATTTGTGTATAGGGAGACTACAGACTTTTTTTGAGTTAATTTTGTATCCAGCCAAATTGCTGAAAGTGTTTATCAGCTGTAGGAGTTCTCTGGTGGAATTTTGAGGGTCACTTATGTACACTATCATATCGTCTGCAAATAGGGATAGTTTGACTTCCTCCTTTCCCATTTGGATACCCATTATCTCCTTTTGTTGTCTTATTGCTCTGGCTAGAACTTCGAGTACTATATTGAAGAGATATGAAGAGAGTGGGCAGCCTTGCCTTGTTCCCGATTTTAGAGGAATTTCCTTGAGTATCTCACCATTGACTTTGATTTTGGCTATTGGCTTGCTGTATATAGCCTTTATTATGTTGAGGAAAGTGCCTTGTATCCCCGATCTCTCTAAAACTTTAAACATGAATGGGTGTTGGATTTTATCAAATGCTTTCTCTGCATCTAAAGAGATGATCATGTGGTTTTTTTCTCTTCAGTTTGTTTATATGGTGGATTACATTGATGTATTTCCGTATATTAAACCATCCCTTCATGCCTGGAATGAAGCCTACTTGGTCATGAGGAATGATATCCTTTATGTGTTCTTGTATTCGTTTTGCAAGAATTTTATTTAGTATTTTTGCATCGATGTTCATAAGAGAAATTGGTCTGAAATTCTCTTTCTTTGTTGAGTCTTTGTGAGTTTTACGTATCAATGTGACTATGGCCTCATAGAATGAATTTGGTAATGGTCCATCCCATTCTATGTTTTGGAGTAGCTTGAAGAGTATCGGTATTAGATCGCCTTTGAAGGTCTGGTAGAATTCTGCACTAAAACCATCTGGCCCTGGGCTTTTTTTTTTTTTTTTTTTTGGTTGGGAGACTATCAATGATTGCTTCTATTTCTGTAGGGGAAATGGGACTATTGAGCTTGTTTATCTGTTCTTCACTCAACTTTGGCAAGTGAAATTGATCAAGAAAATCGTCCATTTCCCTTAGATTTCCAAATTTTGTGACATATATGCCTTCAAAGTAGGATCTTATGATTCTTTGTATTGCTTCAGTGTCTGTTGTTATGTCTCCCTTTTCATTTCTGATTTTGTTGATTTCAATACTATCTCTCTGCCTTTTAGTTAGTTTGGCTAACGGTCTCTCTATCTTGTTGATTTTCTCAAAGAGCCCCCTCTTGGTTTTGTTGATTCTTTGGACTGTTTTCTTAGTTTCTAATTTGTTAATTTCAGCCCTGAGTTTGATTATTTCTAGACTTCTACTCCTTTTGGGTGTTTCTGCTTCTTTTTTTTCTAGGGCTTCCAGCTGTTTTGTTAAGTTGCTCTTGTGCTATGTTTCCAATTTCTTTTTAAAGGCACTTAGTGCTATGAATTTTCCTCTTAACACTGCTTTCAATGTATCCCACAAATTTGGGTATGTTGTTCCCTCATTTTCATTGAATTTCAGAAACTCCTTGATTTCTTTCTTTATTTCTTCCCTGACCCATGTGTCATTTAGCTGAGAGTTGTTTAGTTTCCACGTGCGTGTAGCTTTTTGTTGTTTCTGTTGTTGTTGAATTGCAGCCTAAGAGCATGGTGATCTGATAGGACACAAGGTATTATTTCAATCCTCTTGTATCTGTTGAGGCCTGCTTTGTGACCTACGATGTGATCAATTTTGGAGAAGGTTCCATGGGGTGCAGAGAAGAAGGTCTATTCTTTCTTGTTTGGGTGAAAGGTTCTATAGATATCTGTTAGATCCATTTGACCCATGGCATTGGTTAATGATGTTATTTCACGGCTTAGTTTCTGTTTCAATGACCTATCCTTCAGTGAGAGTGGGGTGTTGAAGTCTCCCACTATTATTGTGTGGTGATCGATGTGTGGTTTAAGTTTTTTAGCAGATCTTTTACAAATGTGGGTGCCCTTGTATTGGGAGCATAGATGTTCAGAATTGTGATGTCATCTTGGTTGACTTTACCTTTGATGGGTATGAAGTGTCCTTCTTCATCCCTTTTGATTAATTTTGGTTGAAAGTCTATTTTGTTTGATATTAAAATGGCTACGCCTGCTTGCTTCTTGTGACCATTTGCTTGGAATATTTTTTCCAACCTTTTACCCTGAGGTAATGCCTATAGTTATAGGTGAGATGTGTTTCTTGAATGCAGAAGAATGTTGGATCTTGTATATGCACCCATTCAGTTAGTCTGTGTCTTTTTTTTTTTTTGGAGAATTGAGACCATTGATGTTGAGAGATATTAACGACCAGGGACTGTTAAGAGTCTTAATTTTGATGTTGTTTCCAATCGAGTGTTTGTGTAGTTGTGTTTTTGCCATGGTATAGTTATCTATTTCCTGAGTAGTTTTGGTTGTAGCTTGACCCTTTCGGATGGAGTTTTCTTTCTAGTATCTTCTGTAAAGCTGGATTTGTGGATAGGTACTGTTTGAATTTGTTTTTGTTATGGAATATTTTGTTTTCTCCATCAATGGTTATTGATAGTTTTGCTGGGTAAAGTAGTCTGGCCTGGCATCTGTGGTCTCTTAGGGTTTGGAGGATCTCTGTCCAGGCTCTTCTGGCTTTTATGGTCTCTGCTGAGAAGTCGGGTGTAATTCTGATAGGTTTGCCATTGAATGTTATTTGGCCCTTTTGCCTTGCAGCTTTTAATATTTTTTCTTTGTTCTGTATGTTTTGTGTTTTGATTATTATGTGACAGGCAGTTTTTCTTTTCTGGTCAATTCTATTTAGTGTTCTCTAGGCCTCTTGTATGTTTATAGGCATCTCTTTCTTTAGATTGGGGAAATTTTCTTCTATGATTTTGTTGAGAATAGTTTCTGGGCCTTGGAGTCTGATATCTTCTCTTTCTTCAATGCCTATTATCCTCAGATTTCTTCTTTTCATGGTGTCCTTAATTTCTTGGATGTTTTGTGTCAGGAGTTTTCCAGATTTGGCATTTTCTTTAATGATTGCTTCAAGATCTGTGATTGTGTCTTCTAGACCTGAGATTCGTTCTTCCGTCTCTTGGATTCTGTTAGAAAAGCTCACCTCTGTGTTGCTCGCCTTCTTCTCTGAGGTCTCACATTCTCGTTTTTCTTCTGTCTGTGTGTTTATCATTGAACCCATTTTCGTCTTCAGATCTTGAACTGATTTTTTTATTTCTTTCACCTGATTTTTTGTATATTCCTGAGTTTCTTCCATTGCCTCTTTATAGGTCTTCAGACCTTGAACCGTTTTATTTATTTCTTTCATCTGGTTGTTTGCATTTTCCTGAAATTTTTCCAGTTCCACTCTATGTGCTTCTTTTATGTCTTTCACCTGATTGGCTGCATCTTCCTGTATTTGATTACGAATTTTATTTGTTTCCTCCATTAATATGCTCCTTATTAAGGATTTGAGGTCATTTTCTTGTATTTCCATTGTATTTGAGCTTTCTGGGTTGTTTTCTTTGGGATAGCTGGAAACTGGAGACGCCATGTTGTTTTGGGTTTTTTTGCGTATGCTTTTACGCTGTCCTTTAGACATCTTGCCGGCTTTGTTCTTGTTTGGTAGCTTCCCGAGTTGGATGGAGGGAGTCTGATGATAGATTCACTTGTTTTCTCACAATTTCCATAGGCTGGAAACTCTAATGCTTCACTGTTGTGGATGGCAGGTAGTTAGCCCTGTTGTTTTGGGCTCTCACAGCCAGTGATCTTCAGCTCCCCTGTGCCGTGGGTCCTGCAATCGTTCTGGGTCTCTGGATGAGTGTTGGGTCACGCCAAGGTATCTCCAGCCTTCTGGGTTACCTGCCAAGTCCAGCCAGGGACACTGAGCCCGAACCACCCTCAGAGCTCAGCTAGAATCTCATGGCCTGAACCATCTGCCGAGCTCAGCTAGGAATTATGGGCTCAAAATACACACAGGGTCCAGCCAGAATTTTTGGTCTGGAACTGCGCACCAAGCTCAGCTAGGAGATTTTGGCCAAACTGTGTGCCGTGGTCAGTTATTGACTCAGGCCCGAACTATCCGCCCAGCTCAGCCAGGAATTCTGGATTCAAACTGCACACTGTGTCCAACCAGAGTCTTAGAGCCGGGACTGTGCCAAAAGCTCTACTAGAGTCTCTGGGCCCAATCTGTCTGCCAAGCACGGTTAGGGACTCTGGCCCTAAACTGCATGCTGAGCTCCACCTGAGTCTCCGGGGCAGAATTGTACACCAAGCTCAGCCAGGGACTATGGACCAACACTGCACGCTGAATTCATCCCAGGACTCCGGGCCTATACTGCGTGGATAGTCCAGCCAGAGTCTTAGGGCCGCCAAGCCTGTGTGCACAGCTCAGGAAGAATCTCTGGGCCTAATCTGCCCAGGAAGTCCAGCTAGGGCCTCTGGGCTGAATCTGCGTGCTGACCTCAGCCTGAGTCAGTGCCCCAAACCTGCCCGCTGAGGTGACCTAGTTTCTTGGGCAGAACTGCTCGTTGATGTGAGCTAGCGCCTCCAGTGGGACTGAGCTCTCCGCCCAGCCTGCGTCACAGCAGGTGAACTGCGGCTGCGCTAACCTCGTGCCTTCAGTGGGACTGAGCGCTCTGCCCAGCCTGCGTCATAGCAGGTGAAGTGCGGCTGCGCTGATCTGGCGCCTTAGGTCGACCTGAGCGCTCCGCCCAGCCTGCCTCACAGCAGGGGAGCTGTGTCTGCACTGAGCTGTTGCCTTGGGCAGAATTGCTTGCTGCGCTGAGCCAAGGTCTCCACAGCAGTGCGCCCTGAGCTGTACCCGGGACTCTGGGGCTGAACTGTCCGCCGAGTCCAGTTTGGGTCACAAGGCACCACGCGACCCAAATCCTGTCCAGTGTCCCCTCTCCCGCAGCAACTCCCACCAGCCACCACAGTAACCGTCTCCACTGGAAGGCTCTGAGCTGCAAACCTCAGTCGCTGCGGCTGGTGCCGTTGGTGCTGCCGCTGCTGCTCTGCTCTGAGAAAATCCGCACTCCTCCCGTGTACAGGGGCACACAGGTCCTCCGCACCCTGGTCCTTCCGAACCGTGGAGCACTCCTGCTGCCGTGGTGTCGGGCCCTTGGTGTTCCTGGCTCAGAAATGTGTGCAATTCCCTGAATTGTTCACTGGAGTTTCCAAACACGGTCCACACTGCTCACCGCCATCTTGGATTCCCTGCTTCTCAATTTTTATTATTGTGTTTCTAAAAAAAAGTTTTTCTCTCCTGTTTATTTCCTTTGCACAAGTACGTGTGCATGCATGCACAAGCACACACCCACACCAGTGCACAACCACACCCATTCAACACACATACACTCACAAAACAAAGACGAATTCATAGAGATTTCTGCTTTGCAAATTATTATGCATAGGATATTGTCCTTGGCTTATTCATGCAGCCATTATATCTTTGCATATTAATTGTAGAAAATTTCAACTAGTCTCTGTAATTTTCTGTTTCTTTCAAACATTTTCCCCTCCCTGTTCCTTTCTGTTCTTCCCGCTCCAACTCTTTTTCCTCTGGCCACTGTAGGTTCTTATACACACATGCACAAAAGTGATATTTTTTTTTAAAAAAAGAAGACTGAAAGAGGAAACTGATTTCTGAAAATCTTGAGTAAAAAAGATGCATCTTTGTTCTCTTGGCAGTGTCACCTGCCTCACAGAAGTTTCTCAGCCTCATAAGGTCTCATTTATTAATTGTTGACATCAAGGCCTGGGCTGTTGGTGTTCTATTCAGGAAGTTGTCTCCTATACCTATGTGTTCCAGACTCTTCCCCACTTTTTCCTCTAATTGGGATAATGTCTCTGGTTTTATGTTGAGGTCTTTAATCCACTTGGACTTGATTTTTGTGCATGGTGACAAATAGGGATCTAACTGCATTTTTCTACATGTAGACATCCAGTTAGACCAGCACCATTTGTTGAAGATGCTGTCGTTTTTCCATTGAATGGATTTGGCTTCTTTGTCAAAAATCAAGTGACCAACTGTGTGCAGATTCATCTCTGGGTCTTCAGTTCGATTCCATTGATCCACTAGCCTATTGCTGTGCCAGTACCATGCTGTTTTAATTACTGTTGCTCTATAGTACAGCTTGCAATCAGGTATGGAGATTCCTCCAGAGGATTTTTTATTGTATAGGATTGTTTTTGCTATTCTGGGCTTTTTGTTTCTCCATATGAAGTTGAGAATTGTTCTTTCAATATCTTCAAAATATTTTGTAGGTATTCTGATAGGGATTGCATTGAATCTGTAAATTGCTTTTGGTAAAATGGCCATTTTTACTATGTTAATTCTCCCGATCCACAAACAAGGTAGATCCCACCATCTTCTGATGTCATTTTCAATCTCTTTCTTCAGAGATTTAAAGTTTTAAAGATCTTCACCAACCCTTCATCTGACAAAGGTCTAATATCCAAAATATATAAAGAACTCAAGAAATTAAACACTACCAAACCAAATAACCCAATAGAGAAATGGGGCTCTGAACTAAACAGAGAATTCTCAGCAGAGGAATATAAAATGGCTGAGAAACACTTAAAGAAATGCTTGACCTCCTTAGTTATCAGGGAAATGCAAATCAGAACAACTCTGAGATTCCATCTTACACCCATCAGAATGGCTAAGATCAATAACTCAACTGACACCACATGCTGGCGAGGATGTGGAGAGAGAGGAACACTCCTTCATTGCTGGTGGGAATGCAAACTAGTACAACCACTTTGGAAATCTATCTGGCGCTTTCTCAGAAACCTGGGAATAGGGCTTCCTCAAGACCCAGCTATTCCACTCCTTGGAATATACCCAGAAGATGCACTACCACACAACAGGGACATATGCTCAACCATGTTCATAGCTGCCTTATTCATAATAGCCAGAACATGGAAACAGCCTACGTGTCCCTCAGTAGAAGAATGGATAAAGAAACTGTGGTATATTTACACTATGGAATACTACTCAGCTATTAAAAACAAGGAATTTCCGAAATTTGTGGACAAATGGATTGAACTAGAAATTATCATAATGAGTGAGTTCACCCAGAAGCAAAAAGAGTCAAATGGTATATACTCACTTATATTGAGACACTAGTCCAACGGGTACGCCCCCATGAAAAACTTTACCTACCAGGAAAGTGGGTCAGAGGGGAGAAAATCCTATTGAGACTTCAGGGGTGAGAAGCCTGGGAGAATGAGGAAATAGAAGGATCCAGAGGGTCATGGAAAACTACAGGCCGGTCTGGGTCCTGGGGTCCTCCTCAAACTATGGCACCAGCCAAGAAATATATAGGCAGTAAACTTCGAACCCCTACCCAGTCTAGCCGATGGACAGGACCTTCTCCACCATTAAGTGGAGAAAAAGATCTGACTTTCACACAAACTCTGGTGCCCCATATTGGACCATGCCCCTTGGAATGGGGAGGCCTGGTGGCACTCAGAGGAAAGATAATAAGTCACCAAGAAGAGACTCGATACCCTAGGAGCATATACAGGGGGAGGAGGTCCCCCTCAGTCACAGACATAGGGGAAGGGAGTAGAGGGGGGAAGCGGGAGGGAGGAAAGAAAGGGAGGATACAAGGGATGGGATAACAATTGAGATGTAATATGACTAAATTAATAAAAAAAAATTTAAAAAAATGCATCTTGTAAGCCAGGCATTAATGTACCCTACATGAGATAATAGCTGTTTTTATCCTTTGGTGATTTCACATTTGATTCATAAGGACTAATGTAAAACAATCCTGGTAAGATTATTAAAAAAATAACCAAATGTAATCAACCCCCACAGGCAAAGCCAGGATTCAACAAACTACATCTTTCAGCTATGCATTCCAGCTCTTGCCCAAGCCTCAGCCCTGGCTGCTATTGGCAGAAGAAAAGATGAACAAACAAAAAGCCAGCATCTTTATTGGATGATGGGATGCTGCAGAGCCTAACCATCAAGGCCACATAAAGTTCTAATTCTAGTAACTTATTAAATGGGACTGTCCTCATGACCTCACACAGAGAGAACACTGATAGACTAAGACAATACAAGTGAACAGAAAGCTCACTTTTCACCACTAATATCTGGCCTGGGACTGAGGCTTGTCACTCCTACCAACAACAAGGCATCAGGTAGCAAGGAAGAGAGAGAGAGAGAGAGAGAGAGAGAGAGAGAGAGAGAGAGAGAGACAGACAGACAGACAGACAGACAGACAGACAGACAGACAGACAGACAGAGACAGAGAGACAGAGACAGAGAGACAGGATGATGTTGTGGTAGTGTCAGAATGTTTAAAAATTGTGGAGCAACATTTCCAGCAAGAACGTTGTTGTGGAGCATGCTAAGCAACTGCATACCTACTCGTTGCAGCACTGAGAAGCACTGCATTGTTGGTCACCAGTAGGTGGTGTGTGTGTGGGTAAGCATTAAGAAGAAAAGCACAATGCAGAGATTGCTTTAGGCATCTAGAATGTTTATGTGAGCATCTCTTAGTTTGCCTCACTATAGTTATGTCTAACACCGAGAGAGTTTGAAATGCTTTGATTGCTTGCTTTACACTTGAGGAGTAAAGGCTTTGGCTTGCCTGGATAGCTCAACTCCTTGGGGCCTAAGCTGGCCTCTGTTCCTCAACCAGAGGTGTATCCACATGCTTTGTCGTGTTGCCCATTACAGCTTCTCCTGCCTGGGCCGTCTTTACAGGACATGGAGGCGTCTCAGGCAGGAATATTTCCTGTTAGAAGAGTTTCACTGCTACTAGAGAATTACTGAATACTTATCCAGAACAAGCCTTGGGTGACTGAGAAAGAGACCGAGAAGGTGTTTCTTCAGGTGTGATGAAGTATTGTGCATGAAAGATCTGGAAAGTGTATGAAAATAAGCCCGGAAATAAGATACCATCATGGTCTTCACCCCTTTCAGGAGCCGACACAGACAAGTACTTATGGCTTCTAGAGAAAGGATGGACATAGTTCCATGTTTCTGAGAAATTTTCTAGAAGTGATATTGTCACTTGTCATCTGGTTTCGTCAAACCAAAACGTGAAAAGGTATCTCTTAGCCTTTTTTAATATTTAGTCTGCATTGGGTCAACTCAAGTAGATTTAAAATCACCTAGGAGATGCTTCTCTGAGGACTTCTGTGAGAGTGTTTCCAGAAAGGTTTAACTGAGGAAAGAAAACCCACTGAGGTCCCACGGTGATTAAAGAGATAAGAGACCTGTGTATGAACTCACCTTTCTCTGCTTCCACTGCATTCACGCTCACCACCGTGCCTTCTCCAGCATGGGGCGGCCTGGTGCTGTAAGCCAAAACAACCCTCCCTTCCTTCTGTTAGTATTCCAGGCATTTTGTCATGACAAGGGGAAGAGTAAGACATCTTCTCGAAAGGTCCTTGAATGCCGTCACTTTCCATGATTTTAATTCTCACAACACAAATAAAGGTCTCTTGAGTAGGGGTGGGGGTTGGAGAGGACAGGAGAATGAGCAATGAAGCACAGAGCACCCCTCCCTTCACTCTCATTAGATGCTTCAACCTTCACTACTAAATATGCTCCTGACCTTGTGGGACAAAGTCTCGAAGCAAATTTCTCATTTGCTGGCCTCTCCCTGGGCCCTTCTGCGACATACTGTCGCTCAGACAAGTACTGTTCTTAATGGGTTTATGGGAAAGGCTTGGCCTGCCTTTCCATCTGCACCTTCTGCTGGCTCCCTCCGCAAAGCACTAGCTTGCCATACGACATTCCCTTGAATTATTTAGATTGGTAAATCTTTCTGCATCTCACATCTTTAGTCCATCTGTTAGTCGGAGCTTCGCCTTTATAGGAAGTGTCCTTTATGCATGCTGGCATCTGTCAGCAGTACACTTCCCTCTTTTATTCATGATCTTCGATGGGAGAGGGTACAAGCTGCAGAAACACTGCATGCCTGGTACGCATTTCATTTTAATGGAAGATTACATGACTGTGGCGTTGGTTTATCACCTTGCTCCGCACGCAACCATTCATCACCTGGCAGGCCCTCACCCGGCCCTGATCGGAAGCGCTGGCCTCCTGCAGCCTCTTGGTCCCTGCTTTAATGCAGAAAGTTGGCTTAATGGGGAAAATCATACTGCTCCTTAAAAGGTAGATAAAAGGTCATGGGAAAAGAAAGGGACATGGGAGAATCAAGGCCAAGGGTGAGAAAAAAGGTCCTGCGCATGGGCAGATACCCAGATGCTGATATAGACTCTATTTTCTAAAGGCAGGGTAGCTAGTCTCAGAGAGGCCTGCTCATCTGATTTCCATTTAGGATGTTATTTTTAAAAAGCCTTTATAATCATCTCTCCTATAATTTAAACTACACCCTGGTACCAAAATGTTAGCATTTTGATATTTTATCCCTAAATAAGCAACAATATACAGCCAACCTAAATAAGGTGATGGTGTCATGTTCTAGTTGCCTGAACATTCATGGTTTATGCCTACTTTAGATGAATCAATAGTAATTGACGATTATCACTGTCTTCCTCTCACAGAAATGTGGTGTTTTGAATGAGACTGTATGGCCACCTTAATGCTAAGCCATACGGGCATCTGCTCTGGCTCTTTAACTGGCCACTCCTAATATGCTCTGTGTTGGCAATTGTGTTTACCTCTCCCTTGGTGAAGTCTTGCTACCCTGCTATTGAAGGAATAAATTCATACTCCAAGAGGAAAGGTATGATTTGAAAGAAATCTGTAAGAATTTAATGAAGGTTATAATTTGTATGAAAGGTAAGATTTGCATGTGTGCACATGCACATGTGTATGTGAGTCCATGAGAGCACACACACACACACACACACACACATATGTGCACATACATGGAGGCCAAAGGTCAATGCCATGTGTCTTCCTAGATAGTTCTCCTGCTTAGTTTTTTGAGACAGTCTCTCACTGAACTGACAGCTCACTATTGAACCTACACACCTGGCCACTGAGGCCCAGAGATCCTCCTGTCACTGCCTCCCCTGTGTGGGACCTACAAGTATGTAGCCCTGAGCCCAGCTCTTTACTATCAAACTTGAATCCCTGTGCTTACACAGTGAGCACTTTACTCTAGAGCCATCTCTCTAGCCCCTGGAAAATATTTTCTCTTTCTATATTGAGTTTTTCTGATATAGCACTGAATCAGTTATCTAAATATTTAATAAGTACCATATTTTTCAGACTATAAGATGCACCTGACCATAAGACGTACCCAGTTTTTACAGCAGTAAAACAAGAAAAACAGTAAAAACAACGATCAGACAAAAGGCACACCCTAATTTTTCTCCCACTTTGGTGGGGGGGGGGCGGGGAGGGGAGTGTGTCTTATGGTCCAAAAGATACGCTATTTACCATACACCACACACTTTCCTTGATACAGACAGTATGTAAACAAGGCAAGCTTCTTTGCTCTCTGAGAGCCTGTAATATTTTTATTGAGAGTCCCCTATGGCTTACTGTGCATTGGTGACAGATGGGTGGTGTGTTCGAGGCTAGAAAGAACATAGATTTCTTTTCTTAAGTGGAAGCAAATTAGTAGAATTGGACATAGAATAGATATAGGATACAATGGAGCAGCACCAGCTCTGAGAGCTGCAGATACACTGGCTCTTAAGGTGGACTATGTCGCTCCCTTTCATAGCAGTAATGCCTTTTAAAGAAGAATAAAGGCTTGGGTCCTGAAATTCATTAAAGGGACCTAAACAAAACCTTTCAGAAAGTAATAATGACATATATGGATCACTCCTGTAAGCACACAAGAGAATCCTCTCATGTGGAAGAAAGCTGGAGGGAAGGAGGAAGGGAATATCCTGGGCGTTCGAGGTGGCTCAGTGGGCAAAGGTGCTTGCCACACAAGTCTCACGGCCTGAGTTGAATCCACAGAACCCACAAAAAGGTGGAAGGACAGAACCAACGCCACAAAGTTGTCACACAAGCTCTAATGCATAATGTGGTATATATACATATACACACATGTGCATACAGAAACAGATACCAACCTTTCCTATCTCCATCTCAAATCTCTATGGGACATGTGAACCTAGCATGAAGATATATAGAATTAGAATTTGCTGAACATGTTTTCAGTTTAACCTTCTAAATCTATTAACCTTTCTACTTTTCTGACAATATTTAAATTTTTCCTCTCTCTCTCTCTCTCTCTCTCTCTCTCTCTCTCTCTCTCTCTCTCCCCCCCCCCTCTCTCCATACAAACATTGAATCCAAGGCCGTCTGTATTCTTAGGGTACTGTTCTATCACTGAAATATCTGCTAGTCCTTATTTATTTGAGATGGAGTCTTGCTATATAGCCTAGCTTGGCATTACCCTCCTTGGTCGCAGAAATACAACTGTGTGCCACCATTTCTATCTTTTTTTTTTTTTATTGTTTTAAGTGTTTCTCTGTTCAAAGTATATTAATGCCACATAATATATTTCTCTGAACATATTATTAATAATAAGACTGTTAAAGCTTTCTTCTTTCTAGGATGTCCTTAGCTTCCTATAATTCCTTCATGTTCACTTGTTGATTTTATCCTGCCTTTAATGTTAAATGTTTTTATAAAATATAAGTTGACCTTTAAAAGTCCATTTATAAGACTTACTCAAAAGCCAACCAAGAGTTCCATGAGGGAGTCCTGGGGAGGACTTGCTGGTTGTTTTGAATTAGTCTCTGCTTACAGAGGAACCATGAAGGGACCATGAGTGTTCAAGGTATAATCCCTAAGTACTGGTTTCATAAGTCTTTTTTGATGGACATCAGTTTGCTGAAGGAAGCAGCCTCTTATCTTCCTGGAGGGCCTAATATATCAGTATTTTTTCAGTACAGCGACTGGGGAAGCTGGAGCATCTCAGGGTCAAGGCAGAACACGTTTATGTCAACCCTATTCCTGGGAGACTGCAATCTTCTTTCTCTAATGTGTCTCACCTTCCCTTCCTGCAACTTATGTCTCATTTTCTCCGGGGTAAAGACTTCATGTCCCTCTCAGGTGGACAGGAAGTGGTCACATGTAAGAGACAGCTGGAAGAAAGACCTACTGGACAGCAAGCCCACTTTCACACACGCTCTCCATTTCAAACTCTTCAGGGCCTCATTTTCAGGGATGAAGTGTCCCCACTTCCCAAGACTTTGTAGGCTTGCAAGTCAGAGTGGAGTGGCTGTGTCATGGCCTCAGTATTCAAGGCTTGGCTTTGGGTGCTCTGCAAGTGAATTACAAGTAACCCATCCACTTTCTCCTTTTCCAGAATGCTATCACTGGCTTTCAGTAGCAAGATGGTCTTCTCTCTGCTTTTGAGTTTATGGATTGAGATCTTATTAAAAATTACTCTACAGAATTATAGTGGAGTTTCAGGAGGGAACAGAAAAAAAAAATCTGTGCTCTATTTTCTAGCTTTAACTGGAAATCTTTTCTCTTTTCCAGGAAAAAGTTTTCTGGTCATTCTTGCATGTCTCCTCGTGGAAAGATACTAGATTTTTTGTTACACTGAATACCCTTTCATAACATGACCCACTGAATTCTGAATTGTTTCAAATATGAAATAATAATGTAAAACATAAGATCCATGGAAGTAAGGCTACTTCTTATGTCTTTACCAAGTAGGTGATAATAAAAAAATGATGCATTGATATTATGTGATTGTAGTGCTTAGAATACTAATGACATAGTTAGGGTTTGCTTTCTACTACCCAGAAGATTTGCCAGGGATCACTAAGGAAAAATAAAAGGGCTGCTGTTATTTTATTGTGCTGGTTGGGGTTTTTTTTTTCTTTTCTTTTTTCTACTTGACAAAAATCTAGAGTCATTTGGAAAAAGGGAAGAGATCTCCCCTGAGAAAATTCACTCACCCAATTAGCTGGTATACAAGTCTGTGGTGCATTGTCCTGATGTGAGAGGGTTCATCTCACAGTGGGCTGTGCCATTACTGGGAAGTTTGTCTTGGATTGCCCAAGAAAGGAGGTTGAACAAGCAAGTAAGCAGTGTTCCTTCATGACCTCTACATCAGTTCCTTCTGTCTTAGTTCCTTCCTCCAAGTCTTGCCCTGCTTGAGTTCCATCTCTGATTTCCCTTACTGATGTAGAGTAACCTGAGAGTTGTAAGCTGAAGCAAACCCTTTCCTCCCCAAGTTGACTTGCTATAGTGTTTTATAGCAATAGAACCCCTAACTAATACAGAAATTGGTACCAGGAGTGGGGCTGGGCTATGAGTCGGCTGAATATGTTTTAATGGGAAGATTGTGAAAGGATTTTAACCTTTGCACTAGAAAAGCTATTGAGGATTCAAATCTTGCTGAGCTACTATAGGAACTCTATCAAGGCTATTTCTGTGATATTTGAATTAATAATTGCTAAAGCATAACCTTTGCTTTGCTCAGAAACTTGATTCTGGTCAACTGGGACTGAATAATATACTGAAATTAAGAAAAGACCACCATCACCAAGTCCAAATCTTTTAGAAAATGTTTCTTCAGGGTCAGCACACACAAGCTGTGGTCCAGAGGGACCAAATCTGTTCTTTGTTATTGGAGACAAACTTGGTAATACATAAGAGATTCCCAGATGGTAATGGCAGAATTTCTGAAAATGGACAGGAGAGACCATTGGTGAAAGTGCAAGTCTCAGTTGCAGTAGATGCATTGAGGGTCATAAAAAGAATTTGCGGCTTGACATCATGTGGCAAGTGAGGGTCCCCAGTGAGAATCAATGAGAGGGTGTTGGTAAAGGTACAGCCGAAGCAACCAGCATAGCGGAGGGGAGGAGGCCTGATCCTGGGACACAGCTCTGCTTGCTATAGAAGATGAAGCTGCAGAAGTGGCGCAAGGCCCTTGGAGGAGCCCAGAAGATCATGATTGAATCCCAGATTTCTGACACTGAGCTTTTTGTGCTTAGTAGTTTTGATCTTGCTTTGATTTGATTGTGACTGGGCCATGGTTATTCTGTCTTAGAATAATAAAGTGCTAACTTATTCTGATTTTACAAGAGCTGACAGTTGTATAAAGTTGGAAATTTTAAAAAGATTTTGGAGTTTTAGGAAGACTTGTTATGTTTAAAAAGATTGGGCTATTAAAATGTTTGAATTTTTAAAGACATGGGACTTTTACAACCGAATGATGTTTGTATTGTTATATGAAATCTTAGGAGTGAACACAAAAGGAAAGCTTATGGCTTATTACATGATTTGTTTTTATGTCAAGTTGACAAGGCGTCATTTACCTTTCCTGCTAATGACACATTATCTACTAAATTTTTCTAGTCTTCTGATGGGTAGAATACAAAGATATGAGCCTTAAAGTTCTCCCACTCCATAGATGCTCAGCCCACTCAAGCTGAAATAGCTATGTAGTGGTATGTAGCTATATAGTGGTAAGATGATCTCTTATGTCTAAGCCCAGGGTCACCATCATGTGTTTCCAGCCTGGGCAGGCTCCACCTTCAGAGTGTTTATTGATCTAATACTCCTAATAATTTCAATAGGAAGCTTGATGCATTTATTTTATATGGATTTTCTCAAATTATATAGAAGGCTTGTCAGGTAGAGTGCATAAGCATCTTGTAGCATAGACAGTAGAAGTCCCTCAACCCAAACTTTACCCATTGTAAAAGCTGCATAGCAGCTGTCGGAGCTTAATTAAAGGCTGTAAATGACAGGATGACATAGGATGTTGTAGAGACTGGGTCAACTGTTACAAACTTGTGCACTGAGGTTTCAGGCAAGCAACCTAAATGTGGGAAGGTTCTGGTATAATAGGGCAAGCTGAGTTCTGCCCAACAAAAAGGCATGCCCTATTTAAATATATTCAAATGTGATTTGCACACACTAGACTGTATTCATTGAACAAAATATACAAGGGGATCATTAATTTTAAATAAGTGCAGTGCTTCCTTTAGGAGGCTATAGTAAATCCCATGGACATTCCACGAGAGCCCCAGTCATGTTGGACAGACTGTTTGGCACTGACAGCTTTCTCAATCAAGCCAGTATGCCAAATCAGCTCATTTCTGTTCTTACCGTGACCCTCCAGAAGCTTCTCAAAGATAAGACTGTACATTTTACACATAAGACACATACTTGGCACCACACTTCATGCTGAATCCCCTTGTTTCCCTTCACTTTGAGCAACTCCGCCCTTGTCACTCATGCTGCGTTTGTTTGATATTCTGCCGTAATATGATTAGATAATTGTCAAGAAGGCATCATTCCATGAGCAGATGGGCTGAACATTTAGGGCAAGCCCTGTAGCGCAGTAACTGAAGGCCCTGAGAGCCAGGCAGAGAGAGTGAACAGAGCCTCTCTCTGATTCTCTCTCTCTCTCTCTCTCTCTCTCTCTCTCTCTCTCTCTCTCTCTCTCTCGCTCTCTCTCTCTCTCTCTCTCTCTCGCTCTCTCTCTCTCTCTCCCTCCCTCCCTCCCTCCCTTTCCCTCCCTCTCTTCCTCTGTCTCTCTGTAATTCTCTTGCTCTGTGTGTTTATGGGGAGTAGGGAGGGCTGTATGTGTCTGTGTGTTTCCCTGTGTGTTTTCACCAAAACCAAGATTCATCAAAATCGTGACCAAAGATCACTCATTCTTGACTGTTATTGCAGGGACTTCTGAGCTGGATTTTTCTTATCTTTAATTTCTGAGTCATGTCCAGCTGACTAATAGAGCCACATCAACCAATCACAAGGCCACTTCTCCTCCAAATGTAAGATGATTTGTTAATGTCCTCCCTGAATAGTAAAATATATGTGTAAGATATGCATTAGAATTTGAATACTCTTCAATAATTACTGAACTTTTAAAAAGTCACACTTAAGTCTGTATGCTCTGTCTGGAAAAATAGCCTACTGTGTGCTTAATTATGGAAAGTGTGTAAAGGAGAGTTTAACAGGAGAAAGACACAACGTCAAGTGCATTTTCTGTGTGCGTTGTGCAGACTTGTGTGACTTGCTTACTGTCTTTGGACCTCTCTTCTGACTTGCGCTATGGAATCTCAGTAACTACTACCTTGAGTTGTTGTGTGGCTCAGATGAAGTAAAAGCTGTTCCAATCACCCAGAAGTTTGAAAGCATTTATAGTCAGCAGATTATTTGGGAAAGAAACATATAAACTCTCAATATAAAATCCAGTGATGGCCTTTCTTCCATGAGATAGCAAGGGTGTCTCTGATTAAACAGATAGAAAAATCTACTTTCACTCAAATAAACCTTTTAAAATGTATAATTTTTAAAAAAGAGGCAACTTTTTCAGGGAGGGGATATAAGCAACCTTGAGTAAAGTCCAAAGATAAGGAAGAAAATAGAATTTTCAAATCTTCAAGCCTGGAACTTCTCTAAAGGTCAAAGAGCTAAAATTTAGAGACAGACGTTATCTCTGCAGATGAATGGCAAGAAGCCCCATAGTATCACCTTGATTATTTTCTGAGCTATATTGATGATGTCATTGGGATCATAAAAACAAAACAAACATGAAACAAAACCCAGAATCATCTCACACCCAAAGTATTCCCACTCACTGCTTTCTCCCTGAGCAGTGGATGGTACCTATGAACTTTCATGTGTTTCTTTATCTTTAAGATGTAAGTGAACACTACTTTGAATAATGTAGCACCCCAAAAAGACTGGATCACCTTGTAGCTTCCATAAAGAATTATAGAATGGTTAGTTAAATAGGTAAAGATGAGTTAACAGCATTCTACATGCCACCTACAGAGCATTCCCCCTCAAAACGTATAAGATAAATTGAACTGTATCCAGGACTGTATTAAGAGTTTTTCCTGGACCCTGTGACTCTCACCTTATAAAACAAGAGGACTCTCTTAAATATGATGAAAGTAAGAGTCTCAAAATACATGTGTGATTTCAGGTCATTTGTTACATGCCTCCCTTCAATAATAAGGACAACATGTTTATATAAAGAAGCAAGGAGACTTTGTATCAACTGATGAGAAGGATGTGAGCGGCAAGAGAAAAGGGTGAACTACCAAGGCCTTTAGATGCTTAAAAGAAGAAGCAAGACATGCCAGCACAACAGGTAGAGCCCAGGAAAACTGGCTTTGAACTCTGACCTTCAGAATCATGCAGTGGTGTACTGTATTATATCACTAAGCTTATACTAATGTAGTCAATAGCAAGAGGGAACTAGCATATACAGGATTCATCCAATTCTCCTCATTTAAGAAAGCAGGCAATGCAACAGTCAGTTCATCCAATTACATAAGACACGTATTGCTTGTGTGCATGGCACTGAGGTAAGTGTGCCACTTTGCACTGATGTATTTTATCTGGGCAATGCTTTGGTATCCATGTTAGCATTACCATGTCACTGGAAAGAAAACATGAGGTTAGGAAGTGCAACCCACGTGCCCACGATGGCAAGCTGATGATCCCGCTGTGGTAGTGCTCTGTGCTTGCCTTGCCCATGTTGTTCAGCTGCCAGGCTGTAGCTTCCCTGAAGGCTAAGAATGTGCTGACATCTCCTGTGCTCCCTAAGTCACCACCACAGTCCCTGAATGCAAATGAAAACTAACAAACAAACAACAACAAAACCTTAAGCTCACTTGAAGCGGTAATGCTAGCCAATGAGAAAATAATTTTATATGCATAAATTTAATTTACTCCCATCTGTTCAAATTTTTTTCTAATTGTGTAGGGGAGGATCTGTCTGAGTTCCTTTCATAGTCACGTGGATTCTGTTTTCTTCTGTCTTAAATCCATGGCCATAGGAATACCTCATCTTGGAAGCCGAGTTCCTATTTTCCCCATTATTTTTTTGTTTAGTTTTTAATTTATTTTTAAGTGAGTCCGTCAGTCAAAGGAAGTGCACTTCTTAAGGATCCACCGTGCAGAAGTGAAGAGCTTCTGTTATTTCATTAGATGCTGATGGTCTTAGATTGAAAGTTGACACGGGAGCCTAATTAGACATTATGCCAATGCGCATATTCTGCACATTAAGACTCAACACATTACGGAGCCAGCCCAGTCTGAGAGAAGCTAAAAAGGAAGTTGTCAATGTGCAAAGGACCCTGTTAAGAGCCTTAAATACAAATTTTGAATTTGAAATGCAAATTTATTGAAGACTTCCTTTCTAACTTGAAAGGAAAATTAAGTGAGGCAAAGAGACAATTTTATTTCATTATTTAAAAAAAAAAAACAAAGAAAGAAACAAAGAAACAAAAACCTAATCACTGAGTTTTACTCTGGTTGCCATAATAACAGCAGTTTTGGGGATGACCAGAGGGACCTGGAAATATGGCTCTGTGGCTAAGAGCTCTTGGGGTTCTTCCAGAGGAGTCCAGTTGAGTTTCCAGCACCCATGTAGAGCAGTTCGCTATCACCTGCAACTTCAGTTCCGGGAGATCCAACGCCCTCTTCTGGAGTCTGTTGGCAGCCACACACACACAAGCAGACACACACACACACACACACACACACACACACACACACACACACACACA
>OU015747.1:121767760-121802760 GCA_907169655.1 Acomys percivali
TGTGTGTGTGTGTGTGTGTGTGTGTGTGTGTGTGTGTGTGTGTGTGTATGTGTTTGTGTGTGTGTATGTGTTTGTGTGTGTGTGTGTGTGTGTGTGTGTATGCATGTATGTGTGTGCATGTTGAGGTCAGAGGTTGACACACTACGTCTTTCTCAGTTGCTGAAGCCTTAATATTTTGAGATAGGTTCTCTTACTGAATCAAGAACTCACTACTTAGGTTCTAGGATTACAGGCAGACACTACCATACTTGGCTGTTTTACACAGGTTCTCAAACAATTGTCCTCAAACTTGCACTTTACCAACTGAACCATCTCTCCAGACAGAGAGTCTGGTTCATGAACCCATGAGAAGGGTTTACTGGACACTAGATACTGGACACTGAGTCATCTGTGCATTATTCAGGGAGGGCTGCAGATGCTATCTGCCCCTTCATCATACACACAATTCTCTTGACAGCTAATAGACCACTTGTTAAGATCAAGCATCAGTAGGATTCTAGTTTAACACCATCCTGAAGACCTGGCCTTAGGGGCAGCTCAAAACATGTTGAATGACTAAATTAGATTGAGCAGTGAGCTGGGAATGGAAGTCAGGACCAAAGAGATCTGCAGCCTTTGTCTGCCAGAAACACCGTTCTCAGCCCAATCGTAATCGCAGAATGAGCAATGCCTACTGCTCCACGTGTTATAACTCACTGTTGGATGTGGTTCTGCACTTGGGGCTGCATTGGCTTTGACCATGAACTTCCCATGAGGCAGATCCTGTCCCAAGGGAATAATCATACTCTAAGATCAGAATGGAGTCATTTCTCTTGAGCTTGGTTCTCGTCTTGAACTGGAGAAGGTCAATTGACTGTTGAAAGTTTGATTTGGCACAAGCAGCATAGCCTTATGTACATATGAACGTAATGAAGGGTAGTGACAGATTTCATAAATCCAGGAGGAAATTTCTCTGGCACTCACAACTGTCAAAGGGCTGTGCAGCTTGTCTCCTGACATCTTAGCAGTTTGAAAACTAGTGGGGAAAGTAATTCTGCAGTGATTTATAATCTTTATTGCCATGGTCATTCTTTACTGAATCACTGTTCATTGAAGATACCCTTGTTTTATATGGCCAAATACAAGAACTCTTGACTCTCTATGCAAGGTAAAAAGGACAGACCTGAGAATGGGAGGCTGGAATGGATGAAGCTACCTAAGTGAAGCAATGCTGACTGCACATCTATACTTTTCCCATGTTGCACTGTCTGGGACCTTGTGTAAAATAACGCAACACACTATTTCAAAGTTCTGTGACTCATTGAATGTAGCTTTTCCCATTTATTTAACTAATCCTAAGTGAAGTACATGTACTACCTGAAAAGGTTTTGAACAGGTAGAACTTGCACTTCTAATAATTAAATTCCATAATCAGAAATGCATTCCTTCTAGCCTAAAGCATCCCAGTATGTTTAAAGGCAATTCCTCTGGCAGAAGAGACACATTAAGCTTAGGAAGCCATGAGTGTTGGTCACTTTGATGACTTTTTCTTGGAGAATTTGGGAGGAAGAAAGAAAGATGACACTGGGAGCAGTGTTTCAAATACATTCTACTCCTTTTCACATATAACCCCATTATTCACATGATCCTAGCTTCAATATTCTTCTTTCAAGTGGGGAAATACAAAATCCAGAACATTAGGTAAATTCTTCAGTTGCCCTTGACTGATAATGAGGGCTCTTGGGTTTAAATTTTGTGTGTCTACCTCTCAAATCTTGGCTCTTTCCTTTGGAATAGCTTAGAGTTCAGGGTCACAACCTCAAATGTAGGAGCAGGGCTCCACAGCGGGCAAGAGCTATGGCTCTCAATGATCTTAGTGCTGTGACCCTTTAATGCAATTTGTCATGTTGTAGTGACCCCACACACACACCATAAAACTACCTCTTTACTACTTCATAGCTGTAATTTTGCTGCTGTTATGAAAAACAATGTAAATATCTGATACGTGACCCTGTGAGGATTGTGACTCACAGTTAAAGAACCACTTTGCTTGATACAGGGGTAGAGAAAGGGTGGTCCTTCATGGCTGTGGAATCAAGCTCTCTAAACCCTTTGCTGGTTTCATAGAATTATTTTATTTATCCCTTCTATGTAGAGGTAGATAGTATAGTGTCTTAGTTTACACACTGAGTTAAGAGAAATATTTCCCTTTCTATATAGGCTTTCCTCACTAAATTTGTGATTGGGGGATTGGTTCTTGTCTCATTGCCATGTATGTAAGGCATAAATATTAAGGGATACTACTTCATGTGATTATTGTAGAGGTTTACTGAAATATTACATGCAAACTTCATAACAACTTTAACCCAGAGTGAATATCCATCCACATCTATTGTGATTACTTAATCAGAGAGAGGCAAGGCAGTGGCACCCTATAAGCAGAGAATGTTCTAGTCCCTCAAAGAAAGGATCCTCCCCAGGTCTGGGCTACATGATCTTAATACTTGAATTTACAATATTTGAAACCCCCTCCATTTTGGGTGAATATGGAATATAAAACCACCCTATAATGACCTCAGAGATGAGAGATAATGAGACGAGGATAGAGGGGGTGTCTGTGTTTGTCAGCTCTAGATCTTTCCCTAAAGGATGCTCGAGAGTCTCTGACTTCATTTGTCTTGCTACAATGGTGCATCCTTGGGTTAGGAAGGCAAGGGTTTGTAACTCTTAAACATCAAGCACAAAGAAATACACCAATGTGAAAAACAGAAGCTTTGGTTGAGATCAGGTCACAGTGGGTACAATATTTCAGTAAAACACCCTTCTTGAGGCTGTGCTCCTATAGAATAAAGGTAATAGAATAGAATATTATAAGATCATAAATATTATTATATTATATTGTTTCTTATATCTATTTCAATAGATAATAGGTATCTACAGTAATGATATAATACTAATATAAATAGAATAGAAATAATAAGAGAGGGAGGAGCAGGTCTCTATAGCACTTGTGTATTACTACAAAATTTGGATTGGGTTGGGGTGGCCAGCAAGAGGAGAGGAGGGGCAAAGGGACTGAAATACAAAATAAAAAGAGGCCCAGCACCCAGGAGAGCCCCAGCCCCTCAGTGTGTAATGAGTCAGCTTTTGTTAAGTTGGCTTTTGAGTACTTAGCAGTCAGTTCATCTCCACTGGTTTGTAATGAGGCTGGGAGGCTCACAAAGCCTCAATCAAGCCAAGATCCCTTTCAAATGAACTCTTCTGCTAAGAGAGCCGGCAGATAGCATCTGTGGAGGGGATGTGTTGGAAAGCGCTCTGCTGTCCCCACTGTGAGGCTTACACTGGGCAGGAGAATGGGGCCAGGGCTTCATTAAGCTGATAAAAACAGACAGGCCAACTTTTCATTAAAGGGATGCACAAATCCAGTCTCCTTGGCTCTCCTCTTTTACATTATAAAAGCGGTATCAGGCCCAAGCTTCTGAGACTCATTATTCCTCACAAACAGCAGGCTTAGAGGTAGGGAAGTAGAGTGTGAACCAGGAGCTCAGCCTTTGCTGCTCCCTCATGGAGGGCAACTGAGGCTTCTGTGAGTGCCTCAAAGCAAAACTGCTCCTGGCTCCCAGGAAAGTTAGGTTCGCAGACAATCAACCTCCATCTTTCCTCTTACTGCAAAAGAAGAGGAAGTCGTACCTTTTGGCTTTTCTCAGTAAGAGACCATTTGTTCAAAGGGCTATAGTTCAGGATTATGGTGCATCATATTTCATTGTAAAATCGAATCTAGTATTTATAACATTCTATGACAGACTTAAATTCTAAAGGCTAGGGTGTTTTTGTGTGGTGACACTGATGTGGGTTGGATCAAACTTAGCCAATTTTAGTTCTGCTTTACATTTTATACTTGTCTTTGTCCATTTCTCTGTCTCCCCCAAACCCCCCCCCTCTCTCATTTCAGGGTCCCAGGGTTATATTATAGCTGGTCTGGAACTTTCTATGTAACCCAAGATAACCTTGGACTACTGTTCTTCCTGTCTCTTGCTCCCAGGTGCTGGAATTACAGATGTGCACTGCCACACCACAACTAGCTATGATCTCAAGTCGCACCCCCAGCTCTTGATTTCCCCAAGGCTTGCTTGGTCTGACATTCTGTATGCTCAACTTTCCACCATCACTAACTGAGAAATTATACCCTGTATAATGTGCTTCTGTCTGAGAACTAGGATGTCTAAATGTTTTCTCCCACAACCCCTTTGTATTTAATGAGACAAAATATTTCATGGTAGATTTTGTCAGGTGCCTCTACTTTACAACACACGCAATCATGGCCTCTTATGTTTCCTGTAGGCCAACAACAACAACAACAACAACAACAACAACAACAACAAACAACAACAACAAGCACAGTGATAACAATAACTGCAACAATCAGAATTGTTCACTGTGCTGGTCTGAATTTCTGCAAGGTAAACTTCTTTTCAGTGAGGCATACTTAAATTAGCTGCATTAGGGAGAAATCTAATGCTGGGAGTCTTACAACCTCTGTTTTTGCAAATAGTTTTTAGGCAAATTAAGTAATGCGTGCTTATAAAAACCATTTTTATTTGCTGCTTTAGAACTAGATCCCAGGAGACGCCTGGTAGTCATGAAAATCTCAAATAGTGGTTATCCTTCAGTTATTTCCTTCCTGGTGTTTCATGGAGACAGTGTAGGCTGAGTATAGAGAAGCCGAAACTGCACAGACAGCCTTCCCCCTCCCCACAGACAGAATCAATGCTGGACCTTGGTTTCCTGGTGTCCTCATCCACTCACCAGTGTACTTTGGGCTGATCCCTTAGTGCTAGTAAAATCTTCCCCAAATGGCAAGCCCTTTGCCCATATTCAGAGAAGGAAGAGGTAGAGGCATCAGCTTTTTGTCTCCTCTGTTAGCAAGAACACATTCTTTCATTTTCAATTTTAATTTTATTTTACTTTCTGTCTATACATGTACTTGTTTAGCTGAATGTGTGCATGTACATGCATATACACATGCATATTTTGTGTGGAAGCAAGAAGATAGCCTTGGGTGTTATTTTCCAGGCATTGTCTAACTTTATTTTTTGAGTTAGGGTCTGTCTGTGACCAGAAGCTCAACAGGTGACTCTCCTGACTGACTGACATGCCCCAGAAACTGACTTGTCTCCATTTTCTTAGTGACAAGATTACAAGAGTGTTCCACTGTACCTGGATTTCTTATGTGTATTCTAGGGGTGGGATTCAGGTCAAAACTTCCAACTGAATCATCTTAGTTTTCCGTTTTCTTTTCTTTGTTTGTTTGTCTGTTTGGGTGTTTTGCTTTTTAAAAGCTACATTTTTATTTATTATGTATGTTTGCATGCATGCTCCTGCATCTGCCACGATTCCCGTGCCTTAACATACTTGTGGTAGTCCAAAGGTAATATGCTAATCAATTCTCTCATTTTAACACATGGGTCTTACAGATTGAATTAAGGTCATTAATCTTGACAGTAAGTGACTTTACCCACTGATGTATCATCTCACATCCCTGGTACTGTCCTTATTGGTAGGAGGAGAGCTGTAGAGTTTTATATAGCCAAGACTAGCCTTGAGTGTACTCTATAGCTAAGAAGGAGCTTGCACTCCCAATCCTCCTGTATCCATTCCCCAACTTCTGGGATTACTGGAATAGACAACTTGACCCAACAATAGTGCTCTTAGCATCTGAGCCATGTGAACACTTACCTGGCTCCTGTTTTCAGCTGTCAAGACGATGATGGTGGCTGTTCTACTAGAGTCAAGGTGAGGCCATCTGTCTCATTCCTTTCTTCCCTCTGTGGTGGGAACCTTGGACTTAACATATAGCAGACATTTGGGAGTTAAGATTGCCGCTGACTCTACAGGCAAGAAGGTCAGGGAGAGGTCACTTGGCCCATCCAAAGCAGCTCTTAGTGTCATCTCAGGACATTTTCCTGAGATGCGCACTGGCATCAGTGGAGCCCAGCATTGGAAAATGTAAGTTATGTATTTCTCCAATCTAACAAGACAAGATAGGAAACTGACTTTGTGCTTCCCTTTAGGGATATCTGAGTTTACCAGACAAAGGTCTGATTCTACTTCTGAGAGTGTGGCATTTGGGACACTGCTAGGTGTCCTTGCATAATGACATGTTTGATGAAAGAAAGAACCTAGCTTTCCTTCTCAGCTGATGTAAATATTTTGTGCCAGGTGATTGGTCCCTGCTTTGTGTCCTTGCCTGAGATGGTTTGATGGTGTTCACACTCTTCTGTGAGTGTGGCTTTGTCTTTAATTTCTTCACAGCTGTGACTGTCATAAAATCTGAAGAGACAAGTTTGACTTCAGACATAAACATGAGACAGAGTCAGTAGAAAATTACAGCTGTACATTTTGTGTGAAGCCACACCATGGTAAGCTGCTTGGTCTGAACCTTATTTTTCTTTTCCAATCAAGAGTTAACCTTTTTCCCCCTCATGTAACTGGCACTAAGTGGCCTGGGTTATTTTGTTCCTTTTAGTGATAAATCTAATTGGGTCTCCATCCTGAAAGCCACCTCTGGCTTGGCACTTTTCCAAAGAGAGATGGAGCATAGTATGGAGGTCAAGCATAGGGTGATGAATTGAGGAATTGAGTATCATACCTTCAGCTCTGATACTTTAATTGCTTTTAGCATCACTGGGAAGGGGGACACCGTCAGCAATGGTCAAGCACTCAGGAAAATCAAAGTAAATACTGAAAGGATAAGCAGCAGGCATAGCCAAACTCTAGCCTAGAGTTTCCTAAGTCAGATCATGTAGCTCCAGGTTTCTCAGATGTCCAATACGGCATAAATAAAGGGCTTATGCTTGCCTGAATGCCAAGGCTCCTATGCAATTTTGGACCTAGCACAGTGTGTGAAGGGGCCAGTTTCATTGGCTAGAGGAAGTCGGTGGGGGAATAGCTTACCTCACAGACTGCTTTAGACTCTAACGATGGGTAGGAAAAGCATGGAAAGCACAGCATATCTAGCTGAGAACAGTCTAATGGCTCCAGGTAACACGAACACCGGCCATGGTGGAGCTGTAGGCATTTAATCCAAGAATGTCATGAAAAGGCACACTGACACTCCAACACACTTCCAAACAGATGCCTGGTTCTCTGGTACCATGACTTCTCCTGTGAAGAGTCAGAGAGAAAAGAAAGGCCAAAGCATGAGGGGTTGCTGAACCCCCAATGCAACATAAAACCAAGTGAGATCATCCCTACGAACTGGGCATGCCTAGTGCTCCCCTATCAGCAGAAAACCACATCCTGGTTCTCTTGTTGTAAAGAGCTTCCATGAGCATCAAGGGAGTGAAAAATGTGGAAAGAAGAAAAGTAACCCACTAAGGAAAAGACTAGAAGAGAGCCTCTGAAAGGTGGTGCTTTCTTGGGATATCCTGGGACGTTTCCAGTTTGTTGGTGGAACCAGGAAATGTTGAAGAGTGAATGAGGAGTGAAGACCCAGGGACAGTGGCTTTAGCTTATATGAAATTAAGGAAGGGAAAGACAAAAGGCAAGATTAAACAACAGATATAACAAAACGTGGGATCCAACAATGGATAGAGGTACTAGGATTGTGGTTTGAGTAGCTTAGCTAAGTTCAGGAGATGAGGCCTTGAAGAAGTGATAGGCTAATAGAGTTCTTCCCTCATGACTGAGATTAAGGACTTTATAATAAAAGTAGACTTCATGCTGTGTTCACATAACATTCTGATAACTGAAAGTGGTTATTCTCTTTGCTTGTTAGGAAGAATCAATTAGAATTGTGGGGAAACATTTATTTTTTTATTTTTTATTTATTTATTTTTATTTTAATTAATTTTTTTATTAATTTATTCTTGTTACATCTCTATGGTTATCTCATCCCTTGTATCCTCCCATTCTCCCCTCCCTCCCATTTTCCCCTTATTCCCCTCCCCTATAACTGTTCCTCAGAGGGATTACCTCCCCCTGTATATGCTCATAGGGTATCAAGTCTCTTCTCGGTGACCTGCTGTCCTTCCTCTGAGTGCCACTAGGTCTCCTCCTCCAGGGGACATAGTCAAATGTGAGGCACCAGAGTACATGAGAAAGTCAAATCCCTCTCTCCACTCAAGTGTGGAGACTGTCCTGTCCATGGGCTAGATCTGGGTAGGGGTTTAAATTTTACCGCCTGTATTGTCCTTGGCTAGTGCCTTAGTTTGAGCGGGACCCCTTGGCCCAAATCTGCCTATCATAATGTTCTACTTGTAGGTTTCTAGGACCCACTGGATCCTTCTACATTGCTATTCTCACATGGTTCTCTCATCTAGAGTCCCAATAGGATGTCCTCCCCTCTGTCCCAGTTTCCTGGTAAGGGAAGGCTTTCGTGGGACATGCCCCTCGGGCTAGTATGCAGATATAAGTGAGTATATACCATTTGAGTCTTTCTGCTTCTGGGTTAACTCACTCATTATGATCATCTCTAGCTCAGTCCATTTGTCCACAAATTTCGGAAATTCCTTGTTTTTAATAGCTGAGTAGTATTCCATAGTGTATATGTACTACAGTTTCTTTATCCATTCTTCTACTGAGGGACATTTAGGCTGTTTCCATGATCTAGCTATTATGAATAAGGCTGCTATGAACATGGTTGAGCAAATTTTCTTGTTATGTGCTGGTGCATCTTCTGGGTATATTCCAAGAAGTGGAATAGCTGGGTCTTGAGGAAGCCCTATTCCCAGTTTTCTGAGATAGCACCAGATAGATTTCCAAAGTGGCTGTACTAGTTTGCATTCCCACTAGCAATGAAGGAGTGTTCCTCTCTCCCCACATCCTCTCCAGCATGTGGTGTCGCTTGAATTTTTTATCTTAGCCATTCTGATGGGTGTAAGATGGAATCTCAGAGTTGTTTTGATTTGCATTTCCCTGATGACTAAGGAGGTTGAGCATTTCTTTAAGTGTTTCTCAGCCATTTGATATTCTTCTGTTGAGAATTCTCTGTTTAGTTCCAAGCCCCATTTCTCAATTGGGTTATTTGGTTTGGTGGTGTTTAATTTCTTGAGTTCTTTATATATTTTGGATATTAGACCTTTGTCAGATGTAGGGTTGGTGAAGAGGGGAAACATTTAAAACCTCATCATTTGCAAAAAATTAGGAGATGTTCTGTAGGGTGTCTCATGTGTATGTGTGTGTGTGTTTGTGTGTGTGTGTGTGTGTGTGCACGCTCCTGCATGCATGTGTGTTCATGTATGTGCCGGTGCATGTGCATGTATGTGCATGCAGAAGCCACAGAACCTCAGATGTAGCTCTTCAGATGTTGTCCATCTCTTTTTAGCTTGCCTGTAAGGGAAAGAAAGACTAGTGAGCTCTGGGAATCTGCTTGTCTCTTCCCATCTGTGGGATAGTTCCGATGAACAGGGTGTCAAAAACTCAGCTGTAGGAGAAGAACAGTTGCTACAAAGGAGGATGGGCACTTAATAGGTATTCATGCTATCAACAACGCCTAATTTTGCTTTTTTTTTTTTTTTTTTTTTTTTTTTTTTTTTTGGTTATTTCAAGACAGGGTCTCTCTGTGTTAGCCTTGGCTGTCCTCTGCCTCCCAAGTGCTGGGATTAAAGGCATGTGCTACCACCTGGCCTTAGTTTTGCTTTAGAAAAAAACCTGAACTGATATTTAATTGTGTCCTTTCCTTGTCCTCTCTGCAGAGAAGCCCAGACTTGTCAATGCCCTGTGAAATCCCCATGCACAGTGCCTAAGGCATTGACAAGATTCCTCCTAGAATTCTTATCCCAAAGAGAAGGATGCCTTCTTGAGTGCACAGTCTCCTCTTAAAGGACAATGGCTAGTTATTTGCCATCACTGTTAATATCCATTAGTTTGGTCACCATCACTGAGAGCTGTGACAAACAGCCCCTCCTTGAATAAAGGCCCAACAAGTCAATACGTAGCATAACTCTAGTCATAAAAGGAGTTTGGAAATATCACAAGCCTTTGGCTATGCTGCTACTGGTCTCTTAAACAGGATGAACAAAGGATCTGAATGTTGCTAGAAGGAGACTTTTAAAGAGAACCCTGCACTGAGCAACCTCCTCATCTTCCTGGACAGTAGTACACAAAAAACATGAAGTCCTGGCATCCTTGGGGTAAATATCTCTCCCCTAGTTGGCACAGGCCTTTTTTGCCCAGATTGATACTACCATGTACCTGAAGAGCAATGGTTTTCCATAAAAAATCAAATTTTGCTAGGATTAAAAAATATGGATTTGGCCTGCAATAGACTATAATAGGCAAAACATGACAATTAGAATCAGAGTTAGAATCCCAAGTGCCAATCAATTGGAGTACCATTCTTAAGTGTGGTGTGTCTTGTGGGCTTGCGCAGTACACCTGATTTCCAGAGAACCTTACTCCTAGACATTTTGGATGCTCCCCCTAGGATCAGATGCTCCAGATCCATGTGATTGGCACCATTCCTACCCATTTCCATTAGCACTTTTCAAAGCATACTGGGGTACCCTCCCATTACACCAGGAAAAGAAGCTTTGAACTTGATGGTTCACATACGCAACAAGTACCAGCTGCTGCCAGGATAACACTACGGGCTTCATTGTTGCCACCAAGGGCACTGTTCCCAAGCTGTCTGGCTTCGTCCCAGCCTCAGCACAGATCAACTTGAGGAACCCGAGCTGACTGTCTAAAAGGGACAGATTGAGAGTCTGGGCTACTGCGGAGAGCAGCTTTGCCAGAAGGACTGGGTTGAGGTATAGGAGCAGGGCCAGTGGGGAGGTGCAGAGAGTCCTAGATGTCACTCAGGCATCTTTTAGTCAAGCAAACTGTGAGCAGTACCAGAGAGCTCCTGAGTCACTTCGCTGAATAAGATAATAAATATGCCACTGCACCATGAAATGGCCTCTGTGTGGCTATAGAATGCTTAATTATTGATTAATCGTCAGTAATGAATGAATCTGAGCACAAGTGCTGCTAAATAGGAGTAGGCTAGCCAGGGCTCTATGAGTAGAGAGGAGGCAGACAGCCTTGCTCCCAAGGCAACAGATCATGCTTTGGCTCCAATTTCCTAAGGATGGGTTGGCCAAGAATGTTCCCATGGGGTTGACAGTGACTGTGGGTGCCACTACAGTTCCAAGATTAGAAACAAAGTAAAGCAGGTGATAAAATGATAGCAAGAGACAGAAGGCAGGCAATCAGTAAAACCATGGAGAATGACAGGGGAAAGAGCTGTTTGGCTCAACGTTTATTGACCTTCTGCTTACCAGGAATTGAGTTTTCAATGTTGAGTAAGAAATTGTCATGTCTTTCAGTTGTTCAGTTAGTAGGATAAATAGAAAATTTCAATTTGATGTCCAACACAATTATACTCAACCCTGCCAGCAAAAATCTGGAAAAATAAGATTAGGACCAGAGAAGACTGAACAACAATCTCCAAGTTCCAAATGGCCCTGAGATGGAAAATGGGTATAACTACAATAGTAAAGGTTTACCTTACACTGGAACAATGCAGCCAGTGTGAGATTCCATCAAATGCATCCCTGCAGACGCTGTCTACTTACTGAGAGGTTGCTAGGCTCCATACAGCTCTTCAACCTCCATGGTGTTTAGTTCCTTCATCTGTTTAATAAAGATTATGGTGCCCTCCTTGCTGGATGGCTAACAATGGTATAGATGTTTATTAGAAAAAAAAGTGATCCTGATGTGTAGATGCATTTATGCACAGTCTAAATGTCATTTGTTAATTTAGTAGTCACAGTGACTCTTCTCTGGCAGTGGGCAGTAGTAATCCTTTTATTACATGACAACCGTGTTCAACAACCTTCCATATCCATTCATAATCAGAGGGAACTATGACACAAGATAATAAAGGATTCCCCACCTGCAGAGAAAGACAAATTAGTGTGTTTCTTAAGACCAGGAATCATGCCTTAACTAGTATGGGATTAAAGCCAACCTCTGCCATTCATTATCTACGTAAGCTTTGGAACTGCTTGACTTTTTTGGTCAGAACCCTGTGTCCCTCTGTCATTTGGTGATAATGATGATGATGTTGATGATAAAGAAACCTCCTTTCTCATGGTTGTCATGAGAACAAAGTTCTTTATTACTTATAGAGCACTTGGCATAGCACATGCATTTAAGTACTCTCAAATATCAAGTGTTAAAATCAAAGCTGTTGATGTTATTATTGGGAGATGTCACAAAGTAGTCCCAGTGGGGCAAAATATTCAGCTCTCTGATTGAAAGGCAATCGCTGTATCTCCTGTTGCTCCCACTGATTCTTCACTTAGCTCTCCCACTCTACCCCTATATCTCCCATTTTGAAGAACTCAGGAGAGTGCAAAGGGTCATTCCTTAACCTCCAACCAGCAACAGCCTCAGAAAATGGCCCAAGAATCTGTGAATGTCACCAGGACTTACCTCACTCTGCATTGTTTCCACTTTGAAAGCAGAATTATAATAAACCAGGCCAACATATGTTACCAACACTTTATCCTTTCTTGGGTAGAACTCAAAGGGGAGGAGGAGTCTGCATGCAGTTTGTAAGTTAGAAGGAGACAATGCCTCCATAGGTAACTGGGGTCTAAAGCTCATTGCTGGCTACTGCAGTGTGCACAAAGCAGAGCTGCGGGCAGCCAGAGGAGAGGGTGAGACTGCACATGTATGCTCCAAGGTGGCTTTTCAAGGAGGAAGAGCCATCAGAGATGCACTTGGAAGAATAAGTTGCATTTTGAATAAGTGAGAAAATGAGAAAGATTTTTCCTACATAAGAAAAAATAGCTTCCTTAAAAGCATCAAATCATATTCATATTCTAGAAACCATATTTGCCTTTAAAAAAGTATTATTTTATTACAGCTGAGCTAGAAATTTCTATGTAGATCAGTCCATCCAGGAATGCCTCCCATGCCTAGTCGTATTTATGCTTTTTCAAAAGTTCATAATGTTCATGTTTCATAGTGTTTCAAAAATGTTCATAATCATGTATGATGCTGACTTCATAGATTCTTGGCATGGGGCAGAATCACAGTCTTATTTGTTGGACATGTAAAGCACACATGTTATTAAAACTCAGATAGATTCACAGGAAGTGGGGGTGGATGTAAGGCTTCTCTCTCCACTGGAAGCCATTTTGTAGAGAAGGTCAACTAGAGTATGAGAGGATCCCCTGAAAAGGACAGTTTCTAACAAAGTCTACGAAAGAATTAACTCAGGTTTGCATGCTATCATGGGGTATGTATTATTCAAATTAAAATTGTAAAAGAAACAGTAAAAGTAAAACATAAAAATAACCAAAGAGAAAGAAACCAAGAACACAAAACCTCCAGTACAACAAATCACTTTCCTCACCCTGGGCAAAGTCTGAAAAAGTAGCTGGAAACAGTTTATCTTGGGAGAGAGAGAGGGCAGAACGATCTGGGATAGCACTATTTTCCAGGTCTTAGGCGCGCTCCCCCACAAAAGAGAAATCACCTAGCAATAGCCTTTCCCATTTCTCAACCTTGCCCCTCCTCATGCACCTTTGAATGCTTGGGGGGGGGGAAATAAACAGTGAGAAAGGGTTCAAACCAAAAAAAAAAAAGTGGAAACCAGATTCTCTGAGGGAAAAACACAATCAGCAACCCTGCAAGCAGCAACAGAAACCTAGACAGCAGAAATGCTAAAAGCAGGGGAGCGAGGCTCTTGCAAAAGGAAATTAGATATGAGCTGCCAGGTGACACCGCAGCTGAAAGGTCAGCGCTATTTTGGGCTGAGCATGAAGAGGCTTCAGGCATCTCAGGACAAAAAACAAGTACAAACTAGAGAAGGTTCCGAGACAGACAGCTGCATTGATTAGAGAATGGTTGTTGGCTTTGTAGAGAAAGATGAAAGCAGGAGGCAGGCAGGAGCAGCCAGGGAGCTGGGTGTCCATTGTACATCGACAGCACTTTGTGGTGACAAAGGACTCAGTGCTGTGGTTATTTCTTATCTCACCCGTGATTGTTCTTTCCTTGTAAAATGTATTCAATCACCCCACCCTCATTTATTGATCAACATGCCTGCGCCGTTTAATGTGCAGGTGAGGCAAAGTTAAATAGGCTACAGGCTCCATCCTTGCAAGGCTTAATAGCCACCAGTCAGCGGATTACCAGACTGAGGGATAAATACTCAACAGGTCACAGGAATTCAAGAAAAGGGACCAAAGTGCTGGGAGAATGGGGAAGGCTTAAATAGGACATCTCTTAGCTAGATTCTACTGAAGAAATTACTAGGTCTTAACCAAGTTGAATGGGTCCAATGGAAGAGAACATTGCTAGTTCAGAGAACAGTATGATTAAATATACAGATTAATGTGCCTGACCCAGTTAGGCTAAACTCTAGCCACTAAAGACTTGTGCTTGTGGACCACACAAGGAAGGAAGTTATGGAGAACAGGTCCCAATGGGAGACAAACATTTGTTCAGGTTAGACCATGCAGGCAGTCAGGCTGATGAAGAGCAGGCATCCTCAGACGTCAGCAATAAACAGATGTGTTGTGGGAGATAGCACACACTGGCAGGTTGGACATGTTGGTGAGAGTTATGTAGTCCCCAACTTGAAGGAGCTTAGCAATGGATAAATGAACATTTGTTGACATCTTGCCATGTCCCGGGTACAAAACTAGAATGGGACAGTACTCATCTTGAATGGGGAAAAGTCCTTTGAAGTTTTCAATTATGAAAGTATCAATGAGCCAACTGCATAAACTGTTAATTTAGAAAATAAACAGGATAGTAGCTAACAGAAAATCTGGCCGTGGAGAAGAAGAGCATTACACTGGAAGTTTCTGCTCCAAATGCTCATCAAGGTAAAGTGACCCTCGCAAACCTCAGGTACCTAAAACCAGCCACACTAGTATTGCTCAGCTGGAGGCTCTGTGCTCTGCCTGCCTCACCAGGTGAGTCTTACCTAGTGGGTGTCATGCAGTTCCTGAGAGATGGCATTTGGAGCTGGACGGGGTCATCTAGGACAACCAGAAGCCTTTCTTTTCTTTTCCTATACATGCTGCCACTACTGACAGGGCTGGCGCGGATTGCGGCAGCACAGCCATCTGTCTCTTTCCACTTGTCATCTTCATGGTTTTCTTGTACTTCCTCAGAAAACCATAGTCTTGGCTTGTCACATTCTGCATGCCAGCCGTTTGGCCTCCCTCTGAGGATGCGTTCTAAGAGAGGCTGAGGAAGAAGTCGGGCTTTGAATGACCTGACCTTGGAAGCCACGTAATGCCACTTCCATCACATCCGAAAGAAAAAAATTGAAGTCCTGGGGGGCAAACTACTGGGACCTAAAAACCAAGGGACACAAATCAGTGGGACCAGGAGAACATTGGAAGGCTGCCTACTGTGGTTCTGTGTAAGAATAGTTGTTGACAAGGATAAGAGGTCATTTTGGAAACTGTCAAGAAAGACACATTACTGAGGAAGTGGCGTTTAAAGGTGGCCTTGCCTCTGAGGATGAGCTCAAGGTGAAACGTGCACCTACACTGGGTTTGACCTGTGATGCTCCCATCTTCCATCCATGTTCCCAATAATTATAAAACCATACACTTACAAAGCTTATATCACAGCATGTAAATGAAAAGGGTCATTATTAATAACTACAAAGAAGGACAATATGACTAGGCAACATGAAAGGCAAAAGGTGTGCTGACAGCATGACCGGCTGAGATTGCCATGCTTGTGATATTAAGAAAGGCACAAAGCGGGAATCAAGAGATTGGGTCTAAGAGCTTCTGCACCTTCAAAATTGTGCTTCTTACATCTGGCCACATGCAACAGTGGTATGAGTAGAGAACACAGAAAAACTTCCTTATCCCCAAATGTCATCTTCTTTAATGTGACCACTGGTCTCCTGCTCCATCATTTATACATCATTCCTCTCAGTGAAGATATCTTGTCTCTTGAGGTCACCCATCAATGAAAATATTCTGGAAGAGGTAGTGCATTAAAGTATCATCAATTACTACCAATGTGGTGTACCCTTGAGATTACATTTCGACTGTAATAGTCAAGATATTTTAGGTTACCCAGTGGTTTAAAAACATCCTCCCAATCTTAGTTTCCCTTTTAATACAACAACATTTCCTCACTCATACATAGCCCTTTGCATGTCTGGGCAGCTCTCCAGGGCAGCTGCCTTCCATGTGTTGGCTCAGCACTCGAGGCTACTTTGATCTTCTGACACCTCTGAATCAACACGTGTCCCCATGATCTTCACAGCAGGAGGAGAGACGCCTAGCAAGTTATACACCAGCCATTAAAGGTTCTGACAAGGAAGTGCTCTGCCTCTCTTTAGACCTCATTTCATTGGCCCAAACAGGTCACCTGGTCACCTCTAGCTTCAAAGGAGGCAGAAAGCAATGAGCCTCTCACATGTCCAACAGAGAAACTGGATATTAACAAAGCATAATACAGTCTTTAGACTTTAAAAGAAATGCTGGGATGAAAGAAATCATTTTTGACGGTGTTAATAGAGTGGAAATGTTATTGCAGGTCAAAATGGCAGGTAAGCCTGATGGGTCTTCACAGTGGGGTAGTTGTAGAACCTCTACTCAAACCTGCAGGATGGCAAAGTCTTCAGATCTTCAGGTTTCTGTCTCTTGTGCTATTTTAGTTTTTATTCTACATGTGTATGGCTGTTTTATATGCATGTATGTCTGTGTACCACATATGTGCCTGGTTCATGTAGAGACCAAAAGAAGGTATCAAATCCCCTGCAATCACAGTTACATATGGTTGTGAGTGCTAGGAATTAAACTTGGGTTCTCTGGAAGAACAGCCAGTGCTCTTTACTGCTGAGCCATCTTTCCGATCTCAGGTTTCTTGTTTTGAAAAGAAGCAGGATTTACAAATATGCATACCCTCCTATACACTTTAAGTCGCTACTCCGTTAGTTGTTCCTAATATGATGTAAAACTTGCATGAAGAGTTGCTATGCTCTATTATTTGAGAAATAATGACATGAAGTTTTCTGTCTGGCCTTGGGATACAGAATCCAGCTGTGTTCGTCAGCTTCCTAGTACAGTGATGAAATGCCTGGGAAAATCAGCTTAGAGGAAGAAAGATTTATGTGGGCTCATGTCGTCAAAGGTGTAAGTTCAGAGTTGAGTGGCTGCACAAGTTTGGGGCTGGGGTGGAGCAGAACACCATGGCACCAGCAGCCTGTGGTGTATGAAGTTGCCCATGTTTATAGACATCAGGAAGCAAGAGAAGGAGGGAGTGGAGGAAGGGGCTAGGGACCAGATATTATTCCTCCCTAAGGGAGTGTCTCCAAAGTCCCACCTTCTCCAACTAGGTCTCATTTTCTGCAGTTTCTCACCTTTCAGTAGCCCATTTCAGATATGTCACCAACAAATGAATCCATTGATAAGGTTGGAGTTTGCAGATTGCATTCACCTCTGAATACTGTGGGACTAAGGACTGAGGTGTTCTAGACTTAAATATTTAGAGGACACTGTGTAGGCAAACAATAGCACCACCAAGGACTAAGACACATAGATGTACAGGATGATAAAACCTCCCAGAACGATGGAAACGTCCAAGTAGAGTTGAGCCTTGACATGGAAACTGATTAACAGAGTCCCAGGACAAGAAGTCACTCTTCCAAATGTCTTTGAGTCAGCTGTGCCTGCATGAAGTGTTGGGAAGCTAGCATCATTAGAAATCCAATAGTCTCAGAGTAACCTCTTATCTGTGACCCACAAATGGAGACAGTAAGAGGGTAGGTACTCCTGTGCATGTGAAAAGAAAAGGGAGATTGAAATGAAGAAGAAGAACCAGTGCTGGAGATGAGAATTCAAGCAGAGAGGCAAGCTGGTTGAAACAAGCAGACAAACAAACACAAACAACAATGACAACAATCCAGAAAGTTAATCTGATCACTAGGGTCCTGGAGTGAGGACAACAAGCTGGTACTTTGCAAAGGGAAGGGCTCTGGAAGTGGGACCACTGAGGAGCAAGACAAGCCTCATGATTTGAATAGGAGCTATGCTGAGAATACTAGCCTGTCCTAAATAACGAAGGTGCTTTTCCCTCTGTCCTAGGAGTGATGTGCTCCTGTCTCTGTACCCAACAACAGCTCGGAGAGTGCCTGTCCATCCAGAGTCCTGCTATCATTTATCCTTTGGCCCTAACTGATGGTGAACCATCTTAGATAAATAGTCAACCAACATCTTTCAGCTTTTGAATCTTGCAAGTTTTAGACTTACGGGCCAGTTGAGGAGATAGCAAGAAGTTCCACACTATTATTTTTATTATTCTATGCTTTATTATTTTCATCTTACAATAGTGAAACAATACATTTGTCACCATTAAATAAACTTATTGTTTTATTGTTACTTTCACTTTGTTATCGTTAATGTATGGCAACTTTTAAAACTTTATGTGACCTTGGGGGGTCATTAATGGTCACAGCATGTATTGAGAAATACAATAAAGTGGTTGTGAAACATTCAGACTGTGTACGTACAGATTATAGCTTCCAATATACATAGCTTAGATGAGCAAATGATTTACACAGAATCACAACGCAAAACCCTCCAGGGACAAAACATGAATTCAGTCTACTTGCTGAAGTTGAACTTGAATTAAGTCAAATGAAACTAAAAGGCTTATCAGGACATTGAGTCTACAATATCTAAAAACAACCAGTAGAAATACATAATAAAAATATCATCGCAGTGTATTTTCTAAATATGAAACAATGAAAGAATAAGTACATAATTCATACATGCATGCATACATACACACACACACATACATACATACATACATACATACATACATACATACCAGAAAAACCTTTGAAATCTTAATGTCATAAAGGATTGTGACAGGCTATCTCAACACCTGTCTGTTGCAGATGCTTGAGACTTACTGCCTCTAAGAAGCTAACGATGAGTTCTTGAGCGCCTTGAGGTCTCAGTTACTTAGTTGCCTCAGGATGAAGAGCAGTCACCTGCAAGTTCATGGTATGCTTTCCTGATGCCTAGATGATTGCAGTGCTAAACTCTTACCCTCTAGATCTACTTCTCCTATCCAAGCCCCTCAACCCATTAGACCAAATGAGCTGTGTCTTTTCAAATATCTCACCCAAAGAGCCAGACTTACCATCTGTTTCATCCTCTAGTTATACTTGGGGATTTGTTTCAAAGCCAGATAAACCTCTTATTTCATGCTGGACAGATGATTATTTTCTTGTCTGTGAACTTTATTATTTTTAAAGATTCCTGCTGCCATTTCTCTTATATTTCATAAGTATCCAGAACAACTGAAATCAGACGTAGAGTCACTGTTTGTGTCTGTCCTTTGACTGTAAATCTGATGATCATCAGGATGTCTGAAATCCCAGTGTGAGTACCCAACACTTCATGGTTGGCCCTGAGTTCTCTATTGGCTGCACAACTCCCCCCATTCTGTGTGACTCTGTGTGTGTGTGTGTGTGTGTGTGTGTGTGTGTGTGTGTGTATGACTCTGTGTGAGAGTATGTCTTTGTGTCTGTGTACCTGCTACTGGAATTCCTAAAAGGATTGATGGAACACACTACAATGGTTAGGAAAGATTGTCATAGGTGACTCTGGAGTGGAGGCAGGCAGAGCATGGGTAAGATAAAATGAATGATTCCAAAAATATTGGGAGTCAGTCTTTTGTCCTAGGAATACCATTTCAAGGAGAGAATGCTGGGAGATTAGCAGCTGCCAGAAAGATAGGCAACAAAGCCTCTTGCTGAGGGTGAGGTAAGCCCTCACCATTGACCTGGCATCTGTATAGAAAGGTAACATTTCTACTCTGAAGCCTTAAACGCACCTCCTCTCAAAGTTCTTTCTCACCTAGCTTTGGGGCACACACTAGAAGATCCCTCTTTAAATTTTCATCTTTGATTTCTAGTTTTTAGTCATGTTCAAGGTTTCCATTTCATTAGTGGAAAAATATGAGAGCCCTCCAGTGGCCAAAAAGAAAAAACGATAAATTTACACCACTTCTAATTTATACCACATCTACGGAATATCTCTACAGTCTTGTTAAATAAATAAATAAATAAATAAATAAATAAATAAATAAATAAATAAGATATAATAAAAGCTACCTCCATATTTCACAATGAGAATTTGGTGTCAAATAAGGTGTGAGTTTTAGTATCACACCAACAACTCTCAGATAATTAAATAATTCTTACCTTTGCTAGACAGAGAAACAGCATCAAAAATAAAGCCAGAGCTAAAATATTGCAGCATGCAGAAGAAAAAGCCCTTTGGGTATATCTGCTTAAACAGAAATTTGCTATATAACCATACAGAAACTACCAGGAAGAGTTAACATTCATTGTGGTCAAGTAGAAGGGGCATAGAACTCACCTACAGAATGTGGGTTCCTCTCTTTGAAGATGTAAATCTGGAGCCATGAGAATGGCTCCTAAATCCTAATAGGGAATTATATAGATCTATGGCTAGCCTGGTTCTTTTCCCTCCCCCTGGCTTATCTTTGCTGCACACTTTCTCTTATCCATACTAATGGAGGGGATCAGTAGTGCAGATAATTGAAAGGTTGTGTGCCAACAAACTGCTTTGTGGTTTCTGCCAAAAACTCCCCAGTGTTGCATGGTTAATGAAAAGTCAGGCAATGGTGGCTCCCTTTGCATATCACCCCAGCATAGTCATAATAACTATTATTTATTGAGCCTACACTATGTACCAGATTAAGTGTTTTTAAAATGCAATTATCTCATCGCATCCTCCCCTATGACCTGATGAAACTGGTATAATTTTCTCTCACTTATGGATGAGAAAACTGAGGCTCAGAAGGTCAAGTGCCTTCTAATAGGCAATCTATTTAGGTGAAAAGCTGTGTTTGTTCAGGCAGAGTTAATTCGCACAGGAGGCCATTTTGCTATGCCCCTTCAAATGCCACAGCATATCCACCCATGGATGTGGAATATTTTCTTCAAATGTGGGATTTATGAGTATTTTTAAGAGCACCAGTCTTGCTTTCCATAAAGGACATTTTCAGACTAGACATCTGTAAGCTTGCTGGATTTGCATTTATCCCCACATTTTCAGTTGCCACTGGGTAAAAGGTGAGAGGTGGTGGGCTTGACGTTTTGTGTTCCATGGATATATGTTAATTTTTTAACTTAATGAGTTTCTCTGCAGACTTTGGGCTTAAATTGGCTGCTTTTTTTGTGAATTATTTTCTCACCCTGGCTTTGGTGCTCCATTCCATCCTGATTATTTCGTATGGGCAACTCCCAGTTTCTTTCTTTGCAGTCTCCTCTCTATCCCTCCTTTAATAGTGCTGCCCTTTGTTTGCCTGGAGTGGCTGTGATATAACTTTAACAGGAGACCAGATACCAACAGCTTTGGCTCTAGTCTCAGATCATTGCCCAGATTTATGACAGCTGGCTTGTTATTTTATTTTTATTTGAATTTCACCTCCAACACAAACTCACCAATTTTGACTGTCCTGCATAGATTGTTAAGAAAATTCTATTAATTTGCAAAGTGTGTGGTATTTAATAACCTCTCCTTATATGATACTTACCACTGTTGTAATCATTACCCAGAAAAGACAGTAAATGTGTGAAGTTCAAACTCCCCAGCCAAGAAAATAGTGACTACTCGAGCCTAGCTTCATATTGCTCTTAATTTTATGCCTTCTTTTCCCTCTTCTGACATCCTCTCTCCATCTGCTCTTAAATAATCTAAACTTATTAATTTTCTATACTTATGGACAAAAATATTTTGATTTTATACTGTCAGTTTCTTTTACCTTGTTTTCTTAATTTTCTCTTCATCTATTTATCTTGTAAGATTTATTCCAAGTGTTTCTATATTTAACCCAGGACCCCAAGGCAAAGCTAGCACCACCTTTGTCAGATTATGTAGCATGTCACATGTAGAAGTTGTACTTGAAGTAAAAGTTGACATGAATGTCTTTCTTCTCCATTTTGAACTACCTGGGGTGACGGATGCTGAAGTGTTCCACTTCCTGTACTTATCATTGTCAAACGCAGTCTCTTACCACATTGGGGAGGGTGAAGCTGGTAAATCATTTAGAGCTTGTATCATTGGAACATCTTGTCACAGTCAGGAATAGCTTATCTGATCTCATCAAGATGCGCAGTGATAAAGGGGTGAGGTGGCACTCCCGAAACCATGGGGCATTTAGAATAAAATATACAAGGGAACTTCTTCCTTGCCCAAGAAGAAAGGAAGAGAAAGCCAGGGGAGTGGCAAGAGACTCAGAAATCAACGAGGACAAACAATTAAACTATGAACATGACAGAGGGGACATGAAGGGTTAGCATCCACACAGCATTCTTCTCTCCAGTTCACCAATCCAAAAGGCATTCTTTCACCTCACGGTTTTGATCAGTGGTGGCATCTTTCATTCAGCACTCTGTCCCAGTCTTCATCCTCTAGTGTGAAAACTTGGAGATATTCTCACCACTTCCCCTTTGTACTAATTGGTGCTTGGATCTGATTGGATACGGGCATGCTTGAGTAACCTCAGGTTCCAAGGAATGCAGGGAAACCAAAAGGAACAGTGAGCAGGCAGAAAGCAAGTTACACTTGAAATACTGCAAGCCTGTTGGACTTGAGGCATACATGAAGATTATGGCGACTAGAGCTCAAGGATGTTTACAGTAGTGTTCATTTCAAAGTCAGGTGACTTTCCAAATATCTGATCTGTTGTTGTTATGCAACCAACTAAATTTTAATAGACTTACCATAAACCTTCATCTCATAGCTTCTATTTATGCATAGTTCATTGTTGCTGCTGCTGCTGTTGCTGTGGAGAAGATCCTTAGCCCTGCCTAAGTTGGTCCTTGTTATTTTATCCTAAGCTTACCTAAAGCTTGCAGCAATCCTCTTGCTTGAAATTCACAGCTGCCACTCACCAGCAAGTCTGGTACCTGATTTCTAAACTTAGCCGTCATTTCTGCTTCTCTAGTTCACCCTGCCGTGCTTCCATAGGAAGAAGTGGCTCGTTGTCCTCAGTATTTGTTTTGCCCTTCTGTAACTGCCACCCTTAACCTCACTTGCCCAACTACCCATGTTTTACACTGGATATTTTATTAAGCTTTCTGCCCTCTTCTGAAATCTTAAGTAGACCTTACTCATACAAATACTTTCACAAGAATCAATAATGCGCTAAGTATATTATTAAAATGTAAAATAAAGTTTTATTTTACATTATGTAAATAGTATAAAATATGTTATGTAAAGAAACTTGAATGAAACAGTACCGTATATTTTTCTTAAGTAAGCAAGTAAGTAGACACCTCAAATATTCAGGTATATTATAATTGAATACACACATGCACACACACACACACACACACATATATATATGTATTATATATATACATACATATATATATATGAAACTCTAGATAGAAAGTTATCTTTTCTTTTCCTACCCACCTAGACACTCTTGAGAACATTCAAAATGCACGCAGACCGTATTTATTGTGCTAACCTCTTCTGGATACTGCAAATCATTGAACCTCCTTGTTAAATGAGAGAAACACCTTCTAATCATTGTTTGAAACAACAATAATACTACAAAACAAAAGCCCTCCATATACTTCTATGGTGTTCCCTCTTAGATGAGCTGAAACCATGTGCTTTATTTGAGTGCAATGCTTAGTTTTTAACAGATATCAAAAGCTCAGAACACACTAGAATTTTTGCTCCATGTTACACTATAGCCAGTAATGTCACATGACCAAGTTCTGACCAATGGGTCTGACACCAGCTTCTGCGCTGAGAGAAAAAGGTGTTCCCTCTCTGTTTCCCCTTTCCAGTGCCCTTTGATTGACAGTAGAGGAAGAGATTTCTTTCATGTGTGAAGAGTGTGATTTCAGGGGTTGTTGCTAAGCAGATGAAGGGATCGTGAGTCCAGGACACTGAGGAATTACTTTACCTGTGGTATCAGACACTACAAATGCTCCAGCTCACGTCTTTTGACCTTCTCTCTGGTGTCACCTGCAAATGCAGTGGAAAGTTCCAGATCAATTCAAACGTATACTGTCCTGCATTTTTTTGTCATTCAACTTCTGATAGGCTAGGAATACTACCAGTCAGGGCTTGCTCAGTTAGTACACACACACAACTGGAAAGAATTAAGCTTCTTATACTCTTGGAGAAAACTGATAACTAACCGGAAATGGGAAACATCAGACAAAATGTCCTTCTCCACATCTTCTCAGTGAACAATTTTGGGACACACATAATTTCAGTGGACAATTCTGGGATGCACATCTTTCCAGTGGAAAATTCTGGAGTGGATTTGAAATGTGTTTTATGAAGTCAGTGCAAATTTAAGCTGTTTCACATTTTATTTTGAACAAGAATAACAACCAACTAAAGCAACAGGACTAAAACAAGAATATGCCCACGACCATGATTAAAGTACCCTTTGCCTAATATGATGCTCACACTCCCAACTGAAATTTAAATATAAGATTGTAATTATAAGGATAAGAAGAAACTGGGATGTACAGCACAGAGTGTTCCATTAGAAACAAGGCCTATTGAAGATAACTTAGATGGGTATTTAGATGCGTGGACTAAGAACTATGAATCTTGATGTCTCTGAGATACCTGGGTCATATGTATATTTCTGTGGGAAAAGACCAGCCTTCTTTTGTGCAATATACTAACTTCTGTGACTGCTTCAAAATATGCTTCTTATCTTTGCAATGTGTCCTACATAATTTCATTGAAAAGAACTAGAATCAGAGATTGGTAAATTTTAAGTTAAAAATATTTTCCATATTGCCCTAGAAAAGAGTTTATGCTACCAATATAATTTATTTTTAGTTTTAACTATATGTACATGTACATGTCTATGTGTGGGTTTCTTCACACAAGTTCACTACTCTGTAGCCAAGAGTACTCAGACAATTCACATCCCCCTGTACTTCCAGCTCTAGAGGATCCAATGCCCTCTTGTGATCGAAAGAGCATGTGAACTTGTGTCTTCTGTAAGAGTAGTTTATACTCAACTACTAAGCCATATTTCCACCCCCAACACCTAAAATAATTTTAATGCTTTTCTATTAAATACTTTCCAAGGACATAAGGGGTTTGAGAGGGGGCAAAACATAGGACTGTGTACCTCCTAGTTAACTAGTTACCTCCCTGGTGCATAATAAAGATGTATATACTTAGAAGTAGAATGTGCACAGTGGTTTTCTGACCTATGTGAACTTTAAAATTCATTGTGGTAAAGGGAAAAAAAAGGAAATGCAATTCTTGAAACATATTTAACATCATCTCACAAGTATATTAAAGTGAAATGGGCAGTTTACTCTTGAAAGAAAAATTAAGGTTGATGCCATTCTCATGATTTCAAAATTGTAAAAGAGTGATCCTTACCATGGCACCCTTTGGCTCATTTCTTGAATCTCTGAAACTCCAAAAGACTTATAACTAGGAGTAAATCTGCTAGTCATCATACACTTAACTAATAGTGTCATTACTCCAAGAGCAGTTACTATTCTAATGGCTGCATCTTTACTCAAATTGATAGCTGTTATTTATTAATCTGGCCAAGGTGTTCTTTACCATGTACCAGATGCTTCTTGTCTTTGTACAGAGATGACAGCTGGCCACACAGAGCATGGCCCCAATATTATATAGAACTCCGTCAAATAGCTAAGATACTAGCAGAAACTTGCTTTGGCTGCACACACTAAGAAGGAACCTTAAGTCAGTGTATCTATCTCCCATTGTTCAGATGGACAATTCTGGGAGACTTTACTTTTGTTTCTCAAGAAGTTCCCATGAAAATATGTACCTGAGTGATGTATATTTATAATGATGTCTTTTTATAGATTCAAAGCAAATATGCTACCCCTGAATACGATTTTTGTCTTGGGTTTGTGTTCAGGAGAACATAAATTGATATAGCACCAGTTTATGGTTTAACATAAAAGACATGAATATTTATTTCTTCTATCATAATATTGGTCAAAATATATCTGGCTGACACACTCTAATTGACTCCTATTCTACTTTTCCATCCCGACATATCTTTTCAGTTTCAATTTCTATGCATAACTGTCCTTACCTCGTATATGTTAGTTTAACTTTGAGGAAGAAAGACTTTGATTGACTTATCTCATCATTGCACACCAAGGCAATCCATAACCTGGATGTAGACTGACTGGCCTTCTGGGAAAAATGTATTACTGGATGAATTAACTATGTCCAGAAAAGTGGCGGATGAGTGGTGATAAACACAAGGTTATTCTCTCAGCAAGGGAATGAGTGAGGCACTTTCCCATAGAAGGAATTGTGAGCCCAGCCAGACTCCTGACTGAACAGAATAGCATTGCCTTCCCAGCCTCTGCACCCTCACTTCCATTCTTTCACCTTCATGTCCACAAAAACAAAGCTACTCTTCACTTACTAAGTTTCTGGTAGGTAACCAAAACCTCTTCTGTAACAACCCACTCATGTACTATGTTGGCTTCTTGTCTCACTGCTGTCACAAGATGCCCTGACCCCACCCCCAGTTACACTACAGGAGTACAGGATTTAGTCTCTTACAATTCTGGGAGAGTCCACTCCACCATGGCAGTGTGAGCGTGATGGCTGGAGTAAGAACCTGACCAGTGAGGCCGCATATACAGTCAGGAATAGAGGGCAATTATGCTACTGCTTAGCTATCTTTCTCCTATGCACTCCACTGCCCAGTTCCAGGAGTAGTGGGTCTTTCTAGCTCAAGTAAGAATCAGGCCTCCACAGTGATGCCAGGGCCAGCCTAATCTGGAAAATGCCCCCCAGCTCTGCTTAGAGACCATTCTAGATTATTTTAGATCATGTAAAGGTGACAATCAAGATCAGCATTCATTTTCATTATATTTCCAGAACTCCCCTGTCGTAATTTTTCAATTTTATTCATTGTTGTACTCAACTCAAGTATGTACTATAGAATGTTTTGCCTATACTTTACATCTAAATCACTAAGCTTAATATATGGACATATATAAGTTATATTCTATAATATGGGATTATTAGGAATATGTCTATGTCTTTTGCTAATTTAAATACTTCCTCAAGTCCCAGCAGGCCCCTACACAGACAATAGATTCTAGATATACTTAATTTATTTGATGATCCTTGGATCTTTCTTCTGTCATTTTATTATACACATATGGAATTCTCCAATCTAAGTAAACATTGGTTTTCTAAGTGATAAAATAATTTAACAAAGTGAGATTTTGGAGCATTAAGAATACATTGTCAAGACATATTATTAGAAACTTGGTGAGAAAAAAGTAAATTGCACAGCAACATGGGGCTATGCTGAGAGAAAAGGGTACTTCTAGACTTACTCTGACTGTTCTTTCCAACTAAAAGACTAATGTGCATTGTTCCTTAATCAATGATATTAATTCCTGTGTAACTAAATTATTAATATAGAAAAATAAATCTATTAATAAATAAGAGCTAGTAGAAACAAAATCACTTAATTGAACAGCATTCACTCACTTTTACTTACTATATATTTTTTCATTTTAATGTCTCAAATTTTAAAATAATATAAATTTGGCTTTATATGTAACTAAAGTTATAGTCTAGGAGATAAACATCATGGAAATCCTTTTAATTCCTATTGTAAAACTTAGCGAACTTCTACTTGGTTCTTAGTCTGGTAAAGAAATTGGTTTCAGGAGACAATCACTTGAAGAGTTTTAGATGACCCTCATCCTGTTTGGGAAAGCACAGGTCTTTTAAGATTCTGTTAAGAGAGTTGTCCTAATTTGCTTTCTGACACTGTGCTAAAACAATTTGACCAAAAAGCAACTTAGAGAATAAAGAGGTAATTCCAGCTTACACCTGCAGGTCACAAGTGATCACTGAAGGAAGTCAAGGGAGGGACTCAAGGCAGGAGCAGAGGCAGAGACCATGGAGGAAGCTGTTTGGTGGCTTGCTTGCAGGCTTATACTCACCTGACTTCCTTATACAGCCCAAGTCCACCTATGTAGGAAAGGTGAGCTGCCCTCTTTGATCATTCATCAAGACAATACCTCACTGATCAATCTGACTGATGCAATTCTTTTTTATTTTTTATTTTTTATTTTTTTTAATTTTATTAATTTATTCTTGTTACATCTCAATGGTTAGCAATTCTTTAATTGAGGCTCCCTCTTTCCAAGTTGTTTCAAGTTGGCAATAAAACATAACTAGAACAGGCATTAATTCTAGCCACAGAGGAAAAAGGTTTCCTTACAGTACATTGAATACAATTCATGTAAATGAGAGATTTGTGGGTACCATCCTGAAACTTGCACATTAACAATGATAGTGAAATCTTCAAAGTTATATCATTCTTTTAGAATACAGGTTGTGTGTTCATTTAAACACTGTAAGGCCCTTCTTTCCATATGCCAAACACTGCCAATCTTATGTAAACAAATAAACAAGTCATATTCTGTTCTCTCAAGGGTAGATAAAGAGAATAGCACAGGAAGTTAGAGGTTGCATATTGCCGTGAGCTATCAGAATGCTCTGATAAGCATATATTCTAAGAGGCATTAGTGAGTATAATTAAAAAAGCAATGTGCCAAATCAAGCTATTTCTGATAAGGGGCTTGCCTGGCATCATACAATTATGTCCAAATTACTTAAAGACGTTGTGTCTAGTGTCTTTTCCATTGTATTGTAGATTATCATATACATATACATATACATATACCTTTACTTTTGTAAAGGTAAATGACTTGACATATGGGAATCATTTGGAACACTGTGTGGAACATACTAAGGACTCAATAAATAAGGATTATTAAGTAAAGATGATAAATTAAGGGTACTGTAGTCAGGAAAGGAGTATAGAAGCTGCTGGGAACATGCCTGGAAATGATGGAAATGGAAGAAATGTCTAAGTGAGGGACAAGAGGGGAAATAGAGTGAGGAAGAGAAAAGTGACACCCTCATCTCCACCCCCACCCCCACCCCCAACCCCACCCCTCTGTCATTAATATCCTCCAACTTTCACAGGAGCTCAGTCTTCAGGCACTCTCCAGAGCATGGTACCTTCCCTTGTCTGGGAAGCATCCTTCACTCTAAGGAATGCTTGCAGCATGTGCTCTGTGACAAGTAACGGACCCACACAAGGTCACTTGGAGGGAAGACAAGAAAGGGTTGGAATCTTGCTTGGTTTCTTCTTCCGCACACCATTTGGACCTTCTGAATGAAAATTCATTTATTTGATTTATCCTACAAAGCATACATCCTTTTGATGACAAAAATCATCTTGGACGGGTACGAGAGCAGACTACTTTTCCTTGGGATGTGGAGCCATGGTTTATAATGTAATAGGAAAGCAATCAGCACTGTTGCCATGGCAAGAAGGGAGAGGACCCACTCTTTGACATTTGTTTGAACGTCTCCAAAAGGGTGTCAGATTATTTTAACTAATTTATATACTTTTATATCAGTAAATAACTATACTTTTATAAAGTGTTTATACCATATGCTTTTAAGATTCCTTAACAATTCTGATGTAAGCCTTAATTGATGAACTAACATTTTTTCAAATATTTTCTAGTATAAACCAAACTGAAAGTTTCAGCCACATTCTTGCTTCTTTACCATAAGTTCTTATTTTAAAACTTGAGAGAGAATGTGTACATAAGTTAATAGGCACCCCATTGGTAGTGACACAACTGACAAAGACTGTTGTTAATCGCACATTATGTTTATTGTGACAACAAAACATTTTTAAATGCACACTTCAAATGTATATCAACTGATATACCAGGCTTGATTGACACGAGAGGACAGCAGGTATATCTCCATGGCTTTCAGGGAAAAGTCATTCCCTTGAAAAATAGTCCCTTACATTTTGATCCACTTTTTAAGTTCTACAATGAAAATTTCTGCCATAATTACATTTGTGTGATCCTGTATGTCTGGGTGTGAGTAGTTCATGTGTATGTGTTTCTGTGCACACATGTGAGCACAAGTATACATGGCTTTAGGTTTGATATCAACTGTCTTCCTTGATCACTATCCATTTCCCTTTGGGGAAAAGGGTGTCCTCAGAGAATCCAATGCTCACTGACTCCACTAAGTTCCATTCTGGTGACTAGGGATTTCAGGCACTCCAGCTCAGGAAGAGGGCTCAGGCTGTGCCTTGACAAACTGTAATTCTCTAGCCATTCAATCACTAAACTTTCTTTATCTGCCCTCCTCTCTTGTTACTCATATTCCCTCTCTTTGTAGAAGCGAATTAATTGTTCGCTGAGGACTTCAAACCACTTCAGCCACCATTCTGAGCCCTGCCTCCTACCTACAAATACCCATAACTTCTTTACGCTTAGAAAGTGTTCTGTGAACCTTTCAGAGATTATCAGTGTCCCCATAAAGACCCCATTGTGTCATAGCCTCCTCTACCTCATTGTTAACCATCATGAAATACTGGCCTGCTTTCTGCATTAGGAAGGACTGGAAGCATTGGAGGCAGGAACTATGGCTCCTGTTCATTTATTCACACATCAATCATTTACATACGTGTGATTCTCATTAAACTTTCAGAGCACAGAACTGTGATTGACTAGAGAAGGGAATCAATGAATGGTTGTTGAATAAATAACTCAGGAGTGAATAAATACACGTGAGTGAATGGCTGAATAAGCAAAAGATAAAAGGATGAGCTACCCTAAAAATACATTTATACTTCCCAAGCCTTCTCAGGACAGACCCTGGTTGCTGGTGATCAGAAACTGCCATCAGAGGCAAATGTAATGACCATCTCTCTTCCGGAACATTGTGTAGCACGGTTCAGCAAAAGGCAGTATGATGAGAGTGAGATTAAGAAGTTTGATAACATCAGTCTCCAATCACCATTTCTCATGGCAGACTCAATGATGAATGTGCGCCTGTCAGGCATCTATCGAAATTCCGGGAGCACCTGTCTTCTGGCTTCCAGGGTAGTTCACTTCCAGCTCTCAGCAGGAGAAAAGAAAGTGCTCTCCCAAGTTTAACTTTATCTCAGCCATGCCAGAGACAGATGGGTTTTCTTTGTTTCTTGGAATCTTTACTAGGTGGTTGCTTTATTGCTGTTCTCTTTTCCTCTTGAGTAACTGCAAATGGGTTGGAGTGTTGTTTGAGTCATTCATTAGCATGCCCACGAATAGAATAGAGAGACAAACACTGGAGACTTTTCAGACAGTTTTGTGAGCCAAAACAACTACTTCTCACTCCAAACAACATCAGACTGTGAACCTGGGGATCCAGCAAGACTTGAGGGGAATCTGCACAAGGTATGCTCAGCCCTAGGGAGCATTCGAAGGTGATTAGACACTTATCAGTGTTCGGTGTACAGATAATACAACTCTGTGCTTCTTAGAGATGACACAATGGAATCTGCTGCTGGGCTCTTAAATAAAATCTGACTGTGTGATACCAGCCACTCTTTTTGTAACAAGCTCTACAGACATCCATAGACCTCCCCCCTTTTCTGAGTGAGAAGCGGCATGCAGATTTGGTCACCCATCCTGTTTTAGATTTCTTAGAACTGCCATTCCATATTTCTCCAAAGCTGTCCAACTTCACTGACCTAACTCCCAAATTAAATCTCTTATGATTTTTACTGCTAGTCAGGGGTGAGGGAGTGCTCCTCAGTGACTGGGAAGTCTTCTGTATGCATTCAGTAAGGATCTGAGTTATGGTGATAGCTAAAGTATGTATCAGAAATGGGAAACTGGTGACTGCCTAGACAAATCTGATCGAAGGGTATATTTTGGTTGACATATGTCATGTGGATCCACATCATCTTTTAAAGTTTAACCATTTGTCAATCTCTAACATCTGAATGACTGAAGCTACTAATCTGCATTTCTAGATGTCTTTTTTAAATAAAAATAAAAATCCATAAATAATCTAACCTAGCTTTGGGCTCTGTATTTTTTTTTTTTTCTACAATGCCACCCTAACAAATAAGTGGTGTAACAGAGGCATTGCTGTTCTGGTGACAACCAACTATGCATTGCTAGCACCTGAGGCCTGCTCCATGGAAGGGCATTTGTTTCTGGTACTATAAACATGGCAAAAACCAATTGCTGGGGAAGTCACAGGTCACAAGTGGAACCTACTACTAATGTTTTGCTAATGGATATGGCATTAAAATGACTTCTAAATACCTATATTTATTCTCATATACTGATGCAACTCTGGGTCTTTTTTTTTTAATTAATTTATTCTTGTTACATCTCAATGGTTATCCCATCCCTGTTTCTTCCCATTCTTCCCTCCCTCTAATTTTCCCCTTACTCCCCTCCCCTATGACTGTGCCTGAGGGGGACTTCCTCCCCCTTTATATGCTCATAGGGTATCAAGTCTCTTCTTCGTAGCCTGCTATCCTTCCTCTGAGTGCCACCAGGTCTCCCCCTCCAGGGGACATGGTCAAATATGAGGCACCAGAGTACGTGTGAAAGTCATACCCCACTCTCCACTCAACTGTGGAGAATATCCTGTCCATTGGCTAGATCTGGGTAGGGGTTTAAAGTTTACCGCCTGTATTGTCCTTGTCTGGTTCCATAGTTTGAGTGGGACTCCTGGGCCCAAATCTACCTATCATAATGTTCTTCTTGTAGGTTTCTAGGACCCTCTGGATCCTTCTACTTTGCTAATCTCCCATGCTTCTCTCATCTAGAGTCCCAATAGGATGTCCTCCCCTCTGTCCCAGTTTCCTGGTAAGTGAAGGACCACATCCCATGAAATTCTGGGTCTTTATTAAGTTTTATTTAATAAGAAATGACAGTCAGAGACAGAAACCTATTAAAGGACTGAGAATGAGGGATCACTGAGTGCTTATCCCTAAATGGGACATCCATTTTATCCACTCTGAGTCTCGGGGGACATTGGTGAACAGGTGATGGGAGGACAAAATGAGTCAGAAGATGAAAATATATACTATAGGATGGATTGACATGCCCACTGCAGTAATAACCACTCAGCATCTGTGAGTACCTGTACAAGATGTGAAAGCAGAAGAAAAGCCTGATAACGCAAGGAAGAAAGAGATCAGCAGGCATGAGAGAGAGGTACAAAGAGGTAGTGAGAGTGGGTATGATCACAATATACTGTATACAAATGAGAAACTCTCAAAAAAAGTCAAACTAAAAAGCAAATAACAGCTACCTCATCCCCCTTGAGTCAGCCTTTCTGCATATTGAAGACCACCTGGAGATCACTAGATACTCCTTTACACAGAGCATGTAATTGATGGTTCCCCACACCCCTCAAATTTAATACTGTTTGTGCAAAGCAGAGGTCAATGTAAAATGTCATTCATTGAGTGTCACCTACATAAGCTTATGCCAGCACCTGGCATTGGAGGTGCTGGCCCTACAGACTTTGCAGTAGATAATAATGACCATTCCTCAATGTTTAGGAATTATTTACACTTCTCAAATTGGATTAGCATACGGTATTTTTTTTCTAATTGCTCTCTCCTAAATTACAGATCTCATAACTTCTTGAAAGGTATGAGATCGTTATAATTAGGTCCATTTTTAGCTGAAGGCTCAAAGTATACAGACATGCTCAAATTGCCCAGCCCAATGATATTTATAAGAGCTCTCAACTTTACAACCATGGCAATAGAAACTATGCCTCCAAGAACAGGAACTGAGTACAAGTAAGTCTTTCAGGCCCTATGTTACCATACTACTGTTAAAGCAGGCCTGCAGTAATATACAGCAGCTATACTTTCGGCTCCATTAAAATATCAATATTAGCCTTTAACCTTAATTCAAAGTAAACAAACTTTCTAATTGATCACATCTCTTACTGCAATTGTTTAGATTTTAAATTAAATCTCACCATTATGTGATAGAGTACTAAGGGCCCTTCTTTTTTTTTTTTAATTTTTTTTTATTTTTTATTTTTTATTTTTATTTTTAATTAATTTATTCTTGTTACATCTCTATGGTTATCCCATCCCTTGTATCCTCCCATTCTCCCCTCCCTCCCATTTTCCCCTTATTCCCCTCCCCTATGACTGTTCCTCAGAGGGATTACCTCCCCCTGTATAAGCTCATAGGGTATCAAGTCTCTTCTCAGTGACCTTCTGTCCTTCCTCTGAGTGCCACTAGGTCTCCCCCGCCAGGGGACATAGTCAAATGTGAGCCACCAGAGTACTTGAGAAAGTCAAATCCCTCTCTCCACTCAAGTGTGGAGACTGTCCTGTCCATGGGCTAGATCAGGGTAGGGGTTTAAATTTTACCGCCTGTATTGTCCTTGGCTAGGGCCTTAGTTTGAGCGGGACCCCATGACCCAAATCTGCCTATCATAATGTTCTACTTGTAAGGGCCCTTCTGTATCTGGTAGTTTGCTTCCTTTGTTTTATAGATGTTAAGACGAAAACTGAAGGAAATGAGATTTTTCACAGCCCTAAAGACAGTGTTAGACTTTGTATGACATTATGAAAATCTATGTAATAGAGTCTCTGGACATCAGTAAGACATTTCCAAAATCACCTGCAGCACAATTTGTAATGGACACAGTTCTGTGGGTTTTTTTTGGGGGGAGGGGGGTTGGTTGTTTTTGTTGTTGTTGTTGTTGTTGTTTAAGTGAATGGCTTTAGTTTGTAGTTCTATAGAGGTTTAAATTATTTAAATGAAGATAATTTATTTTCTGTCATCTATGTTCATTTGCATATTTTGAACTCAGTCCTTCTCAAAGAATAGATAAAATATCATGAAGAATAGCAAAGTGACTTGAGGACAAGGAGGACCAAGATTTCATATCAACTTCCCTTGGAAGTGTTAGAATAAACTACACAAAAATGATCATGCCATTACAGTCTGGGGTAGAAGCAGTAGAATCCAGGCACAGAAAAAAATATGAATCTATGGACACCATCCCACTTACTGGGGAGGTAAAGGTATCTGATGCACCTGAGGAGCATTGTCCAAAATAATAGATGCAATGTGAACATGGAAATGGAAGCAACTGGTCTACTTTAACATCAGGGATGCAACA
>OU015747.1:121805260-121806927 GCA_907169655.1 Acomys percivali
GAGACATAAAAGAAAAGCATCTTACACAGTTTCCAAATACAAAGAAGCGTAGATTCATGCAGAGAGGGAGGGATGTGGTGGCAACATGAAAGAAACAGTCGGAGATACATTTAGACACGACATATAGCTAAGGGCTAATTTGAGGCACTGTAATGTATGAAAGAATTGATAAATGTGCTATAAAATGAGATGTAGAAAAATTTGGTATTCAAGGAAGTTTTGGGTGAAATCTGTATAGGGACAGTAGGGTTGAAGAATATGAATGGGTCAGATCACCGGCAATTCTAACTACACAGTCCAACCTGGATACTGAATTCAGATCTGAGAATTTCGGGTAGCTAGGCATCCAGATTCAACTTGAACCCTTCCATCCAGCAAGGGTATTGCCAGTAGGATAGACATATATGTCATAGGCTTGATCTGACTTTGTCCCGAATTCAGCCTCCTCACCTTCCCATTCTTTGGCCCTTGCTATGTTCTCTGTCAGGGCTTGTTCAGAAAGACCCTGACTTGTCCTGTCTTTCATTCAAGAAATCTTTAAGTGTTTACTGAGATGTGGGTTATTTCTATAAGCCCTCTCCTTTCCTTCAGAACACTCCTAGATTTTCTTCCAGCTACAGAACTGCATCTTTGGTGTGGTTCGGGACAAGAAGGAATGAGGTTTGTGCCCGTGTCCTAGTGTGCTGTGTCCTTGCAATGTAGGTCTGTTAGAGCACAGGAGTTAGTGAAGACATGGAAAGGAAGATACTTCCTCAAATAAAGTTGAGTTTTTCTTGTGTACCCCAATTGCCTACTCTTTTAAGAGGAACAACAGTCAACAGTAACAATATGAGCATATGACTCAAATGTGTAATACCATTCCAGAATCCAGTACATTATCTTTCCACGGCTGAAAGTGGGGACCTTTGGGTACAAATTGATTCCTGGTACACAGCAACAGTCCTCACCAACAAGTACAGCTAGCCCCAGGTACAGCTAGCCTCACTGCATGTAGAGCATAAACCCACAGACACTGGAAACTGAAGAAGACTTAGACACAGCCTCCTCCCACTCTATTGACAGACATGGAGACTTATAAACAGAAGTTTATTGTGGAAACTGCAAGGAATCTGCACCATGCGGGCTGACCAATCTCTCTCAGCTTCTCTAAAGCATCCTGAGATTAGATTCAATTCCATATTGCCAGAACAATTCAGAATCGTGTGACCTCTAAGGTCTCCAAAGATCCCTCAGAAGCTAGGACACACTGCTCTCTAAATTGTTTATAGGAGCCAACTTAGATGATGGACGTGAGCTGCTGTTTTTCAGACTGCTTCTAGAAACCTAATTTTAAAAATCATTTGTTCATTGATAGCAGGCTACCAAAAAGAGACTTGATAACCTATGAGCATATACAGGGGGGAAGAGGTCCCCCTCAGTCACAGTCATAGGAGAAGGGAGTAAGGGGAAAATGGGAGGGAGGGAGGAATGGGAGGATACAAGGGATGGGATAATAATTGAGATGTAATATGAATAAAAATAAAATATACTAAAAAATAAAAATAAATAAAAATAAAGATCATTTGTTCTCTCCTTCTCCCCCTCTCTGTCTCTCTCTGTCTCTGTCTCTCTCTTTGTTTCTCTCTCTCTCTCTCTCTCTCTCTCTCTCTCTCTCTCTCTCTCTCTCT
>OU015747.1:121806937-121836841 GCA_907169655.1 Acomys percivali
TCTCTCTCTCTCTCTCTCTCTCTCTCTCTCTCTCTCTCTCTCTCTCTGTCTCTCTGTGTGTGTGTGTGTGTGTGTGTGTGTGTGTGTGTGTGTGTGTGTGTGTGTGTGTGTGTGTAAGGTCAGTCCCAGGACTCTGTGCACGCTAGGTCAGCCTTCTGTCATGGAGCCACTTCTGCAGCCCTTAAGAATCCATAGCTAAGTCACTGCCAGCCCTGAGACAGCACGGGAGAGACTGAAGAGCTGAACAAGTTCTTTCATTGCAGAAAGGGGTCATTGAATAAATGCATCTGAATGACTAGATTCCAGATCAACTTTCTTTTCCACAAACATTGCTACCTTCCAAATGTGAGATAGTACCAACATAGCAATAACATCAAAATTACTAAAACAAAGCCATTTGGAATCTAACCAAAGCTTTAAATCTAACTTTTAGCCTGTAGAAAACATACTAACTATAGAAACTAGTTAAGTGATATCTGAAGCAAACAGCCACGGAATTTGGACCATTCTTCTCCTTGACTTCAACAAGTCAAGCAGTGTCTCAATAAAAGGAAACATCAGGAGTACACAGCTGCAGACCAAGAGCAAATTTAAGTAAATTTATACATGCAATCAAATACAGTAGCAGGCTTTACGTCAATTCTGAATGAACATGCCAACTATACAAAAGTATTTGAGACAAATGAGGCAATTCAGTGTAGACTGGATAGTAAATAGCACTAAAGAATTATTGCAGATATGTTAGGGATGGTAGAGTAGTCTTTATAGAGGGATACAGAATGTTCTAAGCCCCCTACCACCTGAGACCATAGACAGCACTGAACCATATATGTACTGTGGGTCTACATCCTATCCTGTGTATATATGCACAAGTCTAATGGTTTTTGCATCTTATCTTTGCTCTTATCATACACCATGACTTTTATAACCTGAAATATGATAGGAAACTTGAAGAAATTTCTTTTTCATATTTGAATAATTTCAAAGGCTCATTTTTATGGTTGAATTTAAGCAACGTCAACATATGAATTGGGGGGATGAGGGGTTTCTTTTTGAGTATTTATACCACTTCTCTTAAAGGAAGCATGTTATGGCTTCCGTGTGTCTTAACAAGTAGCCAGCATTACCATTCTTCTGCTTGGTGATATCATTTCTTTAAGCAACGTAAGGGCTATTTAGACACATACACTGTGACAGTAAGTTTGATAGCCCCAAGATCTGTCCATCTATTAAGTGGTAGTAGGTGAGTAGTTTATACAGTGTAGATACTCTGGATGAAAGGCTGATTCATGTTTCACCTGAGCTGTACCAGGACTCTGGGAGATGCTACCACCTTATTCAGAAAACTATGAAGTGTGTATTTCTGAAATTCTCCATTTTATAGGTTTAGAGCATGGTTGACTATGGGTATCCGCATCCTCGGAAAGCAAAGGCACAGACAGTGGGCAACTGTTCTAATAGCATTTATGCTGTGCAAGACAAAATTGGAAGTAAAATTAGGTCACTATTTGATTCAACTTATACACTAGAAAAATAAATAAGTAAACAAAAATGGAGAGAGATGGAAAAAGACTAAACAGACAAATAATGAGTGGTTATCCAAGTGGGGTGATTAAGCTCTGATTTTTCTGCATGCTCAGAAATTTCCATGATAACATAGTTTTAAAGAAAGAATTGTAGGGCTGGATAGATGGCTCAGCAGTTAAGTGCACTTGGTGCTTTTGCAAAGACCCAAGATCAATTCCCACCACCCACACTGGGTGTACAACTGCCTGTAACTTCAGTTTCAGAGATATAACCCACTCTTCTGTCTTCTGTGGGTGTCTGCATGTGCATGGTGCACATACAGACAAGCAGGCATGTAAGAGCACAGAAATAAAAACAAGTAAATGTACATTTTTAAAATGCGTGTTTGCAGCTGGGGGCAGTGGCATACAACTGTGATCCCAGCACTCTAGGAGACAGAGGGAGGCAAATCTCTGTGAGTTTGAGGCCAGCCTGGTCTACAAAGTGAGTCCAGTGTAGCCAAGGCTGCACAGAGAAACCCTGTCTCTAAAACCAAAAACAAACCCTGAAGCTTGCAAAAGAGAGGATATACAACTGAAAGTTTCCTGTTTCAGACCATTAATATGAAAGGACTGGGCAGAAACATTAAAATATCCTGAGGGTATTTCAATGAACAGCAGTGAAGACCATGTTTGGTTTACAAGGGGCATTAAGAACTTGTTCTGGATTATAAGTTGTGATAAAGTTAAAAATTTAGATTAGAATTCATGCTTGGTTTTCCTGGAAGGAAGAATTCCCATCGTGCATTATTCTTACAGTAAATTATAGGAGATATTTTTCTTGTGATTCTTCCTTCTAGTCTGATCTGTCATAATATCTCTTAAATTAAAAAAAATATATATATGAGTCAAGTCAATCAATTTAAGGATGAGAGTTTGAGAAAGAATGAATAAATAAATTAATAATAAATGTTCTGAGTTAACATATTGACAAGAAATGAAAGCATCCCCCTGGTTTACAAAATATTTTGTTATGGAAATTTCCAAGCATGCTGACAATCTCCTGCACTCTCCCGGCTCAAGGGAGGTTCCTGTCTGCTTCAAAGGAAGGCGAGAGATGTTCTCTAAGAGCTCCAAGCTGCCTCCTTGTGTCCCCAGAAATTCCTGAAGTCTCATCTAGGAAAATTGATTAGGGAGCCCCTCGTTTCTTTGAGGAGAAAAGTGAAGCGTGGCTAACTTGGAAGGAAACCCCATCAACCACAATCTGGGATCCCTTTTCTGGTTTCTTTCTTGATCATGATACAGCTTAGGCTACAACTTAGAATTCTCACATCAGCTGGACAGTAAGAGGAGAGAGAGAGAGAGAGAGAGAGAGAGAGAGAGAGAGAGAGAGAGAGCGCCTGTTCTCTATGCAGTCACTCAGTCACTCATTGTCCTGGGCACAGGGGGAAGGACTGGAGACATGATTATGGAAGGGATAGGTAGAGTCCCTACCACTTCAACCACTATCTAGAAAAGAGGCATGAGTTATAAAAACAAAGAGAAAGCTCAATGAGTGACCAAGAGTCAAGGCCTAAAAGCTGTTAGGTGAACAAGCCTTTGCTTGACTTAAGAAAAATAGTAGATGAATCTGGCAGGCTTACTTGGCCCCTAGGTGAATATTTACCACAGCCTAAATACTATTAAATTGCAGGACTAAAATATATACTTAGACGTTATGTTGTATTTGTTTTCATTACACCACATGTAAATTAAATATATATATATTATGTAAATTTCCACAATGATTTGGCTTTGTATGGAATAGATTTTCTCTGCCTAGATTTCCTTGTGGGAAACACGGGGCCACTGGATTAGCTGCAACTTTGCCTCTATTGATTTATCATAATGTCCACTGTCCACCCCACTCGTGGGAGCTTGCACACACAACACACTTAGCCCGCAGGGATATCTGAATGACCTGTTCCCCTAAATGGAGCCCACTGCTCCTGTTTACAAGTGATATCCTGGGTGTATTGGTGAGAGATCAAGTTGCTGTGAGCAGTAACTGGAGCACCCCAACACTCAGGACATAATGAGATAAAGGCTACACCTGCCTCTCCTTAAAGCTAAATGACCCAGAGTTGAGGCAACAGCACCTACATTCTTAAGGGCAAGATTTCTTCTGTCAGTTGAATGCTCAGTGGGAGTTCGTCATCATCTTCATCCCGTGGTTGAGAATGGCTGCTTCAGCTCCACCAGTATTGTGAGATTGGGGCTGCAGGAGCAGCATGGAAGAAAGGGCATCTTCGCCCAGTGGGCCAACTGAGTTAGTCTTCTTTAAACAGCCACTTCACAGGCCTGAGAAATAAGTTCAGCTTCTCCCTGCAGTCAAAAGGGAGAGCAGATGCTCAATAGGAAGTATCTGCCTGTATCTCAGTATCTTATTTGATGAAAACTAAATATATGTCAGATCCAGTCCCAGAAACCTTAGCAATGATATTCCTATTTCATTTCACATTATTCTTTAAAACTTGGTAGGTGTTGTCAGCCTATGTACAGACACATCCTGGAGGAGCACAAGAAGACTGTATGCAAGTATTGCCCAGAGTTTGTGCACACACACACACACACACACACACACACACACACACACACACACACCTCCCTTCCTCATGGTTTTTTGTCCATTTAGATGAAAGGTCCTCTACAACCTATAGAGTTCAAGGTTCCTGAAGGAAAGTGATGTCTGCCACTCTTTTTTTCCTTTCTCACTCCTCTGTTTTTCAGGTAGGAGGCATCTTGAAAGTCGGCTGACTGGTGTCTGCTGAGAAGCATAATTGGGAAGAGCACCTTAAGCCTGGCCTCTGTTGTCCAAAATCTTCTCTTCCAAGCTCCTTCCCTCTCGGGTTGGCTGTTTCAGGCTAAGCCCATCTGCACAGAAGACTGGAATCAGGACCAAGAAACCCATGTGTATTCATTACCTGCCCCAGGACTGGCTGTTTCCAGATGCTCCATTTATCCCTCTATTGAGGCAAAACCAACTCAAGGAACGAATGAAGGACAGGCAGTCCTTCCTGCTTCCACAGGTCCAAAGAACAGTAAGGATGGATTCTATGGAAAGAAGAGAATAAGGCAGGACTTGCAATATAACAACAATATGAATCATAGTTGTTGCATCACAATTAGTTTCTCTGAACCCAGTGGTCAGAGAGAGAGAGAGAGAGAGAGACAGTCATGACAGCCTTTTAAAGTCTGGTTATTGTTTACTCTGACCCTTCATATTAAGCAAAAATGCTCTAATAACTTTTCCCTGGACTAGTCAGAGACTAGTATATTTACTCACGGCAACATGTGTTCAGTTCTTACTTGTTACTATCCAGAAGTAAAGCAAAACTAAATAATGCAAAGATACTTACACATGGCTTCTGTTATCAAACAATTCTTTCCGAAACATGGACAGAAACACTGGATTGTGTGTCAAAAATAAAAATAAAAATAGAAAACTTCACAATGCAAAAATTAGGATGATCTTTCAGCTACTTGGACCTTCCCTAGACTGTTGGCTTAACTCTTTAATCTAGGAAAAAAGACAGTTCACTTGCATAAGATTAGCAATTCTTTCTTTCCTGTTACCTTCATGTTTCTGTCTTTTCTCTCCTCTCTGGTGGCTATATAATGCTAGTTTCATCCAGGGATAAAATATATCAGCCATGTCTTAGGATGGCTGTCAAGTCTTAATTGAGATAGACTATATAAAGTATTCAATACAGATGCATCACTCTTTCAAAAATACCCTGGCTTTTATTAAAATAAATAAAATATTATTTTTAAGGAAAGCTAATAATTTATTGGTGACCCTATTACTACTGTTTTTAAAACATGTGGTTTTCGGTTCCACGTTTTTCTGAGAGAGTAGCACAGTGGTGGTCTGGAGGGAGTCAATGGCTCATGTGCTCAAACACATAGTCCCCATGGAAAAGCTTGGGAAGGATGCAGAATGCTTGGAAGGTGAAGCCTGGATGGAAGAAATAGCTCACCATGGCCTGGGCCATGAAGCTTTATAGCTTCGCCCATTTCCTGTTGACGCTTTGCTTTCTGACAGTTCATGCAAAGTGACCAGCTGTCTTCCTTCAGTGTTTCCATCCATTCTTCCTGCCTTTTTGGACCAGAGCACTCAGAATAAAACCTTTCTCCCTTTAGTTGCTTTTGCCAACTCAATAAATTTGCTCTTCTATTCAAGCCTTATGAACTCCACTGTTAGTGTTTTTCAGGGTCCAGAGTTCTCCAAGTGCAGTCCTCATCCAGAACTAGGTCTGCAGGTTACACACGGGGAATGAAGAACTGAAACGGGCCCAAGGGGAAATCCTCAGCACATAGTACAATGTTCTTAACCTCCCCCGATGAATAAAACTTAATTATGTCTTTAAAAATCCTCAGCTACACATTGCTTTTCATTTTAATATTAATAAGGACCAAAGAGTCATTCATTTATTTTTCAGCGATTGAAGAAATGTATACTGAAACACCATCATTCTTCTGACACACCCTCAGAGTTTACAAGTAACTCAATCCCTGTCCTCACATTCCTCCTAGACTCAAAGTAAGAAAATGTACAGAGCCCCAGTCATGGGATTCCTTGAGACTTGAAGAAACCTATGGCACTGGAGATGAATGACGATCCTTGAAATCTTCCTGGCTGTTCTCCATGTAGGATACATTCACAACAGGTTGAGTCATGGTATCTGCCTTTGCTCTATCAGGGTCAACTCAGAGACAGGGAAAGAAAAGTGATGAAGACAATGGTTGCCTGATTTCTTAGAGTCTCACATAGCATTGCCTGTAGCCCTGGTTGGGAAATTCCACTTTTACACAATTTATTACAGATGAAAAATAGATAGTAAAAATAATAGCATATTTACTTAAATGCTGCTTTTCATAGTCTGCTAGCTTCGGTAATAGAGTGTTACCACAGAATTCCTTTTGAAACTAGAATGTGCAGAAGTATTTACAAATATTCTTTATCGTTTTACTGGCTCTCAGCCTTCTTGTACTTATTTATTGTGTGGCTTTCCTTATATGCTCTCTGGTTCCTGCGTTCTCTACACACAAAAAACCACTCCGCCTTTCTGAATCACCTACTCCATGCTTAAGAGAAAATTTGACTCTTTTTTTTTTTTTTTTTTTTGCCCTAAGAGGAATGCTTTGGTGGTTTGAATAAAATTGGCCACCATAGACTCATATATTTGAATGCTTAGAGAGTGGCATTAAGATGTATGAACTCGTTAGAGCAAGTACGGCTCTATTAGAGGAAGTGTGTCATTGGGGGTGAGCTTTGGGGGTTCAGAAGCTCAAGCCTGGCCCAGTGTCTCGCTTTCTCTCTCTTCCTGCTGCCTGACAAGCCAGGTGTAGAACTCTCAGCTACCTTTCCAGCACCATGTCTACCTGCATGCTGCCAAGCCTCTCACCCCAACACTAATGGACTAAACCTCTGAACTGTAAGTCGGTCCCAATGAAATGTTTTCCTTTATAGAAGTTGCTGCAGTCATGGTGTCTCTTCACAACAATAGGACATTAACAAAGACAGATGGCTTCACCATGCTCACTCAGCTCATTCATGTTCTTCTTAGGAACACACACACACACATACACACACACACACTCACATACACACATACACACACACCCTACACAACACTAACAGCATGCACACACAGAGAACTGTTCCACTTGCCATTACTGTGGCTAAGGATATAGTTGTTTATTTCCCGGGTTCCTGTGACTCGTCTGACAAAGTTCAAGATGATTTAAATTTCGAGTGATAGGGATTTTACACCTTCAGTGCCAAGAAAGGGTTGAGGCAGCCTTATCAGAAAGCGATGTAGTCTGCTGGAAACCAACACGGCCCCTTCCTAGGCTGCAGAAATACTACAGTGAGCTCCACCAATCCGAACTCTGAGCACAAGCTTCCAAAATGTGAGGAAGCTCAATTAAGCCACTTTTTCTGTTCTCATTAACACCTTCTACATAGTTATCATGGTTTCAGTGAGTCAGTGTGAATCTTTCCTCATCTAAATATCATAGTGCATGTCAATACCAAGCTGTGCAGGAGAGAGATCACCCTCACTTCCTTGGGTAAATCCAAAGAGTCATCTTTATGTAAATGAGTCAGAGCCCTGATTCAATTGAATACTCCCTCACAAACATTGAGGACCTTCTCTAGTCAGTTGGGATTACAGGTTGCTCTGGTTTTCCGCCAACAGTCAAAACCTACTTATAAGAGAAATTAGAAACAGACACCTTGTTGGCTTATCGTCGTTACAGATTTGTTTTATTTTTCTCACATAAATGGTTGTTTAATCTTCCTAATATGCTAGACTTCAACCACGTACATTAACTTAAAAATCTGTCTTGGGAGCTCCATTTTAATATTGAAAGCTCCAGATCTGCTGGGCTTAGTCTCACCATCACAACACTGAAGGTCCCATGGTAACAGCCATAGGAAGGACCTCTGTGCTGTTCAACCTGCCATATGGACAGAGATACCCACTTTACCCAAGGAGCTGCCTGGGGAGTTGAGCATATGTTACTGTTTTTCAATCTAGAAAACGACTACTGACTCTGAGGAGGAGATGGACACTCTATACAATTCTCGTGGAATAAAAGAGCTAAAAGAAAGAAGTTGGGGGCTTGGCATAAAAGCAAAGAAGGAAGTGGGAGATGGGGGAGGGTGACAATGTAGAATGAGACTTTACTCAGTTTACCTTTGTATGAAGTACTTCATCCATTGTGAGGTTTTGGATTTGGTGCTCGAGGGAAAATGAGGCAGGTTGTCTTTTGGGTAGTAAATTTAAATATCAATCGTATGGACAAACAAACAACGTCATGCCAGGGATGCTGAAGTGAGTCCAGACTCCCATGTCATAGATAGACAAACAGCATGAGAAGGGCTTTAGGGAACATTCAGGCCCATGTGGCAGAGTAGGGGATTCTCTTCTGACATATTCCAAAGGAGAAGCACATTACATGCCATGTGGTTGATGAAGTCAAAGCAGGACCCTGCAGCAATAGATGTCCCTGATGCCTGAGTGACAGGAGACAGGTGAGGCAGGACCCAGTAAAGGAATTCCAGTATGACTGGGGAAGGGGAGGTACATTCAGTTACCTTGTACTTCTTGTATGGGTGGGGGATGTGTCACCACCTCTAGGCTTCTGTTGTTCCAGAGACAGGCAGCCTGGAATCAGTAAACATCCTTAGTGGGAAAAGAGATGGGCATCTATCATTCTCCTAAAATCTGGGCACCAGGCACATCTCTTCAGGTGTTAGGGATTCACAGACAGGTTTGGGGTTTGACAGTTCTCCTACAGTATCTATAAAAAAGAGTCTGCTGTTGGTGGGTGTGGTGTGATTAGTGCCTTGTCTGGGTTCTAACAATCACTATCAATTAAATAGCAATAAAGAATCAGTCTTTCTTAAAAACATGTGGACCTCACTCAGGCTCTAATAGCTGCCATTTGGAACCTTGAAAGAATCAATTTTACCATTCTATTCTCAGATACGTCATTAACAGTAGTAACAAGATTCCTATAAGATGCATAACATGGACAAAGATGTACATCAAGTCTGGGAGGTACTAGTCGGGGGGGGGGGGGAAAAAATCAAACAAACAAAAACCAACAAATAAAACAACAACAACAAAGTGAACACAAAGTTGAACTCCAAGTGATTCCTATTCCCTGTGTCTATGTCTTTGCGTAACCTCTTCCCTGAGTGCTGGAGAAGAGCCCTGAGACTTGTTACTAAGGATTAAAACATAGTATTATTTTAATATACTCTGTATTATACATGTGTACATAATATACCACCATAAATACATTGGCATGACTTTTGCATGGTTACTTTGTGGCATGTTGTACTGAGGAGACTATTCCTTCAAGAATTTGTGAGCCTCTAAGATGTGAGAGCACTCTCCAGAAAATAAGCACCAAATGACTTTTGGGCCCTTCCAGAGTTTGAGGATTTAGCTCAGTGGTAGAAGGCTTTCCCAGAAAGTACAGTGCCCTTGGTTTGGTCTCCAGCACATGTGTGTGTGTGTGTGTGTGTGTGTGTGTGTGTGTGTGTGTGTGTATTAGATAGATGATGATAGATAGATAATAGAGATAGATAGATAGTTAGATAGATAGAGAGATAGATAGATGTGTTAGTAGCCATACCACCCTAAGGGCTAAATCCTACCAACAACATGGCTGAACATGAAAGTGCCTTCTCCTCTGGTCAAGAATATAGACCAAAACTAGTTTTGCCTTTGGTGCTGAGCAGCATGACCACGATCAGATTCAGCTAAGCTGTTCCAGGGTCCTAACCCACAGTACACTGTGAGAGGATAAACGCATTCTTCTAAGTCCCTAAGCTTGTGGTAATTTCCCTACACAGCAACAGAAAATCCTAACAAGCTGGAGTAAGGCATGGGGCCAGAAGCTTTTTAGATCTCAGATTTTCTTTTCAAGTTTTTGGGATAGTGATAGAGATTTTTACCAGTGGAAGAATCCTTTCCCTAAAATTCTAAAATCGAAAATGCTCCAAAATCTTAATGACAAGCAGCCTTCAAGCAACTTCAGGTTTTGTGGATTTTCATCACTCTTTCCTCTCTTGAATCCCCCAATAACCTCTTGCCTGAGCTAGCCGCTTTCTCAGCACCTCCCTCCCTCCCATCCCCTGCAACATCACCTCTCCCTGTGCACGTGCTCTTCGGGTCCCCTGCCCCTCCCACTCACCATTGCTGGGCCCCTCCCTCTTACCATTGCTGGGCCCCTCTCACTCACCATTGCTGGGCCCCTCCCTCTTAACCATTGCTGGGCCCCTCCCACTCACCATTGCTGAGCCCCTCCCTCTTACCATTGCTGGGCCCCTCCCTCTTACCATTGCTGGGCCCCTTCCACTCACCATTGCTGGGCCTTTCCCACTCACCATTGCTGGGCCCCTCCCACTCACCGAGGCTTAATTGCGTACTTGAAAAACTGGCCTGTTCTCATTTCTTCTCCGATGAGCTTCCCAGTCCAACTGGAACAAATTGCCACAGTTCACTATATTAAAACTACATAAACGTCTTATCTCAGATGGAAGGTCAGGAGCCCAAAATTGGTTGTGTTTCAGTTTTCAACCGAGCTCTCCTGCAGATTTCGGAAAGAATCCTTGTCCTCGCTGCTGTAGAATGTCTGCATTTTTGTCTTATGGCCCCATTCTTTCCCCCAAAGACTAGCTGCACCCTGTCAAGGTTGCTTCTGCCTGTTTATATCTCTCTCCTGCCTCTCTCTTGTGTTTTAAAGGCCTTTTTGTGGTTACACGGAGCCCATCAGATACCCCAGGATCCCGTTCTTATCCACTTCAACTGATGACTGGTCTTAATTCCATCTGAAATTATAATTTCTTATCATCAGGCAAATGTGGGGCGTCTGAGAAATAAAATGTAGACATCTTTGTAGGGGGGAGAGAGAGAAATCTTAGTGAGTAAAAGTGCTTGCCCTGAAGCTTAACAGCTGGGTTCAAATCCTTGAACCCACATAGTAGGAAGAGAGAACTGACTCGTGTAAATTATCCTCCCACCTTCATAAGCGTGCTACTGCACAAACACACAACACAACACACACTAAATAAATAAATACTAAGTAAAATTGTCTTTGATGGAATTTTTTTTCGCCTACCACAATTTGTGAAAAATGTTTTTAAAGCCACCATCAAGGTTTCCTGAAGCTCATCATTGGCAGTGGTTTCTAGAAAGAATTAAAATGCCTAGTGAAATTAGTACCTTAAAGAGCTCTCTATAACATAAACAGAACTTTCATCCATAAAAAAAATACCCTCCTAAAAGGCAAAGGATTCTCCAACACTGGGACAAGTCTAAAAGAGAGAGAAACTTTATGCAAGAAGGCGTTTAGAGGCTCATAAATCACACCGTAAAAATGACTGCTTCCTCTGCCCACTTGTAAAAATGTTTCTCATTTTGGTCTTCACGGTCCACGTCAGTATTTTTCTATTGCCATAATAAATAGGTTAGTGGTGGTGGGGCCCAATGATGAGGTAGTTAAAAGGAAAAACTAGAAGGTTCCCCCACAGAGCTGGCGTAATGACTGTACTACCCTAGGGGAAGACAAAGCAGGACACAGTCTCGGTTAGCGGGGACATCCAGGCAGCAGTCAGGTTCAGGGGCTCAGTTCTGCGACTCCCCAGAGTGTAACAATTATCTCAATGGGAGTTTCAAATTTTCCAACGGATCTTCAAACAAAATTAATTTGAACGGCTTTAATTAGCCTTAATTATATTATTCCTATTATATGTGCTTCTTCTCAGAGGTTCGTGAGAAAATACTTTCAGGAAATCCACTCAAGAGGCAAAGGAAGGATGCAAGAATTCAAAACCACTTGGAGATGGATTGCCTTTGTGCCTTCCTATTTATGATTCTGAGATAAAAAAAAAAAAAAAATAGAGCAGTTATCAACAACAACGGAGTGATGTGTTCTCATTCAGAGCCAAGAACCAAAAATGGACTGGTTTGTTTGTCTTGAAGATGTCTGTTTCCTCCCAAACACACAGTGAAGGAAGAAAAAGACACATACAATATAGTGCTGTTTTTTCTGTGTTTATTTTTTATCCATGTTTTCCTGGTCTTCTAATTCATAGTTCTGAGAACTGTCCTTTAGGTCACTGTTTCAACTCCTCTCTCTTCTTCTTCTTCTTCTTCTTTTTTATAAATTCTGGCCATGGTAGTCAAGAGGAAATTAATCTTTTGCAGCCAAATGAAATTTGGGCTTCCCAGCACTAGCCACTAATGAAAAATGCATTGATGGCAAGCATCAGAAAAACCCTGGCTCTCAGTACCAGAGGGTACATTTAAATAATTCTATGAATATAGATCAATAAAACTAATTTACTTATAGCCTTTGTGAGCAGGATTCAAATCTGAATAAGAGTCATTTGTATTACAATGTTTTGTATTAATTTGAGGTATCTATTGTTTTACATATTAAATTAATCTTGGTCGTGAGACAGGACTTCATATATGATATTAAAATATGAGGCTTGGGATTTGATGTTAGTAATGCTATGATTTCGTAATTCAGCCTGGTTTGCCTGGATGTCATTTAAATGGCTTGGAGAGGTCCCAGAGGGCCAGCACTGAGATGCCAGGGTTAAATTGGAGAGAGTGCAGAAGGCTTTAATATTCAAGCACACAGCATATTAGCTGCAGTAGCCAAAGGCCCTCTGGGACCTGGGGAGACTTGGAGTGACATCTTGCTGAGGAGGGATGTGGGAATGGTATGCAGGAGACCCTGAAAGTCCAGAACGTCACGTGATAGCCAGAGAACGTAAATAGCCTGACTCAGCTGCTGACACCAAGAGGTTACTTCCTGATTCTGCGGAGGTAATAATTTATTCATCAGGTCCATACTCAGTACCTTCTCTTTATTCTGTGTGGAGACGGCGAGGTTAAGATAAGGCCGGGGAGCTTAAAACAGACAGGCAAATCATCAGGCAACTGTGATTCAACAGAGTTAAGTTCCGAGCCAGGAGTAAACATGGGGTTTCAAAACGCATGTATGACCTTCAGCAGTTCAATGCCTTCTGGACGTACTTGGCCATGGAATCTTGAGAAACAAAAGACTCTCGACATTCTTTTAAACTCTCATATATAATGGTTGCAAAACAATTACATTGTTAACCACGAGGCAGTAGTGAAAGTTAAAAATTCAATCAACTCCACTCATTACCAGAAAAACAAAGAAGTCTTCTTAGCCCCGTGACTCCTTCAACACCCCCTCAGTATAAGTGTTCTTTAAGCTTTCTGCGAGTAATCCCTGCTACCCCTGGGTCACAGGCTGTGGGAGCTGCCTGCATGGGCTTTTTGCCATGGCTGGGAGATCAAAAAGAAACAAGAACACCCCAAGGAGCAATGGCAGTCCTAACAGCTTGGGTACTTTCGGGGTATTTATCAGGAACCACATCAGGACTGTTATTAGCCAGTTAACACAGGCATGTACCCTCTGCATCAGTAAAATCCTCTGATCATCATGATAATTAGAAGAGCAATAACCTTGATCAGTTTAGTATGTTGTGCATTTAGGACATTTTAAGGATGATTATTTCCAGAAGTTGTAGAGATGGGTTGATGGTTAAAATCACTTGTTGCTCTTCAAGAGGACCTGAGTTATATCCTCAATTCCTTCATGAGTGATCACACTACCTATAACACCAGCTCTGGGAGATCTGAGCTTCTTGTCTGGCATCCACAGAAATCTTCACACATGTCACACACACACGCACGCACACACACACATACACACACACACACACACACACACACACACACACACAAATACATAATCCTAAAAACTGTTTTTTTTAATCAAGGAAACACTAAGAAAAGAATGTGAATAAATGTTATATTCCTACAATGCCTTTGTTTTTCTTTCTTTTCATGGCTCAACACAGGTAGTCTGCCTCCACTGTATTTTCAACAGCTACAGACTTAAATAAGATATAAAATTTGGAGTAGTTTTTCCAAAATTATTGAGACATTTTTAATTCATAAAATGATATATGTGAGAACACCTGTGTGTATATGTATGCAGTGTGTGCATATGTTTGTATGTGGAGAGGTGCCCTGCATGTGTGTGGAGACCAGAGGACAGTAGGTGTCCTGATCAGTCACTCTCTGACTTGTTCTCCTGAGATAAGTCTCTTAGCTGAGGCTAGGCTGATAACCTGTAGTCTCCAGAAAATGTTTTATATATGCCCTTTACTGCACTGTGGTTACATACACACAGGCTCTTATCAGATTTTTATATGGATGCTGGGATACATGACTCTAATCCTGTGCCCCTGAGCTTACAATCTAGTAAGAAAGATACAAAAGGACACAGTCCATACATATATTAGTCAGTGTGTACAATAGTAGAGGCATACACAATGGCTTCAAAACAGGGGCAATGATGCTGAGGATATAGCTCTCCGTGACAGACTACCTGCCTAACATGTCCAAGGCCATGAGTCGATCCTCAGCACCACAAAATATGGGGATGTGAACATTTGCTCCTCTGAGGTACGCCAGGAATATACCCTCCAGAAGTGTTGCTCCTAACCTGTCTTGACCAGGATTTTGAGAAACATATAGGAGATTTCCTGACAGACTAAGTGCACCTTTAAGTGGTAGAAGAAAAGCACCACTGTTCAAAATGCCAAAGGGTTGAAGGGCTAATGTAAAGAATTAAAAGGAAAAAGTGTACAAAAGTTGCTTTTCACCATTAGCTCTGAACTTGTTCAGTATATCGCACATCCTCAGGAAATGAGGTCAGCCAGTATACCAGCATTAGCTAGAGTGACCATCTCTCTCTTACTTTCTTTCCCTGTCAATTCTAAGGGTCTAATCTTTCAACAAATCACAAAGCTGTCAGCAAAGATGTGTGGTACCACTGTGTCTGTAAACATTGTTCCAGGGGTGCCATCCTCTATATCAGCAACTTGAGAAGTGAAGTATGCATCTTAGCACATAGCAAACATCCACATAGTCAGCTTTCATGGGCAAAGCCATAAGCAAACACATGTTGTGAAAGGTTCTTCCTTGTGATTATCATCAACACTATCACTTCCATTTTATTAATTAATTAATATTATTGTGATGAATAACAGCATTGTATCACACATATAAACGGCCTCCCACACTGTAAATAATTTTCACTATCTTCCCATACACGGCGTTTGCATTTCTCTTAGTCCAGCTTTCCTCCTTTTCACTGTAGATCTGCATAAAAGTGACCGCTAATAACCACATAACATGGTCAATAATAAGCTGTTTTGAAATCTCTTCTGCTAATACCATTAATCCAAAACTCTTCAATTTAGCCGCAGGTGTATCTTTTGGTTAGGGCCAAGAAGTAGCCACATTCATCAACAAAATATCACAAGAATAATCTCTGGGTAACTTACTAATATGCTTATCCTCTGAAATCTCTTGAGCCAGAATATAATCTACATTGTTTTCAGCACTTTTATGTCCCTTCTAGTATTTCCCATTAAAGTGTTCAACAGCTTTCCTAATCTAAAATCCCAAAGTCACATTCTGCCAACAAAGAGCATGGTAAACCTTATCGTAGCAATACCCCACTCCTGGTACCAACTTCTGTCTTGGTCAATATTCTACCACTGTGAAAGGAACTCTAACCATTGCAACTTTAATAAAGGTAAACATTTAATTGTGATTTTCCTACAGTTTCTGATGTTTATCCATTCCTATCATAGCAGGGAGCATGGTGGCACATAGGCAGATATGTTGTCTGAGAAGTAGCTGAGAGTTCTATATCCAGATCTGCAGGCAGCAGGGAGAGAGAATCTGGCCTTGTTATGGGCCCACTCTCAATGACACACTTCTTCCAAAAAGCCCACAACTACCTCAACAAGGCCACACCTCCTAATCCTTTCAAACAGTGCCACTCCCTAAAATCATTCAAATATATGTGCCAATAGGGGACTTTCTTATTCAAACCACAGAGACTTTCTAATAAAATACTCAAATTTTCTGTTAGAAATACAATGAATTTTTTTTTTTTTTTTTAGTATATGGATGAGGAAAAGAGGTCTAGGAAAAATGAAATCACTGGAGGTGAAAAGTCACCACCCAACTCTCTCAGTGTCTTGTTCTAAGTTCTCTGGATCCTTTAACGTTGCCTCATTAAATGCAGCCAAAGAAGCTACCATATCCATGCAAATAAGCTAATCACAGAATAGTCTCTTGAGGTATCTAATACTAATCCATAAAGAGGAAGAGATCTGGGAGTTCTCTAAGGGACTTGGGAAAACAAAAGCAGTGCCTTCCTAGCATCTTTTAAGAGATCATCACTGTTTGTAATCAAGAGCTTCACCCTGAGTTTGAAAGACAGGAGAATCATGAGAGGGTAAATAAACACCAGGCAATCAGCCTAATTATCTCCTAACTATGAAACAGGTGTAGCTTTAAGTGCTTCCTTTACTACCAGCCACATAGCATGGGGTTATTTAATAAGTTATTTGTGATAAAGTGAGGTAATGCATTGAGCAGCCTCTAAAGTCAAATGAAAAAACTCAGTAAAAACAGAGACTCTGTCTCAATCTTGTTGAGAGAGAGAGAGAGACAGAGGAGACAGAGACAGAGACACAGAGAGAGACAGAGAGAGAGAGAGACAGAGAGATATGCTACTTCAACAGCTTTGTTGAGATATAATTTATATACCATTTCCTTTACCAATTTTTGTTTGTGAAGTTTTTAGTGTATTTGGAAGTCTATGCAACCTTTGCCATAATCTATTGCTGAGATTTTAATCATCAAATAAGCTTTTTGTATGTTAGCAGTCCTATATCAGTTATCCACTTCACCAAGGTACTAAACAACATTAATCTATATTATTTTTTGTGGGTTTGCCTACTATTGGCTTTTCATATTAATAGAATCCTGTGATGTATGTGCTTTTATGAATGATGCCTTTCACTTAGGATAAATACTCAAGTTCACCCAGGCTATACTATGTATCATTAAATGCATGTGATCTTTCCTAGAAGGAAGCAAATATCTAGTCATATCAGATAATACACTGAGGGCAGAAGAAAGAAATTATTCTACCTTCTTATGTCTGCTTTGGTGAAGTAGTAAGTTTATTGAATTTACTTACATGAGCCTGAATAAGGGATTGCTTCACAAGAGCATGTGTCACTCAAAGACAAGTGCATAGGTGGTTACTGGAAATGCCACCTCCCTGGAGTTTCTTGCAAAATTTCAGGCAGCTCTACTGAAAAGTCTCCTCCCCCTAAAACAATTGTTTTCTGCTTATATGGACTCTGGGAAGAGCTTTTTATGACTCTTATAACTTTATGAACTTTCTGAGTCTTGTAAGTTTTATGAGCTTTCTGAGTCTCTTAAGTTTGTTTCCCTTCCTGAGCCTTAGGAGCCTCCTTCCCCAAAAAGGGACATTTCAATTTGGAGAAACTACGTATTCATCAGTGAATCATGCCTTTTAAAGCATACTAGAGTTCTATTATTATTAATAATCATATTTTATCTATCAATTTATTTGATGGCCCCTTGGATTGTTGTTCATTTTCATGCTGCTATGAAGATGTGCATTTCTTTGACAGAGTTTCTGGGATATATGAATATACTTAATTGTACAGAACAATAAGAATGCTGAACCACTTTCCACTCTCATCAATAATATAAGAGGACACCAACATCTTTAATTTCTGCAACAACGTGTGCTACTGCTGTCATTTTCTTGTGTTTTACACTGTCAGTGGGTTGTAAACTGGTGTCTGCTTTGGTTTTGAACCTTGGTTTATAGCATGGCTACTGGGCTATGAACTGGTGTCTGGTTATGCTTTATTTACATTACCTCAACAGTTAGTGAAGTTGAGTATTGCCTTATATCTTTGCATATTTTCTTAGGGGAAATATCCAATCATATCCTTTGTTTATTTTTAATTGAGTTATTTGAATTGTATCACTGAGTTATAAGACATTTGACATTATTCCAGAGACAAGACCCTCATCAAAGATATGATTGACAGGTGTTTTTCTCCCAGTAGAGAAGTGTCTGGATGCTGCTCATTTACAGTAACATTTGTCATTGTCAATGTTTGAAGTTTTATTCTGTTCTGTTTTTCTATTCTTACAGATGAACTGTAGAATTCTCTTGATGGTTTGGTGTGAAAACTCTAATGATTTAGGATGTTTCACATCATTCATGTTTCCTATGCAGATGCTTTATGAATCAAATTCACCGTCTATATTTAAAGATGCTTTTTCTGACTACAAGTTTCAGGGTTTTTTTTTTTTTACTTTCTTTATTTGGTAACTTGTGCAAAAATCCTGTAATCCTTGGCCTCTGTTCTTCTAGTGAAAGGCCAGGATGATCTTACTCACCAGCTCTTACTTTTCTCCTGATAGTTTACAATTTTAGATGCATATTTCTCTTTCAACGTTTTTTGCTGTGATAAGTTTGTGATAGGCTTATAAAAAAACCTTTGTGTATCTTTCTTGCTCATCATATGATGCAGAAAAAAAAGAAAGGGGTGCTAAAAGAGAACTGTCAAATTTAAGAAAACCAGAAATTTATGGTTTTGCTAATTCCCAGAGACTCTAAATGACAAGCATCGCTGCAACTAAGAAATGACTTTGAAATTAGTCATCTTGACAACTATAAACATAGCATCTGAAACACTAAACACACCCTTATGTACATGTATGCTCATATTTGTTTCCCAAGGATCCACTTTGTCTCCCTCTCTCCCCCACTGATCTGCTTCCACATCACAAATAGTTTCCCTTCTGATCTCAGGATACATATGTATACATACATGCATACACATACATGTGCATATAGATATACACATATGTATATACACACAGATACACACAGATATATGTGTATGTATGAATGTATGTATAATATACATAAAGGAGAAAATAAACAATATTTTAAACATGTTTTTATTTCACTTTGGAGAAGAGCTGTGATGATTGCTGGGTGATGGTAAATCTATATATGTTAAGACTTAGAAGAAATGACTCATTGTTCTACAATGACACAAGGAAGGATATGTGGCAAATTTGGGAGGTAATAGACTTGTTTGTATACCACATTGTGATAATGAGGGGCACCTATGGCAACATGAGTTTGCACAACTTAACTTGGTGTCAGATAGACCTAGTGAGTTGATCCATGTTTTCTAAAGATTCATTCTAGTTGCTTCTCTGGTTATTTACATCCATACTTTATTTTTAAATTTAATTTCTGTAACTAAACATTCCTTATTTTAATTATATTCCCAATGTGTATTTTAACTTCCAGTTTTTACTTTATTTAATTTTTAAGTTCTTGTTTCATCACACTTAGTATTTGAATCCTATAGAATTCCAGAGAAGTGCTGTGGCTCATGATAATCTCCTAAAGTGAAAAATGTTCTATGTGTATTAGAAAGAATACACACTCTCTGGTTTACTGAACTGACCTAGATTATTTGGTTGTATTGTTTGGTGTATTTTGTCTATATTTTATGAAGACGAATAAGTGTGGTTTACTAGCTGTATATGAATACATTATACTTGTTCTGTTAAATATTGTCAGTGCTGTGTCTCAATTATATAATGGTAGGTTTGTTCATTGTTTTTCAGCCCTAACAGCCCATGCCATGAAACCCAATTGTCACTTGTAAACATTTCTTACTGCACTTCCTTGATACACTGATCATTCACTGACATGCAACATCCTTATCCACATTCCTTGCTAGGAAATCTACTTGGTGTGATGTAACATGAACTCTGTCTTGTGGATTGGCATCTCCATGATATCTTACCCTTATACCCTCAGTGTGTTCAGATGTTTAAATTAGTTCTTGTACTGACATTTATCTAGATGTTATTTTTAGAACAACTTGACCTTTTTTGTATTTCATCCATTTAGTTGACATGAATTTGTCGTAGCTATCAATACTGTTGATTTAAACTCTCCATTCACCATATTTTCCACTTTCCAACCTACTGTTCCTCATTCCCTCTTGTCTTTTTTCAGAAGAGTTAGATAAATTTTATGAATTACTATTTATAGTATTGGCTTCATTGTTGCTTCTCTTTGTCATTAATGTGGCTATTCTGTGTCTACAGTGAACATCTATAGTTCACTGTCGTCTGCCTCCAACCTAAATAGCACCACTTTGTATACAACCTTATCAGACAAGCATACTTTAAAATCTGTCATCACCTACCTTTTATATTTTACCTTAATGATATAATATTCAATTTTTAAACACTTAACTACTTTTTTTGAGGGAGGAAATACTTAATTTTCCCACAAGTCGCAAAGTTTCAGTTCATCAATGAACAATGAGGACATAGCAGAGAGAAGCCTCTCACATCATGGTAGCCAGGCAACAGAGACACCACAAAGGAGAAAGGAGAGAAGAGCATAGGCTCCAGTGACAATCCCTAGTAGTGCACTTCCTCCAAGGAGACCTTACTAGTGATATGCTAGTCAGTGTCTTCTTACAAAACAGAACTAATAGATTGAGCACAAATTACAAAGGGGATTTACTAGAGTGGTGTACACAGTTCAGGTTGCAGAGTCCAGTAATGGCCACCCACCTGCTGGAGAGCCTGAGATCCCACTCGCTACTCAGTCCTTGAGACTGGATACTCAAATCATCCTGATCTGGAGATGAGGGCCTGGGGATTCCTGGAGAGCCATCGGTCTTCAGTCCCTGGGGAAAGGCTCAAGAAACTGGGTTCCAGTATCAATGAAGGGCGGCTGCAGCAGGGTAGCTGTCCTCACCAGCAGTCCTTTAAGGCAGACAGCCAAAAGCAGCAGCTATAAGTCTGGTGCCGCACACCCTGGGGGAGGGTCTTTCCCCTCCTCAGGTGAACTCTTCAAGAAATACCTTCAGACCAGAGCATGTCTCTTAGTTGATTCCAGGTCCAAGCACAACCAAGATTAACAGTCACAGTGTCCTTTCTAAAACCATTTGAAAATGCCACCATATTATAATTCCATCAAGGGATTAGTGAACTGAAGAGGTCTGGACCTTCAGGATCTAATTCCTTCCCCAAATCCTAACAGTTGGTACTCCAACTTTCAATGAATGAGCCTGTGGTAGACATTAAATTTAAAACCATGACAGCAACTAAGTGAGACTTAGCACTATTTTTGTTCAGGGTCTGTCTTATACTGTTTAGTATAATGATCTCTAAGTTTAATCTATTTTACTGTAGGATTTCCTTGTCTTTTGTGAATAAGTAGTATTTCATAATACATGTCACATTTTGCTTATTGATTCATTTGATGATAGTACATAGTTTATTGCCATATGTTGATTGTTGTGACTAATACTGTAATGAGCAGAGGAGTGTAAATATCCTCTTACAACGTTGGCCTCGCCTGTACCTATGTGCATGAGGTTCATGCTGTGCCCAAGGAGACCAGAAGATGTCACTAGATCCCACGGAACTGGAGTTACAGATGATTGTGAGCCACCATGTGGATGCTGGGAACTGAATCTGGGTGCTCTGCAAGAACAGCATGTGCTCTTAACCACGGAGCCATCTCCTCAGCTCTACACTTTTAATTTGTTGAGAAATTTCCATACTGTTTTTATGGTGAATGCAGCAATTTACACTCCTATCAACACTATTCAAGTCCCTTTCTCCATACCCTCACCAAATACTCACTATCTTTCATACATATCCATTCTAACAAATGAAAGATGAGGGCTCACTGCGCTTTTTGCACTAGCCTGAGTATTATATGAAGCCAGCACCCCTCACATATCAAAGCCTGATAAGGGCAACATGCAAAAAGAAAATTTGAGGTCAGTTTGTTTTCATTTGTTTGTTGTTTTTGATGACTACATGCACCAAAATTCCAACACGTTGCACTGAGCATCATTGCAGCAGGTATACTGGTTGAGTTTTTTTTGTCTCTGTAACACAGCACCTCACACAAGCAACTTAAGGAAAGAAGGGTTTATTTTGGCTTACAGTTTTAGGGAGTACAGTCCGCCATGCTAGGGAAAGGCTTCACATCTAAAGTGTCCCATAGAGTTTTAGAAACTGAGTCAACATCTGGGGACCACATTAGTGTTCAACAACAGCAGCTATAGGGAACATTTTACACACAACAGATGAAAATAATACATATGAATCACATATTAACACAATGAAGAAGTCATACGAATTTCTTAAGAGACACAGAAAAGCATTTGGTGGCATTTTACATCCTTTCATGAAAACCTCTCAATAAATCAGGTGTAGAAGGAATGTACCTCAAAACAACAATGACAATACATGACAAGCTCACAAGCAATAACAAATGAGAACGTCACCTAATTAAAAAAGTGGGTAAAAAGACTAATATTTTCTTAAGGAAGAAATACAACATGACCAACTAGTATTACAAAAGGGCACTGGACATTACTAGTCATTGAAGATTTAAGTTCTGTGTATGCCAGAAAGCATAGAATAGAATTCCAATGAAGTGGTAAGTTATTGCTACTTGGATTTTTTAAAGGTAATAACCATTTTTAAATATAAGCTTTATGAAACACCTACATTTTATTATTTTTGTCCCCTGCCATGTGTGTGTGTGTGTGTGTGTGTGTGTGTGTGTAGAGGCTGGATATTGACATGGCGTCTTTTCCTCAATCATTCTCCACTATATTTTCTGAGTGTGTGTCTCTCATTTAACCTGAAACCAATTAGTCTAGATGGACCAAATTAGTCTAGATGGACTGGCCGGTAAGCCCAGAGATTGCCCTTCATAACTGTGGAGAAAGGGGAACACTCCTTCATTGCTGGTGGGAGTGCAAATTTGTACAACCACTTTGGAAATCAATTTGGCACTTTCACAGAATACTGAAAATAGGGCTACCTCAAGACCTAGCTATACTACTCCTTGGAATATAGAGCACCAGAAGGGTAGTCTACCACACAATAAGGACATATGCTCAACCATGTTCATAGCAGCCTTATTCATAATATCCAAACCCTGGAAACAACCTAAATGTCCCTCAGCCGAAGAATGGATAAAGAAACCATGGTATATTTATGCAATGGAATACTACTCAGCTATTAAAAACAAGAAAATCCTAAAATTTGTGGACAAATGGATAGAACTAGAAATGATCATATTGAGTGAGTTAACTCAGACTCAGAAAGACTCACATGGTACATACTCACTTATAGTTGGACACTAGCCCAACAGCGTTGTCCCCTGAAAGTCTTCACTTACCAGGAGATTGGGATAGGTGCAGGTACCTCCTATTGGGACTCTAGGTGAGAGAAGTATGGGAGAATAGGGAAATAGAAGGATCCAGAGGGTCCTAGAAACCTACAAAAAGAACAGCATGATGGTCAGATCTGGACCCAGGGCTATCTGCTCAAGCTACTGCACCAAACAAAGACAATACATGCAGTAAATATTGAACCCCTACTCAGATGTAGCCAAGGGACAGGACATTACCCACAGTCGTGTGGAGAGTGGGGATTGACTCTGACATGAACTCTGGTCCCCCATAGTTGACCACTTCCCCTTGGTGGGGAGGCCTGGTTGCACTCAGGGAAAGAATAGGAAGGCTACCAAGATGAGACTTGATAGGCTGTGATCATATAGTAGGGGAGGAGGTCTCTTCTGTCACAGACCTAGGGGATGGGAATAAGGTGAAAAAGGGAGGGAGGGAGGACGGGGAAGAAACAAGCAATGGAATAAAAATTTAAATGTAATCTGAATAAATTAATTAAAAAAAATAACACTTTGGTGGCTGTCATACCCAACCTTTTTTTTTTTTTTTTTTTTTTTGGCATGGATGCTTGGGATTGAACTCAGGTCATATGTTTACATAGCAATCATTGTGCTCATTTGATTACTTTTTAAGTGATTAAAATAAGTTGATAATTTCTTCCATTTATTAAAATATTTACCTTATCTACTGTGTTTTATTTCTTTCTTTAGATATAAATGCAGATATTTTCCTTCCACCAAAAGAATTTGATCTGGCCTGAAAAGATAGCTCAAGGGGACCTGAGTTTGAGTTTCTAGGACCCATATAGCTGAATGAGAAACTGACTCTCTCGAGACATTTCCTGAATTTCTCATAGACATGGTGACATGAACGTAGACACACACACATACACACACACAAATGAAGTTAAAAATAACAATTTGTTTTTAACATTTTCTCTGTTGTATATTTGCTAGTGATAAATTTTTTCTTTGTCTTGTAAATTCTCATATTACTTTTTTATTGGGGAACCTTTGGTCTGTATATTCTAGACTGAATATTTTTTCTCTTAAAAATCTTTAAACTCCATTGTTTGACTTGTACTTTATACTGCATACAGGCTCTTTTGTATTGCTTCCTTTATTCTTTAAATTACCATTTTATTTTTCTTTCTATCCGTAGTATTTTCATCTCTTATGCTCTATGAGTTTTAAATTTAAAACTTGTTTGTTTGTCAAGAATCGGGATATGTGGGTTTGTTACTTTCATCCAATTTGTAAAATTTTGAGTCCTATTCATTCTGTGGTGGTTAATTTCAATTGTTGATTTGACACAAAGATGAATCACCAGGGAAGGGAGGAGTTATCTAGATTATATTGACTTGTGATCATGTATGGGGAACTATATTAATAACACAAGTTGCAGTGGGAGGATTTGCGCAGTGCAGGTCACTTGGATTTCTAGCTACCTTTCCCAAAACCAATTTGTCTTTAGACCACTTGGCTCTGAGTTCTCCTATTCTATGTTGTGCTGGGAGAACCCTAGACAGAATCTGGGGCAGCATGGGACTGCTTTCAACTGTCTCTCATTTCCCGTTGACAGTAGTTCTGTGTTGGGTGGCGCCATTCCCTAAAAAGTGGGTTTTGAACAGTCTAAGAGTGTAGGAGGCTGAGCACTAGTAGACAGGCATTCTTTGTTTTCTGTGTCTTGGCTGTGGGTGCGATGACCATCTGTCCCAAACGTCTGTTGCCGTGACTTCCCTGAAATGATGGACTGTAACCTGGATCTTTGAGTGCTTTTGTCACAGTATTTTATCACAGAAACAGAACAGGAGTCTAAGAATTATTCATTTTCTTCTGTCCTGTTGCCTTTGAGGTTTCGGTTGCACATGTTTGATGTTGTGACATAGTCAGTAGGGATGTTTAGGGTTATTCTCCTTTGGCTTTAACTGGACAGTTTTCTTTTTCCTACTGTTATCTTAGTTTTTTATAGCAATGGCTATCGTGATCTTAATTCATCACATTCACTGTATTTCAATTTAAATTCTGCATTTTTTATCCCTAGTATTTTTCATCTGGACCATTTTTATAATTTCTATTTTATTTATATCATGTTACAGTCAACTTTATTTTACTCCTTTGCTGCTAATTACAGTATTTTTCTCAGTTTTGAGTCTGTTTATGTTGAGTGATTATCTCCTTGCATGAGCACATTTTTTTCTGCTCATATGCATACCTGGTAATTCTTACTTGTGTATCAAAATTTTCCAAATTTAAGTTGTTGCTAGTTCATAATTTCAGAAAATATTTTAGAAGGTAGTTGTTTGTTATTGATTTCTTTGATCTCTTTTAGTCTTTATGTGCTGAGAAAAATCAAGTGGGTTCTTTGGTCAAGAGTTAATTAATTTCTGCTGACAACATAGCATCTTTGTGAAATTGTTCCAAATGACCCATGATTTCTAAGGTCTTTCTATAGTTGAAAACATAAATTACTTCCAGCTCCAGAGTTCTAAAGATTCATCATATAATCTTTTTGCCTATACAAAATACAATCTCTTTGCTTATAAAAAAATAACCATATAAGAAAGTAGAGTTATCTTTTTCCCTCTCAAATGTCCCCAGATTACTCCCAAATCAATGCTTGAAAGATATCCCTCTCCAGGTTGCTAGATTTGTCTATATAAATCACTTCTCTGGTACTCTGGCTGAAACTTCTAGCCCCCTTCCCCACACATCAGTTTCTACCTTTTCTATTAAGTGAGACCACTAGGCTCTATTTGAGCTACCCTGTACTGTACTACAGGATTAAAAACTCCTGGCAGGATTTGGGGCAGCACAGAATACCCTTCATTCATTTTATGTTTCCCAGGGACCCTAGTTCTGTATAGGCTGCTGTTCAGTGAATAAAGATAGTTGTTTCATGTGTGTTGTGTAGTTTTCTTGTTAATCTAGAAAGGTAGACATGAACTCTTGTAATGCATTTTGGCTGAATATGAAGTTCCACATTCTTTTTTCTGGTAGTGGTCTTAGGCAAAGTTATTCACCACTATAGTGCTCAGTTTCTACTTTTATAAGTGTAAATAATAATAATAATAATAGCAAATCAATAATATTTCACTGGATCATAGTAGTAGATTATCTAATCTCTAGGTAAATAGTTATTTCTTTTGGTAATTAGAAACATAAGACTTCTACGCACTTACCCAAATCACTCTCTACCCTGATCAGAGTCAGCTGAAGGATACTTTTCATCTAACAATGGCCCTTCCAGCCCTATCTTGAAGTGATATCTTCCCGTTTCTAAAATCCTTTGCTCGGAGCTGGGAAAGTGACTCAGTTGGTAAAAGTGCTAACCTTCCTGCACCTACTATCACATCCTGTAGCCCTAACATGTGCAAATGGGAACAAGAGGATTGGTAAGGCTTCAGGGCCAGCTAGTGTGACTCCATCAGTGAGCTCCAGACCCAGTGAGAGACCCTGCCTCCAAAAACTAATGGCAGAACAATTGAGGAAGACACCTGACGTTAACATATGACCTCTGATCTCTACACACACATACAGTACATGTGTACATACATGTGTATATACACACGAGTCTTTTAGCAACCATTGTTTATAAAATTTTTGTAGTAAAAGAATTGGATATTCTTTAATAGCCTACTTTCGTTACAAAAGACTGAATACTTTGTTGGCACACCTAGAAATGTTTTGTAAATCTTTATTGTTGGATATTATCTACTATTTGTAAGCCTTTCTTTCCAACGAGACATGAGATTCCACAAGACTGGGAAGTATGGGACTCATCATAAATGTGTTTATCTCCCAACAGCTGCTAAATCAATGCCTAACAGACATTAAAAGAAATTCTAGAATTTTATTTTGACAAAATATCAACAATGAAGCTGTTTGTTCTTCCATATTTTCTTTTTTTTTTTTAATATCTTATTTCCATCATCCTTAAGGGCTAACTTTTGGTCTTAGAACAGATGTCATGTTCATTGTTTGAAGTTTATACATTGCTCCTGGCAAAGGCTCAGCCTGTTCTTTTTGAAAAACCTCTAAGTGATTGGTTGCTCATCTATCCTTCCTGAAGCCCACTCTTTCCCTTCTTCTATGAGAAGACTATGTAAGAAGATGACAGAGGACATAGAAGAGTATATGAGAAAATCCCTGTCACTTAGACACCTGCCAGCCTCATGGCTGAAGAGCTATGTTCAATTTTACTCTCTTCCTGTGTGAAGCAAGCGGTCCTGTCACCTGTCAACCTAACATAAGACTCTCACTGAGGCCCAAACACCAAGCAGACAACTTACTGTTTGGGATTTATTTTGGTTGTCGTCAAAACTGAATCCTGTGCTCAGGCATGTATAGGAAGGCTTACTTGGCCATTAATACCAAAGTGTCCTTTCCACCTCCACCAATGGCCTGTTGTTGTTACTCTACGCAGTTGATACCTTATTGATAAGTAAACTCTTCAAGAACTATCTTCAATAGCTTCTTGAGGGAAACCTGCAGTCTGTGCTTTCTCCACCCTCCGATCATGCGTCATTTACATTTGAACTAGAACTTTCCAGAGAGAAATAATTACTTAAGAATCTTGCTGTGGATGTAGAAACTACTTCATCCCTGGCTTTCCAGAAAATGATCATTCGCAAGTCACATGACCCACTGGTGTGAGAGAAGAAGCCTTTTAGCATTTGAAAAAAAAAAAATTCTCCTGTGTTCTTACAGGCCAAATTCAAAAATATTCAAGTAGCTAAGGTTTGTGTCTGAGTAGACTTTATCTAAGGTTAATGGAAATGTGAGAATCTTAATCTATTGTCCTAAACTGTTATAGTTGGCTGCCACACTTCCTTTGTTATGACATGGGTACCTGGAGTGATATGCAAGAATGAAATTCATGTCACAGCTTATTGGAGGACAATAGTAACATCAGGAAGTGTTCATTGTCCTTATGTCATCCTCACCAGGTCAGTGGAAGATTTCATTTTGCTTAAGGGAAGTGAAGACTCCTGCTCAGTCTTTCTCATTTCAATACGACCATTATCTATCAAGACCATCTTCCTTCTGCCTCGGGTTTTCAATGTCTACATTCTCTTTCTCCTTTGCTCCCAGATTTTCCCTCCTAAATCAACAACATCTTTGTGAATAAACTCATGAGTGAGTGACTCAGTTCTCTTTCATTCCCATTCCTCCACATGAGGAAGCCTTTACCTATAGGGTAGCATCTTCAGTGAATATTTACAACAGAAGAAAGTAGGAGGTTGAAGCCACAGAGCTTTGACATTGCAGTTCTCTACAGTAGCTGCCTGTGAGGCGAATCTCCATCTCCTGAGGGCACCCCAACAAGGGTACTCAGTGAACACCTCCAGCATTAGAGCTCTCTTCAAATGCACACAAGTCAACACACGCTGCTCACAGCGCAGTGGCACAGCCAGGTGGGAGCAGGTATAGGACCCTTCCTTCACCTAACTTGACTTCCCCATCTCAGGAACAGAGTCGGCCTCGTGTGTAGCTCTCTCAGGGTTTTTGTTGTTCATTGTTTATTGTTATTTTTTTTGTTTGGTTAGGTTTTGCCTTGTCTGTTTGCTTGTTTTGTTCCCCCACCCCTGCCCCCCTCTCCCCGCCGTGCAACACACACACACCTTTGCATGGCGGCTATGTTGTCCCTTTCTTGACCTGTTTTCTGGGATGAAGGCTGGGATGGCTGCTTCCTGTTTGAGTCTGTCAGCTTCGCAAGACGGGGAGAAGGAAGAGTAGTCTTTTTTTTTTTTCCTCCTCCACCTCCATTTTTCACTTCTATCGAATCTCTAGCCCTCTGTGACTCCCCCGAGGCCTTCTCTTCCTCCATTGTCAATTCCTCGTTCTAGCCCTCCCCTCTCCCCAGCCTGGTTTCTTTCCTATTAAGCCCCTCTTGTTTCAGGAAGTTTGTGAGGGCAGTTGGCGAGGTGAATTGTGCTCCCTGACAAGTATGCAAAAGCATTCTATGATATAGTGGATCTGGAAGCTCCTATTAGAGGAGATTTACTGTTCTGTTCTAAGGTTGCTCTCCAGGTTGAAATTGCCTGACAAGGTCTCGGCTAGCATAGGATTTATTTCTATATATTAAATTATTTTTTTTTAATTAGTTCAATGCCCGGGTCATTTCTAAACCAAAGAAAAGTACAAACAAGTTAAGTTTCTGAAGTCAAAAGAAAACAGGCCATGCTTTGAGTTAGTTGTCAAGTTGGTGCAAAAGTGTTTGCAGCCTCCAAACTATTAAGTACTTCCAGGCATCAGCTTAAGCCCCAAGAAGACCCATTCATCCCAATCCATCACAAATTAATTCATGTTGCTCCCCCCATCTCCTTAGCCTCTGCCTAAAGACCAATTTTAATCTCCGCTCCCATTCGTTTCTGCTTTGTTTTCTAGGCAGGCATGAAGCACATGTAGAAATCCTTAACCAGGAAGGCAGAAGTCAGGACTTTTCAGTTGCCCTGAAATCCTCTCTGCAGCCCTGGTTGAGTGAGTATACGAATATGGACAATGTGGAAGAAGGCTCTCTGTGCATGCCAGATTGTAGGGAGGAGGTATTATTGTGCGAGCGTACACACACACACACACACACACACACACACACACACACACACACACA
>OU015747.1:121836851-121864844 GCA_907169655.1 Acomys percivali
ACACACACACACACACACACACACACACACACACACACACACACACACACACACATCTCAGATGGTAACTAGATGAGTGAGAGAAGCCAACAACACCAGGAGTTATTTTGGGACTAAAACTAGGAATCTTCATATGGCTAAGATTTTTTTCATCCGGACTGTTGCTCTTCCGTATGACAGGCTCCTCGGCAGGGTGGAGGCAAGTCCACTGATCAAGTCAGCTGCACTACTCAGGTGCTGATACGTAGGGACTGGAGGGAGACAAGTGAGCAGTCTCTTATAACAGGCCTGAGATACTGCAGATTCCATAAAAGAGACTGTCACCATGTCCCCCACTTATCTCAATGGAGGTGTTCATGGAACCAGTGTGTGAAGTCATAGGACAGCCTCTGCTTGCTTATTTGCTGCATTGGTTAGAGGTTACTTCTGAGAAGAGGAAAGTTGCATTCCGGTCTGCTTTTGAACTAGCTTTGGAAGTATTTCAGTAACCAAGTGCACCATAGACACTGGTAAGCAGACTAGACTGCAGGCTCTGTAAACAAAGGGAGTAGACAAAGTACAAACAGCACTAACTGGGTACCAAAACAACACTGGGAGGATGGGAGAGATTTTTGATGGCACCGTATTTATATCAATGATAGTAGTATCAGGCATGGGTAAAACACAAAGGACTCCACTGCCCCTTTCCTTTTTAACACTTCTGTCTCTATTTTTGTTGTTGTTGGTTTTTGGGGTTTTTTTTTTTGTTGTTGTTGTTGTTTTGTTGTTTTGTTTGTTTGGTTGGTTTTTGGTTTTTTTTTCGAGACAAGGTTTCTCTGTGTAGCCCTGGCTGTCCTGGGCTCACTTTGTAGACCAGGCTGGCCTCGAACTCACAGTGATCCACCTGCCTCTGCCTCCCAAGTTTAACATTTCTGTCTTCTTAATCTATCAGGAAATCTCTGTCTTTAACCAAAGAAAATATTTATTTTATTTAATTTGTGTGTGTATGTGTGTGTGTGTGTGTGTGCGCGCGCGCTTGTATATATGTCTGTGTACCATGTGTGTGCTGTGCCTGTAGAGGCCAGAAGAGGACATTAGATCCATTGTACCTGGAGTTACAGACAGTGGTGAGCAACCATATGGGTTCTGGCAATGGATTCCAGGTCATCTGCAAGAGCAAAAAGTATTCTTAACTGCTGGACTATCTCTCTAGTCCCAGTCAGGAAAAAGTAAAGGCCACTATGAGAGGACTGTGGGAGTTCAGGGGTAACTGAAATAAAAATGACTTTCCTATTACCAGAGATTGATTGAACATGGGGTCTCATGCAGGCTTGGACACTGCTCTCCCACAAACCCATATCTAGCATCCTCTTCTTACATGTTAATTTTATTTTGAGGAAGAGAATCTCATACTATGCATAGGCAGAGTTTTAGTTTGTAGTCCTATCTCTCCTTACCCTCCAAAGAAGCTGAAATTCCAAACCTAAGACACTATGTTAGCCTTTAATCCCATTTTTAGTTACCATTCTTTATCTGAAGCACAGTGAAAATATTTTTCTCCCACATTGTTTTTGAAAATCTTGCTGCCTCTTTGACCAATAATAATAACACCTTTCTCTTCTGGTGGGCAGCAAAATGCCACTGAATTAGTGTGTCAAGCTCTGGGTCAGGTGCTGGACATATGATGAAGACACAAGCCACCAATCTTGAGGAGCACATGCTGCAGAGATGAAGACAAAGACATAAACAATACTTCCCTGGTGCTGTGCTAAGTGGCTTAGCAGAGGCATACCCGTGATGCTCTGAGAACACAGGAGAGGGAAGGAGGACTCTGCATGTGGGCTACACTAATCCTTCCTGCACGGGCTTTTATCCTAAAGGATGGCTGAAGTCAGGGCCTATGCAATTACATTGTCCTTGCCCTTAAGGGAGGTTTGAGATTAGCATAGATTCACAAACACTGTAGTGATGGACAGCTCACATGCATCTGTTGCTTCCTGGAGTCGCTATACTTTCTTATGAGAAATACTTTCTCTGTCTCTCCACCCCATTGAATTCAGAAAATGTTCTTTTGTTCAAATCAGGGCTCCTATTAAGGAAAACAAGACATAATGTTCTATCCAGGGAGCCTGGAACTTGCTGGATAAAGATGTTGGGCAACAAACAGACCTGCTTGAATAAAAAGACTTAAACCCAAGCCTGAGATCTGACAAAGGGCCCTGTCCAGCTCTTGAAGGAAGTCCATCAGAGAGTGCAGTAGCATCAAAGGCAAGGGAGTAGGAGAGCGATTGGGTAATGGATCACAACCCTGGTTCTTGCTAGACATGAGACCCAGTCATACCATTCTCCTTCACTTTGCATGACTATGAAGCCAAACTCTTTCCTTTTCTGTCTCAGTTAACTTATGCGGTGGTTTGCTGCTTGTACTGGAGGGTCCAGGTAATGCCGATGGGCAGCAGAGCCAGCAAGAAGGTTTCTCTCCAGAATAAAATCTATTCGGACTTGTGTGCATGAATCCACTAATGCAAGAGTTAGCTCTGCCTTCAGACTTCAGCTATCTGCTGTTAAGACTCCTTCTCCAGATGCCTTTCCTGAAGGTCGCAGTAGACATTGCTGTATTAGGAAAGCCTTGCAATCCAGCAAGAAGAGACAGCAATGCATCCTCATGAATATTAGTCACATACTCTCATCAAAACTTGGGATAAAGACTGAGCTTAGCACCCATTCTCCAAATGCACTTGTCCTATAGATGTGGAAATTTGCGGTAGTGTCTATAGATTGCAAACTGAGGCAAGTTTTTGAGTGTGGGGAAGTGTTTACTGAAACTTTGAATGGAGCCTATACAAAGCTAAGCTTATCACTGTCCCACTCTGTTTTACCTGCATACCTCACCACTGGGGTGAATTCCTGACGTTGCAAACATCAAGGAAGATCACAGTTCAACAGTAGAGTTGATCATGGTTGAAAAGACACAGCCACAGGGGCTTGAGGTAACTGGTTGCACTGTGTCCACAGTCAGGCTGCTTGATGAATGCCAGTATTCCACGACTTCTCTTCTTTCCATGCAGGCAGATCCCGGCTCACGGAACCCTGCCACCCATGGTTACCAAGAGTCTCCCTGACTCAATTAACTTATCGTAGACAGTACATCACACATGTGCTCAGAAGCTCGTCTCCTAGTGAGTTTAGATCCTAGCAAGTTGTCAGTCAAGGTGAGAAAGTCCTCAGTCAGATGCCCGTTGCACTTGGAGGTATCACAATATAGTTCTCACACAAAGAACAGTGGGTCTTATAGGAAGAGCCTTCTTCCTTGGGCCCTTGGCACATCATCTCATGAGTCCAGTCAGCTTAACCCTGCCTGTGTACGTCTCATCCTTTCTTTACGTCTCCGTGGTTGGTTCGCTTGTCGTGACCCTCACTGTGTTTTTTGCTAAGCCTAGTTCAACTCCAACGTATCTGATATCCCTGCCTCTGTTCTTCTCCTTGACCCACACTTCACACAGCTGTCCAAATGAATTTATCAGACATGCAAATTCAGGCCTGTTATTTTCCTATCCTTCATTGCCTGAGAGTGTTGGGTCACTACGGAGACCTCAGCATGGCAACCGAGCTGTGTTCCATCTGAGACACACTGCGATGGTGTCGTGACTCGCCACTCCACATCTGTATGTTTTCACTGCAGCTGGTCTAAATCTTCTCACGCTTCCCTTTCCTCTTATTCTCTTTTCCCAGGAACCTTTTGTTCTTTAGGCTTGGATTAGGATATTCAGAGTGCCTAATCATGAACAACCACAAAAATAGTACTATGTGAGATTCTGGATTTAAAAATACTGGTGAATAAAACAAGTCCCACATTGTGTTGGGTTTCCTTAATGATGGCTCCTTCCCTTCCCCCTGCTTTGTATCAAACCCTCAAAGGAAGTTTTATGACATCTGGGGTGTGTTACAGCTGGGTCAAATGGTAACAGAAGGATTCTTGGTAGGTTTCCAAATGCTGTGTGGATGGGACCTGGAAAGTCACAACTTGCCATCACTTATGTCTTAGCCGTTTTCCTGGTAATAGACCCACACATCTTCCCCCCCAGACCACCTTTCAGCTCATCAGGAAAAGAAAGGAGACTCTGCCCATGTGAGAAGCCCATCACGACAATGCGATTGCCTGCCTCCAAAGAGGGCTTTGGCTTTTTTTTTCTCTCCACAAGCAATTACTTAAATGGTGTTTTGGCCCCTTTTTCTCTGAAGCAGGACATAACCTTTATTGACATTGTGGCTGCTGCCACATCTGTTAAGCTGACAGAAAGAAGGAGCTGGCCAATCCTTATGATGGATTTGGTGTTGTCAAGCCTTCAGCGCAATTTGTCATGGGGCAAAAGGAAGCCAGTTGCCAGTGGAAGGTTCCTCAATCCTCGCAAGGAGGAGGATCACATTCCTTTTTCTCCTATCATGAGCATCTTAGTGTCAGCTACAGAGTGCGACAGGGAAAGGTTCGGACCCCATCTCATAAAGAGCCTGTCAGCCATTGCCTGAAAGAACTGCAAGCAACTCCCCCACATTCTAGGAAGAAAATGTCCTCATACCTGGAACCAGACTCATGATTCTGTCTCTCTCACAGATGAACTTTTTAAGAACCCTGGCAAGAGCAAGCTATAGAAAAGGCCACTGGTTGAAACGCTCATCAGTCTGACGATAATATGTTACTAGGCTTGCCCTGGAAAGCAGTTCATTTTGTGCATTTCGTGGACTAGGCTGCATCTACATTCATAGTCAAGGCTCTCTCCAACCCAGCACAGAGAACTTGGTGATTTAGCAATCTTAGCTAGACTTGGCATTCAGCGTGGGGCTGTAGTTACAGACCATACTAAGCCGAGGTCCTCTGGAGGCAATAAAATACCGAGGCGATGCTATCTCATGGGCTTGGGGGATGTCATTCCCTTGAAAGTCAAGGAGACAGTTGATTTAGTGTTTCCAGTTAGGTCACAGAAAAGTCAGTGGCGGCTGCTTCCAGCTGAGTTCAGAGTCTGAATATTTATGGTATCAATCTGAAATCCAGATAACCACAAATAATATAAATCCATTAACTCCTCTACAAGCAAAGCTTTTTTGGCTGCTAATGCCTTGATTGCTAAGTTACTGCAGGATAGCTCTCTCTCTCTTCCTTCCTCTCTCCCCCCCTGCCCCATTTCTTCAACTTCTCCCCTGACTGTGCACACTTGTTAGGCTTCTCTAATTTGACTAAGGCAGCTTCCCAGGATAATGAGATAGGAGCCTCCATGATGGAAATGGCTGTCCTCTAATTGTTGAAAGGCTGTGATTTTAACAATCCATCTGACCTCCCCAGTGCTGATATTCAGGGTTTCTATCATTTACACAGAGAACCTGGCTTACCCACTCATTACACCTGAAGTCCCCTGATTTATGTCTTTTTTCTGCAGTGATGAATTGCTCATCACATAATAATCATATCTCATCTGTTCTCAGCCACTCTAGAAAGCAGACTGTTGGCATGTCCAGTTATTTGACAAAAAAAATAACATGATATTTATATGATAGGTGACACTTGCCACTCATGGGATTTTACCTGAGCTTCATAAAGGCTGTGTGAGATAGACTGAGGTTAGAATAAAAAAGATGAGATTTCATAGCCAAAGTAAGAAGGGCCTGAACCTGTTAACCAGAGAGGCTTGCATAGGGAAAACTTCATGAAAGCACTCATGGTAGGCAGCCCATTCTAGGTTTGACAGTTCCCACTCTAGGACAATTCAATTTGGCCTTCTTACAGATTATGGCAGAGAGAGCAAGGCAGGACCATGACTGTCCTTGCTTCTTCAACATGTGACAAAGCCAGTAATCAAGAGGCTTGAGCACAAGCCATCACATTGCCCTACCTCAAAACACACTGCAAAGCTCTAGTAACTCAAACAAGCACAGCATAGCAGAATCTGACCACACAGGGCAATAGAAAGGCAAAGGTTGTTCAAGAGGAATCCATGTATTCACAGGGATACACACTGGAAAACAATGCCTTGTTCAACAGATAGTGCTGGAAATATTGGACAGTCTACACAGAAGAGTGGAACTTGATCCATATACCTCCCCTTGCATAAAAATCCATTCAAAATGGACCAATGACCCAAATGTAAACCTGAAACTTGAAACTGCTAGGAAAAAAAACAGACAGTAATTTTTGGATAAGACACCAAAAGTATAAAAAATAAAAATGAAGGCCAATCGGGTTGTAATAACTAAGAATAATATTTTGGTATGTGGGAGAAATGATCAACAAACTGAGGACAAGCTACAGAAAAAAAAAAAACCAACTGTTCATCTGATAAAGAAATTATATCCCAACTCCATTAACTTAAAAAAGAACCAATAGCAATGCTACAAATCTTCCAATTGAAATTAGTAAAGTATGGAAAATAAAAGTTCTAACCCATTTGTCATCAGGGAAATGCAAGCCAAAACAATGCAATATGATCTCATTCCTGGTTAATGCAGCTTTCATCCAAATGCTTAAAAATAAATGTTGGCAATCATATGAAAATAAGGGAAGTCTCACATATGGTTGGAAGAAATAGAAATGCATACAGTCACAATGAGAAACGAGACAGAGGCTCTTCAAGACACAACAAATAGATGTAGTGCATTATGGTGACTAATCTCAACTGCCCACTTGGTGAAATCCAGAATCACTTGGGAGCCAATCATCTGAGCATGCTAAGAAGGGCATATCTTCATCATGCCAATTGGGTGGGAAGACCTTTCCTCAATGGGCGGCGCCATTCCATGACATCAGATCCTGGAGCCTGTAAAAAGAAAATGAGCTGAGCCTAAGCATCCGTCTCCTGTTTCCTCCTGTTACCAGCTAATCCAGGCTTTTATCACTTCTGTGCCAGAACAGACCGTGCCCTTGAACTGTGAGCAAAAATAAACACTTTCTCCTTTATGTTGCTTTTGTTGGTAGCATTTTATCACAACATCATGAAAATAAACTATGATGTGGTCATCCAAATCCTAAATACTTGCCCAAAGAAAATGCTATCAGTGCATCAAAGGAGAAATTTCAGTTCCTGTTGATTGCTTTACTATTCTCTACTATTCTCATACTACATGATGATGTGGAATATAAGTTACAGACGGTATATCCTTATGGAGGGATGAAATAATAAAGATAATGTGTTGTGTTTACACAATGGAATACTGCTTAATCATAAAAAGAATGACACCTTACCAATTAGAGCAAAAATGGATGGATCTGGATGAGACTGTGCTAAGTGAGATAAGACAGGCACAAGCACATTTTGCATGTTCGTTCATGTGGATGCTGTGTAAAAACATGGCTCAGCACATATATGAGTGATTAATAGAGGCTTAGAAGAATGGGAGGGTAGTGGGAGGTTAGACAACGGGTAAGCAAACACAGTTAAGATAGAAGTAATAAATTCTCATCTTCTAAAGAGCAGAGGGGTGACTACAGTTCACAAAAACCTATTATACATTTCATGAGTATTTAGAGGAAAGAGGCTCAGAGGCTCCAAACATGATGTAACGATGAGACAGTGGGAGCAATAATTACATTGATTTGATCCATATGTGCTGTATGCACATATTGAAATATCATATTATAGCTCCTAGATATGGAAATTTATTGCATGGTAAACATTTCTTTAATATGTAAGACATTATAAATGTTAACAAGCCGAATTTGAGCAATACGTGTCCTGGTGCATATATTTAATATCACCTCAATTAAAATAAAATGTAAAAAGGAAAAGTTGGGCGAAGCTGATGCTTTACTACAAGCTTGCCACCGTTTTATGAATGCTGGCAAAATACATGAAATTTGAGGGTCAAGTGAAGCCTCTGCTATTCCTCACAGCAGGGATGAATACGCTGCTAGTATTTGCACTGGTCCTTAAAGCATCAGCTCCCATGTAGGAATGTAAAGGGGTGGGGCAAGCAGACACACCTGTAGTACAGCTGTTGAGCCAAGGCTCAGGCCTTTATATGCCTATTTGACTCTTACCCAGTGGGCACATGTCTCCAGTCTACAAGGTAGTACAGCACCCTGACTTGGATTCTGCTGTGTGAACATGCTGTCTTTTTTTTTTTTTTAACGTTATTTGCTATGCAGCCATGAGAAGACATTCTTGACAGAGAGGCTGCCAGGGTCTGCTCAAAAGATGTGTAGAAAAGTGGGACCCACGGAGAATATTCTAGGATCTGGGTTAAGGAAAAAGGAGGATGGCACTTAGCAGAAAGAAGTTCAGCAATTCAGATGTTGTGATCAGGCTTTGAATAAAGGGCAGCAGCCACTGCATATCTTCATCCTTGCTTTGCTATGTGAGTTTGATTAATATGTTAGCACATAATAGTTATACCTAATCAAAGGTTTCATTTCAGAGATTTGTTTTTCATTTCAGACATTTTCAGAGATTTGTATATTAATTTTGATTATATTAATGCCCCCATTTACCTTCTCTTGTTCCCCTCCACTACTACTGGGCCCTTTTTCATTCTTTTATTCATTCCTTCATTCATTCCTTCATTCATTCATTCATTCATGGCACAATGAGTTTCATTAGGATTTCTTACAGAGTCATGAATGAGTGATTTGTCCCCAGAGCATGGCCAATATACCAGTGACTATACCCCTGAAGAATATGTGTCTCCCTCCTCCAGTGATGACTGACTCTAAATCCTCAGAGGGGCAGGTCCTCATGAGCCCCTCCCTCCTCCATGATGGAACACTGGTGGTCTGGTGCTGATCATCTTAGCTACTTCAAATGTGTGAGAGTAAAGGCTTTGTCATACTTGGAAGGCAGCGTTCCACAGCATGACACCCTGCCCTCCAACTCTTGCATTCTTTCTGCCTCCTTTTCTGTAAGGTTTTCCTAAGCCTTGGAGAGGGTGGTACAGATGTTCTGTTCACGACTAATTCCTTGAATATGCTAACTCTTTCCTCTCACCATTTTCTACTTTTCCATCTCATTTTCCTTGCTGTGACTCAGCCATTGTGCACAATTATAGGGCAGTTGCACCTAAGCTACAAAACAAATGAATCATAACAGACAACTGTTGTACACAGTTGTACAGTGGTAACAACAGCAACAACATTCACAAATAAACTTATCAGGCAATCTAGTTCTCAGCAGATGACCTCATCTTTAACAATAGGTCATTTAACAAAAGGTCATTTTTAACAATAATGTTGAAATGTTACGGGTTCGTGCAGCTGAGCACTCACAAGCTGCTTGGCGTGTGACACACAGATGTGATACACACCTATTCTCAAGCTTCAGAAGCCAACACTAACCTACAAACAAGAGCAACCACAGCAAGCAAAACCCTGAGTTCCTTGTCACAATGGGTACCTCTGTTCAGCGGCCTAACTGGGACCTAACAGAGCTCGGGGTGACAGAGAATGCCTCTGAACCACCAGACCACTGTGTTTCGCCAGGTCTGTGTCTACTCCTTTAGAATCTGCCTGAGCACCCACTGAAAAACATAAGACAGGCAAAACGTTTAGCCATTGAGGTGATATGTTCAGTAGTCTGGGTGCAGTGGAGATCAGTGGAAATGTTTCAGCTACTCCTCCCCCTACACCTCCATGTTTGTCTCCAAAAATAGAATTTTCAAGTTTAGTGTCTCCTCATATGGCTGCTGGTTTCCTGTCTCTTCCCTGATCTGTTCATTTTTATAAAAAGCAAAATTTCAAAGCTAAAGGACTGTTTGGGCTGATATGTCACTTCCTGTTCTTAGAGCCAGGAGACCTTTTCAGCGCTTATTTGAAATCTCAATTTGCTTTTCAAGCAGTTAGTATGTCATACTAAAGTCACCATTAAGTGAGTCCAAGCTAAATAAATCAGCGAAGTATCGGTTACATAACCCTCCAAAAGAATGCTATGAAAGAATCCAAAGACCTTGTTTTGCAAGCCTTCTGTCTGGAAAAGTGTCGAAAGCATTTCTCCAACCTTAAGTGGGTTTGAATTCCTCATCCACTAATAAAAATAATAAATGACTATAAAACTCTAAGTCACCTTTTCTTTTCCACAAAAATATGTCACTCAAAGAAATGCCAAACCACTCCCATCTTCGAGATTGCTAGAGCAAGAAGCAGCAGGCTGTGGCAGAATCAATGCATTGACCAAGTGCCAAAGATGTATTAATGGCTACAGTGTTCTGAGCTGAGTCCAAATACTGCAGGTTTTCCCATAAAACAGCGATCCTTCTGAGGTGGTTTGCTGTACTAACTCCGTATAAGTCTTCTAAAAGAGAGATCTATTGCAGCCCCGAAGCCAATAAGAACCAAGGTAAGTTCACATGGAGGCCACCCCAAGCAGTGGTCGGGCTAGTCCTGTACATTGTTTGTTAATTTGGATAGCTCCATTTTAAAATAAATCACTGAACCTCTGTTCTTTACAAGGGACAACAGATAATGATGTGAACAGATGATGTTGATGTGAACAGTGATACCAGCTTTGCTTAAACTCACGTTTCCCAGCCAATCTGCCCTTTGCATCTTTACCCAGCTCACCCTTACCTCCAAATAAAAGAAACACTGTGATGCTTGGAGGGTCACTGTTCCCTTATCAATAAGAAGCAGGGTCTTGTGGAGGTCCTTCTGTCACTGAGCTCCTGCTCTTAAGGGGAATTCTATGTCCCTGCACCTTCCTTTGGTCATTTTTGTTCTGTAGCTTCTGAAGTGAGTAACTTGCCCCAACCCCCTCTCCTAGGACCATGAGCTGCCTCATTCCTGGCCCAAAGCATCAGGTCCAATTGATCATGGCCCGAGCCTCCAAAACTATGATGACAGTGTCACTTTACTCTGTACGTTCTCATCCCAGGTATGGTATCACAGCAACAGAAAGCTCACCGACATATTAGCTCATCCCTCTGTCTGAGTCCATGCAGATTTGAGGACCAGGATTTCTGTGTGCATTTCTACCATTCAGACTTGGTCATGGAGGTACTAGGCCACAAGGAAAATTGGCCACCTTATGACTATCATATCTTTTAGCCTCTCCTCATGTTTGTGTCTCAGCTTGCAAGGGGAAGCATGAAGGTGAAATAATGCCACACAGATGTTTTCAGGGCTGCTAGATGTCTTACTTATCAACAGAGGATATGGGAGGACACTAGACGTCTGTAAAGCATAAACCATCTCTCAAGGATTTCCTGGTAGTAACTTTCCATCTATACTGTCACATAACTTCAGGATCATCTCATTTTAAAAACCAGTCTCTCTCTCTCTCTCTCTCTCTCTCTCTCTCTCTCTCTCTCTCTCTCTCTCTCTCTCTCTCTCTCTCTCTCTCTCTCTCTGCTCATGGTAGGGGTTTGGTGTCATGGTCTTTTTATGTAGACCAGCCTGACTTGGAATATCCAATCCCTCTTCTTCAGCTCTAAGTGTTGCTGTTATAATCATGTGCCGTCAATACCAGGAAAGCAACACCCATTCAGTAGAAACCAAGGGATGTTGGTTTTGTTTTGTTTTACAGTGCTGGGTATTAATTGAACCCAGGACCTCATGGGTAGTATGTCTACCCTATGGGTAGTATGACAAATGCCCTACCACCTGCAGCTCTCATCTCCATTCTTTTTGTAGCATCTGAAAATAAGCATAGAGAAGTGAAAATGACTCAGCTGAGACCTTACTGTTTATCTGATCCTCCAGTGGTCAGGCCTAATCCCCACAACACCTGCTGATGCAAATGTTAGCTCTTTGTGATAGATAGAAAGAGGGAGCTATTCTCTTCTTCCTAGCACAGTGCTGCTCTGCTAAGGAAGCATAGGCTGGAGGTTACATAGGGAGTCTATCCTTGTCAAGAGGAATAGAAGGCCATTTATGCGATATTTTTGTGTCTCATAAATCACCAGCTTCCATACTTGAAAATCTGAAGTCAAAATGCTCAGCCAGAATTGAGAGATGGTCACTTTGCCTTTGGCGGCATGATACCAGAGTCATTTACAGAGCAGGTACCAACAGCCCTGCCGACTGCGTGTCATGTCATCCATCATGTGAAACTAAACCAACAAGGCATGAAGAGATGGTGCGGAAACTCTTGTCAGAGGGTCAGACTACTTCATCAAGGAGGCTGGACAGGGCTTAGGATAGGGGGACAATGTAATGGGCTATTTGGGGAATGCTTTTAAGGCATGTTTTTCCATATATTTGGGGGCGGGGGCTGGAGTCCAGGAAGAAGTCTACCATTACTTTGTTTACCAAACCATATTTGAGGAAGTCCTTCATCAATGAAACAGTACTACTAACTCTACTTTTTTCTCTTAGTCATTCACAAATTTTCCCGATTCTTAACTACTCAAGTGAAACAGTTTGACAAGTTGAGGAGTGGTATTACTTTCAAATATTATTTATTGCTGAGTACACTGTAAAATTGCAAGACTGTCAAACCAATCTATGTTAGGTCAGCTTAGTGCCATGTAACATGCCATGTGTACTCCTCCAGGAAGCAACAAGGACCTAACTATAGCCATTGTCTGCTACATGAGAGTTTAAATTAGAAGTAACTTTTGGGCTAAGCATTTCAATCCCCTTCACCTTCTTTCACTTAACAGAGTAGGAATAACAAAAGTCAGAAAGAAACAGTGTTTCTGAAATGACAGAGCCCATTAGTGATAGAAACTGAGCTAGAACTAGAACCCAGTAACAACATCTTTGGTGTCTAGTGACACTACAATGAATACATCAAAATTCTAAATACAGAAGCTCACACATACACAAATCTTTTTGAATAGCATGTATGGTGGTTTGAATGGGAAATGTACTCCATGGACTCAGGCATTTGAACCCTAGGTCATCAGCTTTTACAGTTCAGAGAAGTTATGATCTGCCAAGGGAAGGACATCTCTGAGAGTTCATAGCCTCACCCTTCTTCCAATTAGCTCTGTTTCCTGCTTGTGGTTGAAGATGTGATCTCTCTCAGCTTTGGCTTCCTGTTCCTGCACCATGAAAGCATCTTGCTGCCATTTTTACTGCCATTGGGCACTATTATAGCTCTGGGACCTTGAGGTAAAATTATACCTTAAGAGAGAGAGAAAGAGAGAGAGAGAGAGAGAGAGAGAGAGAGAGAGAGAGAGAGAGAGAATTCAACCCATGTTTTAAGTCCATTAACTTTCAGCTGTCACTGTAATTCAGTGAAATTTCAACCCCCATTTTAGAGACAAAGACACTGAGTGACAACCTGAATAAGGTGTGCAAGACCATACAACTAAGACTTGTTTACAAATGCCCTAGTTCTAGAGCCCAAAGAGTCAAAGGACTGAGTTCCATCCATGTGTTGTGCTCTTAATGGTGATCATAACTTATAGCTAGCTTTCTGTAGAACATTCCTGATTATTCAGTGGAAAGCCATCAAATTGAGACTTGGGCTTAATGGTGACAGGGCTGTTTGTACCGTCTACACGGGAAGCTTGTACCTGGTCATGGTAGCTCCAAATGGCCTGGAATGCAACAGAGGAAAACAAGATTATGACTATAACTGGACTCAAATATTTCTAAGACAAATGAAAAAAGTGAATTCTCCTTTAGATGGCTTAGAATAGATAAGAAAAGATAAAATAAGAAAAAAAATAAGCTAAAATGAGGAGAAATGCTTCTATTTATGCAAATATATTGAAAACATTTTTAAAATAATAAAATATCCCAAATATTTTCAGACTCTGGTAAAAGAGCAGGGAGTATAGAAAATATGTCAAGCAAACATGAGGTCCCTTGTTCACCCTTCTAGAACCACAAAACAGACAAAACACCAGACTCTGCAAACTGATCAACCTTTCCTCAGATACTGAGTGCATTCACTCACTGGGAGGAACTTACCCTCCAAAGTGACCACACACCAGGAAAATTTCTTCACTGGTCACAAAGGCACAAAGTTTAGAGATGTTTAGGTTGTCAAGGCTCCACCTTCATGAGTGGGTTTAACCTCTTGCCCCTCTTTGTCCCTTCACTGCAGGAGCAGTGATAGTAATAGAATGAAGGAAGTTACAGATGCTGGCGCCTTAATTATTGGACTTCCTAGACTTAGAACTGTGAGGAATATATTTATCTATGCATTACCCAGTCGCTGCTATTCTGCTCTCATAATATAAAAGAGAATAATACAGACACTGATCAAAGGAGTCAACATCAAGATAATGGGAGTTGGGCGTTCTCACTATTGGAAAGAGAATATATATTATATAATATATATTGTATACTATATACCCTATAGTTATATATTATATACATTATGTATGGAAAGAGCAACCTCCATAATTTTGAGTGGGAACTGGCGAAAAAATTTGTAGAATAGTAAACATGAGTGAAAATGTATATGTAAATGAATGCACACAGGCAGACATACATACACATTGTTTTAATATTCTGAGATGGCCATTTAACTTATCAGAAACTAACTGAAAACAACAAAAATGTATTTTCACTGATCTGGCCAGGAATCTAAAATCAAGAACTTGTTAGTGGTTCCTTCTGGAGGCTTCGAGCAAGATAACAGATTCTGCCCCTCTCAAAGCTGCAAGTGGAAACCAGCAATGCTGGACCCATGTTGACATTCTAAGACTGTGGCCACACATAGCTCTAGTCCCTGCATGCTTTCAGATGGCCTTACGCTTGTGACTATGTCCCCTCCTCTCTTTTCTTTGTTCTATAAACATGCCAGTCTTTGGATTTACAATGCATCCTTAACCAATATGACCTCATTTAAAGTAATTGCGTATACAAAGACATTCTTTTCAAGTAGAGTCACATTTTGAGGTGGGGTGAACACTGGATTTAGTCTGCTATACACATGTCCTAGGACTGCCCATTGGTCATAAAAGCTCTTAACAAAAGCTAAGCACTTAGCACATCCTCTTCTAACGGTTTAGATTCTAATTACTATCATTCACATCTTTTAGAAAAGATGTCAAGATCTATGTGGTGGAGGAAAAAAAGGCTAGTTCTAAGAACAGGTCTTAGGAATAACTAGGTAAGATAGCTTGAATGAGAGAACACAAAAATGTTCAAAGAATGATAGAGGAAGAAAACTGATAGCATTGAGAGAGCTTCTGCTTGACAAATGTGGGATGATATGAACATAAAAATAAACAGTGCCATTAATAAGTTTAAATTCTTCAAGTAGTTTAGAAAACCATGGTCTCCTATTTACACACACACTCACACACATTTCATAAATGGTCACAAGCACACATACATATGTATATGTGTACATGTGAAGTGTATATATAAATTACATGTAGAGGCATTTGCAATTCTTTTCCAACAAATATTATTCTATCATTTCAATCTATTGTAGTTCACACAGCCTTCCTAATACTGACTCAATTGTCTCCAGTCTGTGCATGAAAAGTCTTTCCAATATGCTGTCTATAAAGGAGGTTTACCAAGCTCCAACACACAGGGGAGTGAATAAAAATAACAGAAGTACCCCCTCATGGTATTAAATCTGAAAACTGTGTTGGAGAAAGAATGATTGAGAGGAAAGTTATTGTATTGGCTGTTTTCCTATTTCTATAGTATAACTCCTGACAAAAGCAAGTTAAGGGAGAAAAGAGATATTTGGGTCATGGTTTGAGAGGATGTTGGCTATCATGGAAGGAAATGCATGGCGAAGTTCATGGCATTGATAAAGGTGTGTTTGGTGACACTGCCCATCTCCACACACCAGTATGTGGAGGAAGAGAACACTAGTGTGCAGCTGGCATTCTCCAGAATCCCTCCTTGTGTGTGTATGCATGTCTTCTCGGGAGAAGGGTGCTCATACCTGTGCTCTTGCCAATGAGTACAGGCAAGAGGTTGAAGTCATGTGTCCTCCTCTGTATGTGTGCACATCGGAGCTCATCAGTTATGTACCTTGGCTAGCCTATGAGCCTTGGAGCCCACCTGTTCTGCCTCCCAACACTACAATGCCAACCATGAGCCACCTATTTATATTAGTGCTGAGGGTTTAAACTCAGGTCCTCAAGCTGTTTGGCAGGCCCTTTGTCCACTGAATACAATGGGGAATGTCCTCAATGTGGGAAGAAGAGGGCTGATAACCTGAAAGCCAGTGCTAGTGAAGTTCAGTGACTGGCCATGAAACAGAGGATGAGGTAGCAGAAATGATAGCTTCTCTGACTTTACAGAGGAGAGCACAAAGGATGGCACAACAGTAAATATTTTTCAAACACTAGAAATACAATAAACTTCTCATCCCAGTCTTGATGCCATGGCTGCTGCCTCCTCAGGGCTCAGCATCTGGTTGCCATGGTACTTTAAAGTCGGAATGCCAAGCATATCTGTGAAATCCCCCTACAAAAAAGAATGTGAGGTTGGCCTGGAGAAAAATCTCCAAATGGTCTTTCTCAGTTTAACACATGCAGGTTATACTGATAGTCTTAATTCTGTTAAGAGCTCATAGGAACAGTCTGTACTCAATAAATTACAGGACAGCTCCACTACTTCCTGGTGTACATAGACCATTGTACTGAGGCAACAGAACAATTTAGAGACCAGCAATTTAAGTGATCATATGGGTTTATTAAAAAAGCAGACAGAGCAATCAACTTATAACCATGATGAGCATGCATTTGCAGAAATAACAGTGGAACCCTTGTGTGGGTGCTGAGAGGAAGACCATGGCTCTCACAGTGATTCATTTCTTCTGAATACAGGCTCTTAGCATGTAACCAGGATGGCTAAGAACTTCTTGTGTCAGCCTCTGCATTTTGGTGGTATAATATCCGGGTCCACTATACTCACCTCTTACTCTTATTCTCAAGCTTGACTTTCCCAAAAGGTAAGTACCGTTTGCCTTCCTGAACAACAAAGGGTTCAGTAGAGGTCAGATATGGGGTTGAAGAAATGGCTCTGCATTTAAGAGTATTTTCTGCTCTTGAAGAGGACCAGTTTTAATTCCCAGCATATACATGGTGGCTCACGGATATCTATAACTCTTGTTCCAAGGGATTCTAGATCCTCTCTGGCCTACATGGTTACTGGGCATGTATGTGCACAAACACACATACCAACAACACACACACACAGATAGATAGATAGATAGATAGATAGATAGATAGATAGATAGATAGATAGATAGATAGATAAAATGAAAACAAAGAAAAGGTCAAGCATACCTCCAACAGATGATCAAGATCTGCACCAAAATTTTGCATGTGAACCTACCTGTTAGTGAATTTGACTAGTCTTCTCTCTTCTGTGAAACAAACCATAGTTTTACAATCTTGCATATCAATCACAAGACAGAGAAACAAAGTAGGAGAGTTGGAAGCCAAGGGCCAAACAGATACAGACAAGAAGATGCTGAGAGGGAGAAGAGCTGAACTCTCCAGCTGTAGTAGGGTCTTTTCCTTTGCTTACAATGGCCTACTTGTCTTCAGACATAAATGCTAATCTCTGTAAAGCACTTAGAGTGAGCTCACTGCCCCCAAAGTCCTATTCTCCTGAGCTTCCTTTCAGCTTTGGGACTATACATTTAAGACTCTGTGGGACACCTTCTAAAGTCCTCAGTGGGCACAAAGAATATTCCTGGTGACAGCTGTTGAGTGTCCTATGCGAAAGTCATTTTACTTTTCTGTGTTTCACTTTCCTGACTTCCTTCATTTTGTTGTAGAAGAAAAGTAAGCCATGTCAGTGAGCACATGGCCAAGAATGGTCTTTATCACAACAACCTCTTAGTCTGAACACTAAGTCATAACATTTTAAGAATTAGCTAGTGTAATGAAGGTGAGAGGTAAAACTTGAAGCTCCTTGCTTCAAGTCTGCTAGATGGAACTGATCACCACAAGGGATGGATGGGTTAGGCAGTTTAATTTTGTCATAATGGAACTGATTTGCATGCAGCTTTGCACAGATGTATTTTATGGGGAAAAAATGAGACACACTTGAATTCTGCTTTTCTCTTCTAAAGACCTTTTTTTTTTTCACAAGTCAAAATATTGGTACCCTTTCCAAATCTAGTCCTGAGAGATTTTCAAAAGCCACCTGTTAAATTCCAAGGCACACATTTCCTTTCCCAAGGATATATCTAAGGGTTTTCTAAGACATCCCTATGGCCCAAATCTGCTCCACCACAGAGAGAGGGACAACTCTACTAAATAAACCTTGATTCTCAGGATTTCCGAGCACCTATTACTCCTGGACCTTGCAGTCAAGGCACAAGCAAGAAACAGGGGTTCCTATATAAATTGCTAACATTCAGCAATGAAGATAATCACAAGTTTGGTCTTGAAATGAAGTGCCTTTGAAGATCCAAGGGATCTAAAGCTGTGGACATGGTTCTAACTGAAACTATGACTATCACTCCAACAATGGAACTCCCAACCCCACTCTTCCTAACAAAGGACATAGCAACCCCCGCCCTGTCTTTTGATCACTTCTGGATCCTCTGATCTTGAGGTAGTGGAGGCGGGGGTGGGGGGTGGGGGGGGAGCTGTGTGTGTCCCTCCAGAAGGAGTTAAGAGGTTCCAGATATTAGGAAGATAAAAATCAGTAGAGTGAAAGGTTTTAATAAGGGGTATTACCAGAATCTCAAAGTCTATCATTATGCACTGAAGAGTTTGCCCTAAAAGGTTCTGGGAGGAATTCCTGAGACTCAATGTGTGTGCTGAAGGAGGGGTGAGGGCTGAGCCACCTTGTTGAGATATATATTTTATTGCTATCAAGTCAGCATCACAGGATGAAGAGCCAGACAACTTTCCTTGAATTAAGGACCGAGTCGTTCATCCAGTTCTTACGTGGTGAGAGAGGAATGTTAAGTGCGTTTTAATAGTCCTTAAGCACATTAGAGCTTTCACATCTCGATCCCTTTGTCTGTTATCAAATCCCCAGTAAATAAGGGTGGCATTGGAGTTAAGGAAGAAAAAAAAACCCTATGAACTCCATAATCTAGTCCCCATTCAGGTGTTCTAACTAAATTAAATTGCAAGAGAGCTGGTCAGCTAAGGAGAAGTGTGAGCCAAATGTGAATAGAGTCTTAGCTCTACTGACCACAGTCAGATCTTTCTGAACATTTTTGGGGTTTTGGTTTGTTTCAGAGACCATTTCGTAGAGGACTAGGAATTCTACAGCTTCTCTGCTCCATGTTGGCTGTGAAGGGGCTCCCTCAAGAGACTCAAGCAATCACTTAGTGATGAAACTGGAGTTTTTGCTAAGTGAGGGAAAAGATTAGCTAGAGACAGAGAGACCTGTGTCTGCCCTCACTAAAAACCTCATGCTTTCTGATAAAGAGTCATAAATATCATGCAAAGAAGCTTTCAGAAAGGTTCAGCAGGAGCCAGGCTCCTCGAGTATTTACTGGCTTTCACATCTCCCACAACGTCCTCACATCCTCTAGGGTGACAGAATCCATAGAGTTGATAGAAATGCACTTCAGCTCCCTAAACAATGGGATTGAGTAAACATTTTATTGGCTTTCATTTTTAATGGCTTTGGCCTCCCCTTAACCCACACTTCCACATACAGACAGGACAGTAATAGCAGCTGCCCGTAGCCGGCCTCTGGGGTCTAACAATATCTTTTAAAAGTTTTCTAAATTCCAAGGAGCTATTACCTTGCTTTGAACTCACTTCTGGTTTCAAACCTATTGTGTGCCTTAGGCGGGGCAAGCCGACCCTCTCAAAGGCTGAAGCCTGTCTGACATCTATGTTTGTACGTAATGTCCTGAGGAGTGTGTGTCTATCATTCGCTGATGTGTTTGTCTACGGCCAATTTTGCACTGTAGCAGGAGAGTGAGGAGCTGTGATAAAACCAAAACCAAAACCAAATATTTCTGAGAAGGCTAAAATGTGCATGCATGACTGGTACCTTTACTGAAAAGGTGTGCCTTAGTGATCTACATGAATCTGGAGAATAACATGCCAGGTGCCATCTGTACACTCAGCAATGAGATGACAAAACCTGCTCAACTACCTGGTCAGTGCTGACTGTGGCCATTTCACCTACAGACCCAGCATTGGCTTCTAGAAAGTGAGCCATGGCAGGAGTATTTACACCATGGGAATTGCCAGACACTATCAAAGAGAACTGGCTAGATATCTACCAGCACAGTACTTTTGGTAGCATTGCTTAGTCAAATCTCTAGTGAAATAAAATAACAGATACCTTGGCAGGTGGCAGTAATCCCAGTGGAAACACGGACTCAAGCTTAAAGAATGTGTCTCCATTTTAAGGTTTTTTTTTAATTAAGTATAAACTGATTTCATTGAATATAAAAATCAGAGCAAATTCAAAATAAAATTAAGCTTGTAAGCACACCACTGTAGATGTTGTATTAAAATGTTAAGGTCTTTCCTCTATTCTTATTACATAATTCCATTTAAATCATGCAAATATGCTTCTTATAACATTTGTAATTTTGTTATAATTCACTCAAATTAAATAAGTTAGTCTCTCATGATATACCAGAAATGCTCCAGTAGGAATCACTGAAAATACTTCTATATTCAAAATTCCTGAAGATTTTTCATCCGGCTAACTTCTGGAGTCTGATGTCATTAAAGGACAAGATTTATGGCTAATTATCTGCTGTTGTTTGTCTGCACCTACCTCAGTCACTCACTCAGTAACAAGCAGAAAGTGAGATCATTGCATGTCAGACACATTCCTAAGAATTAGGGATGGAATAATAAAAAGAATTACATATGGAAGAAACATTGTTGGTACCTAAGAGATTTCTCTGGAAGCACAGAGGTTAGGAGTTGTACGAAGCAGTATAATGACTTCATAATTCAATTCTATTCAACAGAATGTAAATTCACGGAATACCTACTACATGCCAGACTCCCTCGCGAGCTCGAGCTCACGCGCACGCACACACACACACACACACACACACACACACACACACACACACACATACACATACACACTATCATGTTTAATTGCACTAGCACCAGAACCAATGGCCCAGTGGGGGAAAACTCAATAAAGTCAGCATGTTTTGGTTGGAAACTCTGCTTATAATCACATCCAGAGTAAGTCAGCCAAAGGCAAAAGGGGAATATATTATAAGAAAGAAAGTGCATCTGGAAGAAAATGCAACTTCAAAAATCTCACTAGCTATCAAAGAAAATAATGCACCCAGGGACCCCACCCGTCAGAGCACTCTCTTTGCATTCTGTTCTCTATGCCTGTTTCAGTTTTGCTTTTCATATGGAAGCTCTGTGTGCTTTTTTGCTTCTACCAATGCTAAACACAACTGATAGAGATATTTACAACTTTTTCTTCAGGATCCAAAGGAAGATCGTGATTGTTATCATGACAAACCCAACTTCAAGGAGTTGTGAGCAGAGGAGAACATCCACATGTGCCGCTGTGGAATGAATGCATAAGTGGGAACCTTCTAGAAGCATATGCACAGTCGGCCTGCTCCTTGCTCTGGCTGCTAGTGCTCCTGATGGTTGAATGCATCATCCCCTGAGGCTATCTTCCTACCCTCTGTATTCAGAAGAAAGCTCCTTGCTTCAACCTTCATGGCTCAGGGACCCACTTAAGTGAATGAAGTAACGAGGGGGGATGCACAGACTCGTGTACAGAAACGTGGGATCAGCCAGGATGTTTGCTCTGCTGGAGACCCAGTAACAACACAACCTAGAAACGCTGGAAATGCATGGCATGTCTTTTATACATCTGAGCCGAGGAGGTGGCCTTATTGTACACAGTTGAACAAGGAAACAGATTTAGCTAAGCAAGATAGTCTGTCTCTGTAGAGAAGCAGTCCCGGGGTGGCTGTAAAAATCCAGGAGGAAGAAGCTGACCATTTGCTATCCAGTGTCAATATCTACACATGGACCAGGGAAAGCTTCACCCTTTTCCTGAACCTGTCTGTAGGAAGCCTTTGGCATTCCACAGAGTCTGAGGCATTGGGGTCCTTGATGAGGCCACATTCATGTCAACAGCATACATTCCTTCTGCCCTTACACATTTACTCAGAACTTCCTCAACTCTTCCTAGCACCTGCTTGACATTTGGCAAGCATTCTTGCCTTGTCACCCATCTGCAGCACAATGCAAGAAGGAAAGTGCACTCTAATACAATAGAACCCCTTCATCAAATTGGAGATCAGAGCCTCTGGATTCAAGTCCTTCCTTGAAAACTCACCAACACAATGACTTGAACAAATTGCTTTATTCTGTGAATATGCATTTCTCAATTCAACCAAAAAAAGAAGAAGGGATGGAGGAACAGCTCAGAAGGAAAGTGTTTGGTTCCTAAGCACAAGGACCTGAGTTTCAATCCCCAGCCCCCATATACAAAGCTTGGTGTGGTGGCTCAGTTGTAATTACAATATTGGGAGAAAGAGACCGGTGGGTCTCCCCATCCTGCCATAACTGATGGGCCCCACATCTAAGAAAAAGACTCTGTCCCCAAATCAAGGTAAAGGCTCCCATGGAACAACAACAGCCAAAATTGACTTCTGTGTGTGCATGTGTGCACACACACACCATGATTGTGAGCAGGGACTAGGACTAGTTTTTTAATACAGCTACACAATTATTTAAAAACTCTAGAAGTTACCCTCCCGAAACCTTCGTACAGCTATGTATACACTGAAACAAAACCCATAAACTCTTGGAAAAATAGAAAAATATACAGAACAGTGATTTCTAGATGCTCATGGAAAAAACATAAGCAAACATTCTGAAGAGGAGATGCACTGCAGAGAAGAACTATTACGGTGGGCTGCTATGTCTTCCTGGGTGACCAGAAAGACTGTTGTACCAGGCACCAACCAACAGACTGACAACCAGAAGTCTCTCTAAGCTGAAGAACCAGAGTCTGTGGCTGAGTAAATACATGTTTTCATGTAAGACCCTGAAGCCTGAGAGAGAAAGAATGAACGGTGCTGGTAGGTTTGTTAGTTGCATTGTGTGTGGTACTTACCACGGAGACTTTCAGACCAGACCAGGTAGAGGCCTGACATAACGTTTGCAAAATATGAATGAATGAATGTAGTCCTCATCATCAGCTTTGTGCCCTTTGCTGCTGGTGTGAACCTTAAAGCTTCCCGGTAGGATGTCAGTGTTTCCTGGGAGGAGAGAAGTTTACATTTTGTGCCTTGAGCAGCTGCATTTCCTACATAATCCACCCATTCCTTCTTGTTTGGCAAGTAGAACGGACTCAAAGAACCATTATGCAAATCCAGGTCCCTTGGTCTGGACTTTTCCAATCATTGATGCTGAGCTACTGCTTCCCGTTAGATTTTCAACCCACTCAGGACAGCCTTTCAAAACAGAAAGCAAAAGCAAGAAACACACACTTATACATCACCTTCCAGCTATAGATATCCTTATTAAACTCCTTACTCATTTTTAACCTTTCCCTAAGGCATTTCAACTCCCTCACACCACGTCCTATTATTCCCTCTTATTGTAATTGCCCACTGAGTTTAAAAAAAAAAAATCACAGAATTTTTCTCTAATATAATCACAATGAGTACGAGTCGAGGGGAGATGTAAACTCGAGCAACGCAGCTGCTGCTCCCCCCAAAGAACATGGGGTGGGGAGATGCCAGGAAGAGCCAGTTTTAGGAAATGAATGACAAACCCACAAATAATCATTGCAGGGTAATCACGGCTCAGGGGCTGCTCCGCACAATTGTTGGCATGCCTGTCTGGAAAGATATGATTATGGGACTACAACGTCCGTGCAGCTGGCCTCAAAATGAAGTGGAATTCTTTGCAGAAAACTGGCAAACTACTGCCAGCTCCTAGGCTCAAGGTAAACAAGAACAGAAAGAATAGATTTCTTTTCCTTTTAGGCTTCTGTGGAAGCTAACAGGTCACACTGTGATGGCTGAGGCTCGGAGAAGAGCCTTCAGCGTTCAGAAGTTTTGCCTGGGCCTGAAATTCAAATGCCTCTGGGAAAAGGCTGCTTCCTTGAAGTAGAAAGGGATGGAGCCTCCTTGAAGTACAGCATTTAAAAACCCCATGTCTTGGTGTACTTGGCTCTCTTATTGGATCTCAGCAGCTGCTTGAGCAAAGATCGAGCTTGGGTGACTATTCTTCACTGAAATGCAAAATGAAAAGAGACTTGACTTGGGAAAAGTAGCTGCCTTGTAAGAAGTCTTAAAATATTTGACTGTCTAGGCAAATCCATGTTATTTTGGGGTTCTCAGAGGCTGGTACTTGCCTCAGTGGCATCAGACTTATGGATTGTTTCTGAGATGTTTAGACCCATGTTCTTATTCTAAGCCTAATTAAAGTTTGTTCTCTGGCTATAGAACATGTGGTTCTATGTTTCAATGAACACCCAAATGGATCCTGAAGCTGAAGAAGCCTCATGTGGATTTTGAAGTTTCCTTAAAGTTCTACAAATGCAAGAGGGAAAAAAATGCAATTGCCAAAGGAAAGTTCTGCAGATTCAAAAGAAAAAGGATCTTTGATATCTCCATGGCTCTAAAGTGTTTTTAGCCATCATATCAGTGCTCTCTGAAAAGTGTCTGCTTTAATTGACTATCTCCAAGCTGAACTGTAGCCTTTCCCTGCAGTAATAATAACTACAACTAATCCCAGACAAGCCAGGTCTAAAACTGTCAACTGGTATGAAAGTCACAGGAAATAATATTTTAGTTTTCTAAAACTTTGTCTTCATCCAGTTGGCTAGGCAGATACTCCAGCAAGCCAACCCATGCTATGTCTGAAGTGTCCTGACAAAAGTAAGCAATATGTTTTGAGGCTCCCAATCTCGTTGGATGCATCTGGAATGCTAGAAATGTACTGGTCTGCGCTTGTCAACTGACACAAAGCTCACACATCTTGGAAAAGACAATCAAAATTGAGAGAAAGTTCTCATAAGATTGGCCTAAGGGCAAATCTGTAAACATGTTTCAGTTTTGATTAATGATTGATATAAGAGGTCAGGCTTACTGGGGACAGTACCATGCCTGGGCACATATAAGAAAACAGACTGTTCAAGTCATGAGAAGCAAGCCAGGATGCCACATTCTTCTACGACCTCCACGTCAGTCTATGCCTGCAGGTTCCTCCTGTCTTGAGTTCTTGCCCTAACATCATTCAATGGTAGGCTATAATGTGCACATGTACGATGAAATAAACCTTTTTCTCCCTAACTTGCTTTCTGTTATGTTTAAATACAGCAACAGCAGCCCTAATAATGACATCTATGAATAGATGGTGATATTGGAAAGTATAGATATGCTCTTTGATTGACAAGGAGTTACACCATAATAAACTTGTCAGAAATGGAGGATTCCAATGTATGTCCACTTGGTGTGATTATTATGGAGCCACAAAGTACACTCCACAGAATCTCATGATTGGAGATGTGATTAACTGCCATGCCCAGCATCACAGAAGAGCATCCTATCACATATTGCTAGCATTGAAAAAGATCAAAGTTAAAAGTTGGATTTCTATAGAATGCATAAATCTTTCATAGGTGCAGCCTACCTGTAGATTTGGAAAATTAATGATGCATTTATCACCTCCCCCTCTCCACCTTTCTTGTATATGGGCTTCATTCATATTCATTTTATACTTTAAAAAACAATCAAAGAAAAAAATTTCACTTGTTTTTCTTTTGTTTTGGTTTTTCTTGTTTTGCTTTGTTCTGTTTTTCATTAAAGTAAATCTAGACTTCATGTGTTCCCCCTCCCCGGAAAGAACACAATGGCAGCCGTCACTGTGTTCTTTCTTCCTTCCTTCCTTCCTTCCTTTCTTTCCTTCTTTGTTTGCTTATTTATTTATTTATTTTGGTTTTTTGAGACAGGGTCTCTCTGTGTTAGCCTTGGCTGTCCTGGACTCACTTTGTAGACCAGGCTGGCCTCAAACTCACAGCAATCTGTCTGCCTCTGCCTCCCGAGTGGTAGGATTAAAGGCGTGTGCCACCACGCCTGGCACATTCTTTCAATAACCTCAGACATGAAAGGTTTTAGAAGAGCATGTGAGGCATGGGCTGTGAGCCCAAACTGGTCAGCACTGAGATGTTTGGGGGCCTCTGTCTACACTCTACTTATTTCAGCTCTTGTGTTTCTTCCAACATCACTGGGTAACTGGAAACTTCTCTGAAACTAGGAACTTTCGTGTCTGAGCTACAGATTCTCTAGTTGAATCAAGACCCCTCTGGGGTGATAGCCAGGCATCCATTCATGAAATGCAATACTCTGTTTTCACACACTACATTAGATGTGCAAGCGATCCCAGGTCCTCTTTGTAGGACCTTGAGTGAAGTGAGCATAAAGGGACCTGAGCACAAATGTTTATACATTGGCTACTAGTTTTGCCATGACAATATTTTTCCTCTGGCCCATGTATTTCATATCTTATACTAGAGTCCCTGACACTCTACTTCTGACTTGTTAGCAGGTTGCATACAGTCTCTAGCCTTGTGCAGGTCTTAGCACTCCTATATCCTGTCCTCTGGGTGGGGCCCTGCTTCTCAATCCAATAGCTACATTTGCTCAAAACAAATCTGACTTAGCCTGGTCCCCTCTATGCCCTGATTGGGACCTGCTTACAGTCTCTCTGGAGGGCAAAGCCAAGTATCCTCACATAGTGTGTCAAGCCTTGGTGTCATCTGGTCTTAGGTTTTGCTGTCTTTCCACGGCACAGCACTGAGACTCCAGCAGACAAGCACCTGAGCCAAAATAAATTTTGAAAGAAGCCTCAATGAAGATGAACCATGTGGATAATGATGATTTAATTTTACAGTTTTCAAAGGTATGCCTTAAAGTGCCAAAGTCCTAAAGTAACTACTTTATACAACTGGACGTAGTGAGTGATTGTATAATTTAACGGGGGTGGTGGTATAAAGGCACACCTATTTAAACAAACCCAAGCTCTCCTTTCTCCTTTTTGACTTTTCCTATTTATTTCCCTGTGTTCTTTCTCTTCATACTTTATGATCCAAAGGGCTCATTGCTCATAACAGCTCTATTCCTGCTCGTGCACAAAACTGCTCTATGAAAGGGGTTGTAACTATATTCTATGGCTCAGGGAATTTCCCAGCCTTAACCTCCTATCCTCCTTCCAGCTGAAACACTTCAAGTGTAGTTCGCAGCCAGTTTCTTGGATACACATATCCACACAAGTGTATAGGCATGTATATGCATGTATGTGTGAACCTACAGACCTGTATATTGTATGCAAAAGAATACATTGCTACATCCATATGAATTCAATAATATAGAATATCTTCACATACCAAACTCTTGTTCAAGAAGAGTATTACATAAGTATTTAACATTAGCTGAATGACTCTGTAGTTTCATCAATAAGCTATAGCCAAATGCTTTTTTGTTGTTATTTTTGGCTTGTTTGTTTGTTTGTTTTTGCATGTGTCTGTTTGGAGTGTATGTGTGCAGTGAGAAGGTACTTTTCTGCATGTGCATGCATCAAGAGTCTTCCTCGATTGGTCTCCTACTCACTCATGGAGGAATGGTCTCTTATACAGCTAGTCTAGATGACCAGCCTACTGGGAGATCTTCTCTCTCCACCTTCCAAGGCTGAAACTGCAATTTGCCACACCCACCCAGCATTTGCTTGAGTGTTTGGGACTGAGCGCTGGTCCTCCTGTTTATACAGCCTTGTCCACTGCAGTGTCCCCCAGTCCTCCAATCCCTCTTTGAGCAATTGCCTTCCTGTTTTCTTTTAGTTACATTTTCACTTTATCTCTATGCTCGGAAGCAATATATAATTTTGCTTTCATAGTATCAGCATTTACACGAAGTTATTCATATGCATTATTTCATCACTTCCCTAAAACTTCTATGGTGAAATTTATGTCTATTATTGCTACATGTTAATAGATTTTATTCACCTTTGTTTCACAGAGTCTGCTCCATCCTTAGCACTTTTAAATTATTCACTGTACTCTCTTTTTTGTCTGCTTTTAGTCTCAGACTTGTTTTTGCATATCACTCTTAGTGTTACGTTCTTTAGTTCTAGGGCAATGCCATCTGCCTAATATTTATTCTCTCTCTCTCTCTCTCTCTCTCTCTCTCTCTCTCTCTCTCTCTCTCTCTCTCTCTCTTTCTC
>OU015747.1:121864944-121891043 GCA_907169655.1 Acomys percivali
CACACTTTCTCTGAAATCTGAGAAGGGTTTTAGGTATCTATGTTCTCCATCACCTAAGGAGAGCATGTCTGCAATGTGTGTGTGTGTGTGTGTGTGTGTGTGTGTGTGTGTGTGTGTGTGTTCCTCTGTATGCCTGGGTTTGTGTGTGTATGTGTGCCTCTGTGTGTGTGTGCATGTATGCCCATGTCTGTGTGTCTTATCTATATATAGTAGTGGTGAGAAAAGGAATGGCTAATAATGCAAGTAAGCCTTCCAACTCTTCCTCTGTTTCCTAGCAGCAGGATGTACAAAGCCACATGGCAGTGATGGCACACATAAGGCTTTGGATCAACCTGTTATACCAGCCCAAGTAAAGCAAATGAAACAAATTAGCCAGCACTCAGAAAAGAAGTTATATAGTCAACATTCAAAGAAAAAAGAAAAAAAAAACAAACATAATGAAAGTTGTGAAAAAATTTAAGAGGTACTGTTTGACTTATGTCAAAGGTCTAAACTGCATCCTACTTGCTACTGAGTTGAGATTGGCATAATGATACAGAACTGAATGGGAAGAAATCATTTCACACACTCTTACAGAACAAGCCTTGCTGTTTTTCAACCCCTCTGTGACATTCCTTTCACTTTCTTTGCCTGCTTTCTTTACACAATTCTGCACAATTACATGTGCATATGGGTGTGTGTGTTCATGTTAGAGAAGTGTATGTGTAGGTTGAGACATATGCCATGTATGTATGGATCCCACAGGTTGACATCATGTGTCTTCTATTACTAGCCACATTTTTCGACAGGAGTGCCTCATGGAATCTGTAACACAGTGATTGGCTAGACTGGCTGACCAACAAGCCTTCATGATCCTTCTATGTGCACCTCACATTAGTGGGATTACAGCTAGACACAGCCCACTCCCCTTTTTACAGGTAAAGGGGATATTAACTCAGGTACTAGTATAACTACTCTGCCCTCTGAGCCATCACTCTAGCCCTCTTTTCTGCTACTGTCATCACAAGCCCTGTGCCTAGAGTTGGCAGGTTATGTCCAATAAGTCGGATTGACCTCACAGATGTAAATTGAACAGATATAACGTATGTTGGCTCTTTAAGATTTGGTGTTATATCATTTATTCTTTGACAAATCCTGAGACAAGTAGTGGTGAATTGGGTTTGGGAGATGCCAACAGAAGTTTGGCGGTTCTGTGGATTTTTGAAAATATAGAAATAATTAGAATAAAATACTCTTCAAGCTAGAAACCATGGGGCTGGCTTGTCTCTACTACAATGCTCAGGATGGCTGGCACTCCTGAGTCTGGATTCCTTTAAAAGTGTCAAGTGTGACCTTTACTAGGTTTAATTCAATCCAATTTAGTTCTTCAAAATTCACTGAAGCCAACTTTTGCCAGGCTACTGCACTAAGAGACCTTAAAGAACATATCGTTTAGCATTAAGATCAGTTTGGAACATTAGGAAAAGAATTCCAACGTCAGAAAACCATTATTCTCAGGGCTGCTTCTTCACACACAGTTTCTATATGTGACCTTTGTAAGCAGCAAAATTGACAGTAAGCCAGAGCCAGGAAGAGAGACAAAAGGAGACAGTCAGAATAAGAAGAAACTGGAAAAGAGATCCAATTGCTCTAGTTCCATCACCATTGCTATGGTATGAACTGTGTTTATTTGGCTTAAAATCCAAGTTGCAGGCTCTCATTTCAGGGAAGTTAAGGCAGGAACTCAGCAGCTGATCACATCATCTGCATAATCAAAAGTAAAGAGATAAACTCCTTGCTGCTTGCTTGCTACCTCTCCGTTAGCTTTCTCCTCTCTTAGATAATTTAGGACAGCTTGCCTAAGGAACGGTGCCATCTGTGATGGCTCTGGGTCTTCCTATACCAATTAATAATCAAAACAACCCTCCACAAAAGCCCAAGGCCAAAGTGACTTGGATAATTCCCCATTACCATTCTTTCCAGGTGAGTCTAAATTGTTTCAAGTTCCCATGATTAAAACTAGTCAGCACAACAACCAATCTAGACAAGGGAGTGAGACACATGGTAATCACAAGGTTTCAGGAACCCCACTGGTGAGCACCGTGAATGACAAACAGGTATCAAGATGCCAGGTCCTCCGTGTTTCTGAACTTTATTATTCTAAGAATCAAGTTAAGGAGAACTTTATGGAAGGTCCTTTCTTTGACCCATTCCATGAAAAATTGTTTTGGAATTATGTCAAGCACTCTTTCTTTTTCCTAAGATCCTCACTCCTTAAATCATTCCTCAAAGAACATCGTGAGACCTTAGGAGATATAGCAGCAACTTATAATGGACCAAGGCAAAAGCCCACCTGGTTTTTTCATGTGGCTTGTGCTTATCTTGTATTGGTTTAGTGAACTATGGCAAAGTGAAAAGAGCACAGTAAAGAGAAATGCAAAGTGAAGGCCAAATCATCTCCGTCTTTGCAGGGTTGACTTCCTCTGCTCTTGATACACCTTTACATTTATTGACATGATGCTTCCATGATCAGATTCACACCTACAGGTAGGGTAGTTGACACCATTTTAACGATATTATTAACATGTTCCCTGTCAACTATGCGGCCATATTTGTGTGTCAGACAGACTAACTTCAACTCTGCCTGAAGACATGGTCTGTCCCTAGTCAGAAAGAAATATTATCTCCCAGGTTCCACTCAGGGCCTGAATGATGACTGTTCTGGGTTAGTCAGCACCAGGTTGCAGATAGAGGAGCTGCTCAGGAGAGTGTGGCTGGCCTGTCACATTCCAGAGGGTTCTCATAGGCTATATGTTGAACATCTTCCCATCATTAGCCAGGGTCTTCTCAGCCAGTTGCCATGATCTGCCGAAGTGGCAAATGATTAAAGATGAATTAGACCCCAAAGAAAGCTACCTTTTGGTAGCTCATCCCAAACCTTCAGGGTCTTTTCAAAATTTTTAAATTTCGTTTTTCTGCTTATCAAACAGTATCTTATTTTCTAGTGGGATTGCTTCTGTAACTCTTCCCGTTTCTTAACTTCCCAAAAAATATCTTTAGCTATTTTTGTCAGTAAAGTTGCTTCTCTGTGGCCAATTCCATCCTTTTCTTTGTCTATTCATTCTGCCAAGACATGGATTTCTCTGTGAGTCCAGGAGCTGCATTTCCTGATAAGATTTGCTTAGACGTCTTTACTTAGCAGAGTGAGTCGGGGCTAAGACAGATTTGGAGGCTGCAGTAAAAATTGAGTTAATCTAAGATTTTGAACCATCACGCCCTTTAACTAGGGGAGCCATTTCTAAACACAAGAAGTCAGATCAGGAATAACTTCAACCAGTCAATTCCACAAAAAGCAAAACAAACCAGCAAAAGTGTCAGATAACCTTTAAAAGCAATATACTGCCTGCAGCCATTAAGGGCATCCTCAGTATCGTTTCATGATGAAATCTTGACCCACTAATTTGTGGACCTACAAAGCAGTTATCTTGAGTTGAAATAACTTTTGTTTTAAAAGTATATGAAGAGAGACATGACAGCTACCACAAATACCTATGTCCACATACTCTGCAACACCTAGCCTAGTGGCCTTGTAAAGCCATGTCTCAAGTCATGTCGCTAGCTCAGCACTTTCTGGATTTCCTTGGGCCCTCTGATTCCTGTGCATTTTGTTAAGAGATGCGACTGAGAATTGACTTAATCAATTGCTCCACTAATCTGATTCCTTCTTGCCTGACAGCTGAACATATAGATTGCTGTAGAAAAAATGTCAGTGGTACATTCAAATACATTAAAATGGAATTTCTGGGCCAATTGTTCAATAACTAAAACTGCCCACATCACAATGGGATAGAAACATAAGATACAGAATCCTACTGAAAATGTACAGGAAGTGAAAAGGCATGCTTTGATTATTAACTAAAGTTGATATTGGAGGTCAAATGAAAAAAATTTTTGATGGAAAAGTACTCAACCTAGTCCTCATGTAATGACATGTCCGAAACACAAAACAGTGAAGAAAGGAGCATGCTATTACTCCCTATTTCCCTTAATAACCAACTACAGTTACACTATAGGAATTTATTAGCTGGTCCAGTAGTCCCGGCTTTAAGATTTGACTCTCTGGAAGTACAAAGAACCTTTATATAGCTTTCTACATAAGAATTATAAAACAACATTATTTAACACCCCCCCCCAAAACTAAAAAGGAATAGTAGTATTGAGGATGATTGTGGGGAGTTGCCAAGTTTCCTATGAGAGTTTTCTTAGATGCAACCTCTGACAAACAGAATCTGTATGCCACCCTCTACTGTGAAGATCAGCAAAGAACACTCTACTGGTCAGGACTGCAATCTCACATTATATAGGGAATACTTTTGTTATCCTTATAACACACTTAGTACACATGAATATTTTGTTTTATCTGCATGTATCATCTATGAAAAAATGTGGTGAATTAGGTGTCAGCCAAAATCAAAAGTAAAATACAATATAATTGGGAAAATGAAAAGATGCTATACTACCCTTTGGTGAATTTGCACCATTTTTCCAATATATAGACATACTTCACAGAAGCTAGTAATCACTCATTTTCAGTTAAACTTATTCTTAAGTTTTTTCTTCCACATTGGTGATACAAATTTTAGTTAGTCCTTGACGTATTTTCCTCTCTTGTGTCCTTTAATATTTAATAACTATTAGTATCCAGGTTTCTTACTTGCACTACAACCTAAGGATCGTAATCAGTCATCATCAACATCAAGGGTTATATAGCATTATGTGTGTCCATGCTTTTGTTGCTGGAACTTGTAAAAACACAAGATCAAAACAAAGTTCTCTGATAATATTGATACCCAATTATGTATTCTAGATATAAAATAATATCATATGAGAAATCTCTAGATTTTACTTATAATATATAAAATATGATGAATGTTAATATTATCTTAACACCAAGAACAGCCAAAAGTTTTCCCTAGTTAGCTAAGCCAATCAGAAGTTGATAGTCACTGAAGGAAACCACACCAACAACCAAATCCAACTCAGTTACCACCTAGTCACAACTCAAATCCCATCCATTAATCATCTACTTGAGGATTTCTCTCCAGAAATAAATACAATTTACTTCAATCTCTGGTAGCACTACAACTTTGGCATAATGCCAAAAAATCATGAACTGGAAAGAAAAGCAAGAGAGAAAAAATTATATTATTAAAAAGTAGCCTTTCATAATGTTCTACTTGTAGGTTTCTAGGACCTTCTGGATCCTTCTACTTAGCTATTCTCCCATGCTTCTCTCATCTAGAGTCCCAATAGGATGTCCTCTCCTCTGTCCCAGTTTCCTGGTAAGTGAAGGCTTTCGTGGGACATGCCCCTTGGGCTAGTATGCAGATATAAGTGAGTGTATACCATTTGAGTCTTTCTGCTTCTGGGTTAACTCACTCATTATGATCATTTCTAGCTCAATCCATTTGTCCACAAATTTCAGGAATTCCTTGTTTTTAATAGCTGAGTAGTATTCCGTAGTGTATATGTGCCACAGTTTCTTTATCCATTCTTCTACTGAGGGACACTTAGGCTGTTTCCATGTTCTGACTATTATGAGTAAGGGTGCTATGAACATGGTTGAGCAAATTTTCTCAAACTAAGGCACCAGCCAAGGACAATACAGGCGGTAAACTTGAAACCCCTACCCAGATCTAGCCAATGAGCAGAACATTCTCCACAGCTGAGTGCAGAGTGGGGTATGACTTTCACACGAACTCTGGTGCCTCATATTTGACCATGTCCCCTGGAAGAGGAGACCTGGTGGCACTCAGAGGAAGGATAGCAGGTTACCAAGAAGAGACTTGATACCCTATGAGCATATACAGGAGGAGGAAATCCCCCTCAGGAACAGTCATAGGGGAAGGGAATAAGGGGAAAATGATAGGGAGGGAAGAATGGGAGGATACAAGGGATGGGATAATCATTGAGATGTAACAAGAATAAATTAATAAAATTTTTTTTAAAAAAGACAAAAAAAGTAGCAATCAGCCAAACAATATGAAATGATGAACAAGATAGTCAATGACCCACTCTAAGTTACTTAGAGTAACTATGAAGAGTGTATCCAAGACATTACTAGAAGGATTGAGAGCAAATATAATCAGATGAGGAGTTTCTATATAAAGGAGATACTGTGAGAAAAAGTCAAATGTCAACTTAACACACTTAAAAACATGATAACTTACTTAAATAATGACTTTAACAGGATAATTGAATCTTTCTACCTGAATACTTTGAATAAATAAACCAAAACCAGGAAATCATACAAACATGATTACAAAAGATGAAGAACTAAAATAAAAAAATTACAGAGAAAAGAGTTACATCTCCTTGGAGACTACGCCACCTAGACAGCAATGTAATGAACTCTTTAAAAAGCTGAAGGGAAAACTCTGTCAAAAAAGAGTGTTATACTCAATACAAATATTATCCCAACATATACGGGAATATAGATACAAAGCGGTATGTTAGCAAGTGCTTGTGGGAGGCAAAGTAACGAGAACATCTATGTGCTGTTTACAATAAAAGGGCAAAAGTATGAGGGATTAAAAAACAAACAGCAACACCAACAAAACAGCTCATCAGTGATTCCTGGGAGCTAGAAGAGGGGGAATGGACAGCTCAAAGAAGCACAGAGAATTTGGAAATCCATAAAACTACTTTTATATGTATCTAGGAATTGCACATGAGAGAATAAAAGTGATTTCACATGTATTATATGCAATCATATAGATATATCAATTTTAACAATCTAGGAATCTAATCATGTATGTACTTTTTTTTCTGTTCTGATAGATGAACATTGTTCTCTGGCCCATGTTTCCCTAAATGAATTTTCAGGAGAGTAATTAGTTCAGGCTTCCTCTCAGTTCTGTTCCAACTCTTCCAAGTAGCAAAGGATATCTTTGATGATGTGAGTGGGTGGGTCTGATTTCCTTTTTTGCCCTTCTTTACCGTTGTGCCCTCTTTCTTTTTCTGGGCTTTGATGTCTTTCCTGAAGGTTCTGTCACACTAAGGTTAGCACTGAACACTGGGAAAGGAACAGTAAATAAAGAAGTGGATACCAACCCTGTTTTCCCATAATAATAAAGCCAATATTTATATCTCTACTGATGGCTGCTTCCTTGTTCTGTTATTTGACAAACAACAGAAAATGCCATAACAGAAATAAAGCTTGACATGAATAAGTCAGAAATATTGTGATTCTGTCAATAACACACAAATTTAATAACAATTTAGTCTCTACACATTTCTTTTATTAGGATAGAGTAAAACTTTTTAAAGTATCTCCATTTCTTATTTACATAAACATGTAAATCAGACTGTCTTTAGCTCTCCAAAGTAGGGCATCTCAAGAGATAGTCCAAGTTCATATAATTTTAACAAATTCTACCACTGGGTCTGATGCACACCACAGTTATCAACAGCTTTCATCATATAAATGAGAAATTTGAAAAAGACAAAGATGAGGAAAGGTTTTCAAGCATCACACAGGTAGTTAATAGCACCCCAGGAACATGACTCGGAATCCATCTCTGTTTCAGCATGTTTGCACACTAATGTTCTCTTTTCTCTTTAGAAACAAAACAAGTTAGTTAACCTCCAAGACGGTGTACCTGAATAGTCCGCTTTTGATTAAAAAGCAACTGAAATGTGAAATACAGGGGCCATATAATGCCAACTGATTTAAATTAACCTCAATGAAGATTTACTAGGTATCTGCTAATCGTGCCTTTCAACATGGACTTCACTGATGAAGAAAAAAGACGTGCTATGCAACGGCTTCTCAGCTAGGGGGATCTTTTAACTTGTGAATACACATAAGGTTTAGTTCTTCTCTTATTACTTATTCTTTTATTATTAATGATAGCTAAGAACTTAGGAAGCCTTATTGCGCGTAAATCTCTGCTATGTAATTAGGGCATGCAAGCTATTTCCTACCAATTGCTTTGTCTAATCCCCACAACAACTCTAGGAGGCACGATTATCATTGTTTTCATCTTGTAAATGAGGAAAGAGATTTCAAAAGATTAAGAAAATTGCTTAAGATCAAAGAGCTATTACATACTAAACTAGAACAAAAGTATAAGCCCCAATCAATCTGATCCTAGGAACTCTCAGGCCTAGTAACTGTGCTTTGTATTTGAAAATGATATCTAATTATCTAATGTTATCTATAGCATATAGGATCCTATTATCAATGGTTAAACATTCAACACATATTAAATATTTCAATTAGATAGCGAATGGATAGATGATAGATAGATAGATAGTAAATAGATAGGTGATAGATGATAGATAGATGATAGATAGATAGATAGATAGTAAATAGATGTAGTAGATAGTAGTAGATACATGAATGACAAATGAGTTAATGGAGTAGTTTGTTGGAAGAGATAATAACTTATTAGGATATTTGTCTTCAACAATCTGAGGAGTCAGAAAAACAAATGAGAAGACAAATAAAACATGTGAGGGTTGTGACAGAGAAATCTCCCTAGTAGGAGCTGTGAAAATTTTCAGAATTAGTGAACTGGCAAGCTAGTATGTAACACAACCTACCGGGCTGTAGCTAACAACACTGGCAGGTTGTACCATTCCAGACTCACCTTCCACCCCTGTGGTCTGCATTGGACCTGTCAAGCTGATGGCAGCTGAGGTGCTATTGCCACCTTTCCCAATTTCCTGGGCTGCAAAATCACTGGAGTTGGTTCACCATATTTTTTCCAAGTGACCCAGGCAGCCTCCTTCTGTCTTCTTTCCTTATGAACTCGCCAGCCATAGGAAATGGCAAGCCATGGCCTTCATGTCTTCCTCTATTTTACTCACTTTTCTGACCAAATCAGATGGCTCCCACATGCCTGTTCCCTAGTGAAATGTCACCTTACAATGGCAGGTTGTCTCTGGTCAGGTAATTCAGTTTCAGATACATGTCTTCTTATCTATTTCAGGGGGTCAACTTCAACATAACAAGAAGGCAGGTCACTCAGTGCCATGAGGGCAAGAATGGCCATACTAGGTTGAAATCATGTTCTTCTGACACACTGAAACCTCCCCAGACTCTCTATTGGAACAAGATATAAATCCTAAGAAATGTTAAAGTATTAAAATCATATAAAGTATGTTAAAATGTATAAGGTTGGAGTCTCTGACTAGAGAAGAAAATTCTTAGAAAAAAATGATGATAAGTAGACATTTAGAAAATTCACAAATACAAAGAATTAAATAACATAGTCTTGTTACCAAGGTGAGGGTTTCTCTTTGCTTCTGATCATCCCAGAGGAAAGAATTCAGCAAGACACAAACAGCTAGAGAAGAGTTTTATTTAATAAGGTGAAATCTATACTATAAAGTGGGATTGGCGCAGGCTGTCCAAAAGGGGTGTCGTGTAGCCCACTGGCTTCTGCACTGTGAATTGTGCAGAACTTGAGGTAGGTGGCATATTCATGGCATGAGATGATCCTCTTTCTCTCCCAAAGTACTGCAGAGCAAATATTCATTTTATGGTGCAGTACTCAAAATAAAGGTACTAAAAATATTCTAAAAGTATTTCCAACATCTTCATCCACCTCCAATAAAGTGGAGATAAACAAGAGGATTTCGTTTTTCTTTCATGTGTCCGTGCCGTCTTAGCACATGTGTGTGATGGGCAGAACACTGCTTAGGTGCTGGTCGTTGACTTTGTCAGGATGAGACTAAACTAATCAGCTGTCACTGTTCCTGTGGTCCCCCTCCTAAAGATAGTAAGAGACATCCACAGAGCACAGAGTAGCATTCACTTAGATGTTACTGTGCCCAAGCTATGCCACATGCCTCATTTCTGATGCCAGTTCTGACTCTTGGATCATTCTCGAGGCTTCTGAGAACTTTGTTATGACCTTATACACCTTTGATTTTCTGCTTGACCTATGCTGCCCAGATCTAGCTTAAATCACTATTGTTCATTCCTGAACCGAGTGTGAAGGGCTGAGTGACACTTCCTTGGGTAAAAAGTGCACACTATTATCCTTTACACTTTGGCTGTGCACCATCAGCCACTGTCTTCACAATTTCCCTTATCAGTTGAAGGAAAATTTTAATTGCCTTTCAGACTTGTCCTTGGAATATGAATTCCTACCTTTTATTTCCCACTATTTCAGAAAACAGCAAACCTCATATCACTTCTCTCTTTCTTTTTAGACCATGTCACTTAGCACCTACATTTGGTGATCCGCAGAGGATGTAAACGATGGATTAAAAACTGAAGGCAAAGGGCTGGATGCTTGCTGCTAGTACTTCTCAGATGTTTGGTGGAACTAAACAGATGTAGAGACTGACATGCGCTCCAGGGCACGTCATGTTCTTCAAACAGTAACTGAGGATAAGCAGAATCTCTTCATCTGCAAAATGGGATTAATAGTGTTTGCCACCTGTCATCTCCAAAGGTGTTGTGAGCAAGCGGGAGACAGTCACTCAAGAAAACTTTTCAGGGCTGTTTAGAAGACAGACAGCTCATTAACGCTGACACCACTTTGTTTTGTAGCAAAACACTGAGATCCCAACTTCCCTGAAGGAGTGAGATCTTATTTCCAAAATGCATGCCTTTGAGAGATAAAGGATTAGAAAGTAACATTCTCTGAGTAATAATGCTGTGTTTGGCTGACTCAATGAAGGACAAAGAATGAAAAACCGAAGTAGATCGGAATGCACAACTAAGGAAGCACTGGCAGATAATCCGGGTGCGTGCATTTGGTACCTTCTATGCATTTCTAATCTCACTATAAGGAGATAAGACTGAGTGTTTCCTACCACAGCTTTCCTCATCAGGGAGGATATGCGCATATGCACCAGTTATCCTTGGTTTAGGAAAAAAAGTAACACCATCCAGACCTCCATGCATCAGAAGCCTGTCCTACATTAGGAAGCAGTTCTTGCCATGGTGGCATAAACATGCTCTACATTCAAGGTTTCTGAGTTCAGGTGCTGATGTTAAGTCATAGTTACCTCACGTTACTATTCTTGCCTATAAAGCTCTTATGGTTTCTCACCCACATAAGAACCACCCGGCGGGTGTCTGGCCTGATCTCAGCAGCCTTTCACAATGGGCCCACAATGAGGCCTGTCCCAAGGGAGGGTCTACTCTCTTTCTATGATGTTAGAACACTTCTGAATCCAGAGTAAGAGGAACTTTCACCTATTTTTCCATGCCAGTGATCAATAGTTTTAAATTAATAGACTAAGACACTGGAAGCCTGAGTTTTAGGCTCTTTTTCATCAACTAAAAACAGATCAAGACTCGTGTCTCCTTTTAACAAAAACAAAAAGCAAAACAAAACAGAAAGCTCAGGCTGAAATCTGCATTTCTCCATCAGCTACGTGGCATACATAAAGGATAAAAATGTCAAAGAAAGCATAGGGCAGACACGTGACCCCTCACATAAACACGGAACAGTTACCTTTGCTACTCACATCCTTATTCCCAAAGATAATGAACTATTGTCAAGTAAGGCCACTTCTAATATAAGTAGAAAAAGGTTTTAAAAGTATTTTGATTAGTGTGTGAGGCTTCTAGACAGTTTTCTTTTTTTAACATGAAATGGTTTTCTTCTCCCCATTATCTGAAGGGTTCTATGAAACTCCCCTCACCATGGTAGCATCTTGCAGAGCTATGCTACAGCAATGCAAAGATATGCTGTTGCTGCATTCCACAAAGTCGGGGTCAAAGGGAATAAACACAGGGTGATTGCAGAGAAACTACTTATCATTTTTAACATTTCTCAAATATCAAGTAGTAGGTCCGATACTGGTCAGGAGCTGAAAGTAACAGCTAAGAAAAAAGGACAACCATGGCTGAGTACTCAAAGAAAACTTTTAAAGATTTGGGATATCTAACCCTTGACTGGTATGCCAATTCTATCTATATGAAATTTTGGAGTAATTGTATATTTATTAATTCCATGAGAATATTTCCATTTTATAGAGTATATATACATGTGTGTGTTGGTTATTGTCACTAAAAAGTTGTCATTTGGATATTATTAAAGAGACATGATAAATTTGATTGGAGTTATTATCACCAAGTTCTGGGATGAATCAGGAAGATCAGATATGGCTGACTCTTAAACCATAAGATGCATTAATCCATTGTTTTTTAAAGAGTTTTTAATATTAGGAAAGCTGAATACATCAATTAACAAAGGCAGGACTTTGCTAAGTGTAAAGAACTTTCCAGTTAATTTATAACACAGTGGGAGAACCTGTCTTATGAAATAATGTATTCTTCAGGATATGAAGGTATTTAAACAGCCACAGAATAGCTATTTGTCAGAACTGTTGCTAAGGGGAAGGGGGCATGCACAGAGAAGAATATTCTAATTATTAAGACATATTTATTGAATTCTAAGAGAATGATAAATATGCTTTGTGTTTCCAGCTTCAATCAATGTGCAGCATTTCCCAGGGTTCAGTGGAAAGGCCTATTATTATATAAAGACAAAGTGCATGGGATATGTCCATGACACAAGAAAGAACAAAAGTACTAAATGTACTGGACTCCAGGCAGTTAGACCCCAAGGATATGAAAACAAACAAAAAAGGGATGGTCTCTGCTTTTATTAAACACAGGAAAATCAACATCCTTTTGTGAATTTCTATTAATTTGGCATCTCCAGACTTACATGTGAATATTTTTATCCTGTTATCTCCGACTAAACTGGCAGTATGAAAAGTTTTTAAGTGATGTATCCAGTGTGAAATAAATGAGAAGGAATATTTGCTATAATTTTATAAGAATTTGGTGGGATGCTTTATAACACCACTTCCTTCCTAAATGTCAATGATGGCCCTGTTGCATAAGGCCCAACACAGAGGAACAATTCTATAAGGAAGCTCTCAGGTCCTGGAATCTTTTCTCTACCAGTGGGTTAGCAACAGGCATCTCAGAAAATTTTGTTCACAATGATATCTAGTATTAGAGAGCAATGATCCTACATTGAACGCCCAGTTGATGAGAAAACCTTGGGTGAATACAGAAGTCCTGATTAGGGAGATGGAGCTGTCCCACATGAAAACAAATAGGAAACTGCAAATAATCAGCTACCCTAGAAAGAGATTCAGAGCTAGGTCTGTTGATGGAGCAGAATGCTTATAACAAAACCATGAAGGAAACATATAAAAAATTATAGAAGTTCAAGGAAGATTTTGGGCAAGTCAGGAAAGAGAACATCATTGACAGGTGTCCAAGATTGTCGAGGGTGGACTGAGACGTCTTTCTTCCTTTTTACCTGGCTTCTGAAAGAAAATGTTGTAAACAAGTCATTTTTTAAAAAAATGTTAAACTATATGTGTGTGTGTGCATATGAGTTCAGGTACCCACAAAAGCCAGAAGAGGGCACAAGAGAGCCTAGAGCTAGAGTAACAAGCTATTGTAAGCCTCCAGGTATGGTTCTGGGAAGTGAACTCAGGTCCTTTGAAACAGTAGTGCATTCATTTAACCACTGAGGCACGGAGCCATCTCCCCCCACCCCACATCCACAGATAACAACAAGACATGATAGAAATAAAACCATGTACTTTATTGCAGGTGATTACAAAAAATATCTGTTTTTTTTTTTTTTTTGTAAAGGCATAATCTAGTTGAAAAGATAAGCCAGTCTTTCACCAATATCATAATAAGAATAAATAATATATAGGTCAAGAGACAGAAAGAAAGGGTGAAAATGGACCCTAGGCTTTGGAAATGAATTATTTAAGTAGAGATGGGAAGATAACATTGCGGGTGCTACTTTTTAACTCTATTTTATTTTGGTTTCTTATTGCCTCTACCTCCCTTCCACCAGCCCCCCCAACACTAGGTATGCAAAAAAGGTTAATGGGGAGAGGGGTGGGGTTCTCTTTAGCTACTTCCAGCTGGTTAAGGTTCTTTGGGGGCAATACCAATTTTAGTTGTCAGGATACCTACCATTCCAGCTAACCAGCAAGCCAACAAACAGCAAACTTAGCAGCAGAATGAGCTAGCAGCCTTCCTCCTCCTCCAATCATCTCTTCAAAGCCTTCCCCAAGCATCCTCCTTCTCTCTCTGGGGTCTGCTATTCACACCCTCTCCAGGTCCTCAGCTGCAAAGACCACACTGTCTGAGCCACACGAGGCAATTATCAGCTGTGGAGAAAATAAGGCAGCCCCATATCCCACACTTGGGATTAAAACAAAAACATATCTACACAACATAAATGAGTTTTTAAAGAAACCAAAACTTCCACTACATAGCATCAAACCACAAGAAACGAAAGTCAGCATAAGTCACCCACCATTCTAACAATCTATATTAGTTACTTTTTCATTGCTGTGACCGAAATAACTTACAGAAGCAACATGAGGGAGGATTGTTCACTCTGGCTTATTGTTTCAGGGAGTTGAAGTCCATCATAGTGGTGGCATCATAACAGAGTCACTCAGTATGTGGCAGTGGGAAAGTGAAGGAGACTGTTCATATTCTGATGGACCAGGGGGCAGAGAATAGGGCAGTAACCAAGGTCAGGCTATAACAGCTAGCCCCTGGCTCCTTAAGGCTTCATAACTGTCCCAAATAGTTTATAGCTGAGAAACAAGCACTCAAAGATATATTTCAGATGCAAACCATAATACATAATACTTTGTAATCATGATTGTTCATGCATTGAGTAATTTCAGCCACTCCACGGCATGTTCTTAATCTCACTGTCTGCAGTTCTGCTCTCCAGTGTATCTCTAGGTGCCCGATATCCCATCCACACCAGTTCACTAACACAGCACAACAGAATGCACACTTGATTCTCTGCTTCCTTACCTCATTTCAACTTAGAATGCCCTCTCTTCTCTTGCCCCTATACTTGCTGAAATCTTCCTTCATGACCCATCACTGATTCTTCCTGTTGGAATTAAGTTCCTTCCATCTTCAATGGGACATAATCCTTGTGTTTTCCCTAGATCTTGCTACATCCCACCTTATTTTTGATCATATTTCTCTTAATAGCATTCGATTTCTTCACTAGAGCTTCAATTTATTCAACAGAGCTGCAGGACTCCTTAATTTGCTTGAGACTTCCTAGCTGCTGGTGCAGTCCTCTGCTAATCAAAAGGTCCCTAATGCATGCTTTTTATAGAGAAGCCAGAGCTAACGACACAGCCAGGTGCCAAAAAATATCAATCTCACTACTTTTTACATAAGCAAAGCTATCAGTTGCATGGTACCACTCATTACGTAACTCTTTGGACTAGCCTATGAGGTAACAGGTGGTTCTGAAGCCTCCAATGACAGGAATGAAGTCCTAGTTCCAATAAGCTAATGTATGCTTATGCTTCAACGTCTCCATCTATAAAGTTGGAAAACACCGTCACTCCTGTCATACCATGTTCTAAGGCTTAGCTATTTTAGTGCATCAAATTCCTTAGAATACAGTATATTTCCTATAGTGAATAATTAGCTATTAATTATTTCTTATTTGACTTCAACAAAAGTGATGTGTTATCTGTATGTATTTAAACATACCATGCTTGATGACCAAAGCCTCTCTGTGGCATATCTTGTTACTTAGATGAGCACCCACTTCATGATTGGGGGTAGGGGGTCTGGAATGCTTAGGAGAAAAAACTGTTACCAGCTCAAAGATAAATTTTAATAATGCAAATCAAACACAGCAATTCCACTCTTTACGGTTTGAATGTGGGCCTGTGCTACAGTTTAACAACCCCCCCCATCTCTCTCTCTCTCTCTCTCCCCCTGTTCTTTTTTCTTTCATCACCACACTAAGGCATTAGTTCTATTTCTACTGCTGCAGGTGACTCTGCAGCAGCAGGTCCTGCACAAGCATCAGTGGTAGGTGGAGTAGACACTCTTGTGACAGAAGGAGCATGGGCATGTGCAGATATTAATGATAATGTTAAAACCACTTGTTACCCAGATTTCCATAGGAACAAGAAAAAAAAAATCCATGCTACCATTTGTAAAGTAAAAGTCTCTAAGCCCTATCCTATCCTAAGATCATGATTTGTGTGCAGTAAGTCTCAACATGCTAGACATCAGGAAATGCCAGTTCAATGTATTTTTCAGCTCATTTTTTCTTAAAAAACCAGGTAGAAGTGGGCTGGAGAGATGGCTGAGCCATTAGGAGCACTGACTGTTCTCCTAGAGGACCTGGGTCTGATTCTCATCAGCCAATTACATCTAATAACCATTTGTAACTCTAGTCCCAGAGGATCAAACTACCTTCTCTGTCTGCCAGTAGCACTGCATGCCTGAAGAACACAGACAAACATGCAGGCAAAGCACCCTCATGAAAAGAAGAATAAATTAATCTTTAAAAAAATAGTTTAAGAATCAGTTAAAGTAACTCTTCTTATAATCAGAATTCTTAGTCCTACTCTGAGGTACTTACATTGTACTATTACATCTTAGAGATTATAGTGGCATGGTGTAGGAAATTGCTTTAATAATTTAGTATATTCAAATTACAAGGGCTCCAGTTTAGTGTCTAAGGAGACTATGTCTCTTCTCTTGTTCCCTCCCCAGGCCCCACAATTTCAGAACATATGGTTGGCTTCGATGGCAAGAAGCATTAAATGTTTCAGACAGCCTTGAAAGCAAAGTCAGGCTTGCATTTTTTCACACTGGAGGGTGCTATCTATCAGCATGGGGGCAGCTGACAGATGGTGTGACCAAGCCCTACCTCACGTGAGCTCTCAGGTCAGGACCTGGCTGGCTGCCCCCAGCTGGGTTTTGCTTGCTGCCATTGGGGGACTTTGCTTTCCTGGCGTTTTGGGACCCACCTTTGCTGTTGGTCATGGCATATGAAGTTCAATTCTTCAGACTGTGACTCTGCAGGAATATTGGGTCTTGAAAGGGATGATGAAGCTAGAATGAGATCATCTGGGTGGGCTTTAGACAACATGACTGATGTCTTTCAAAGAAGAGATTAAGACACACAGAAGGAAGACTAGAGACAGAGATGAGCGTCCATTAACCCAGGAGAGACCTCCACATGACTAAACTTGAGGACAGTCTGAGCTCAGACATCTTTTGTGTCTGTGTGTGTGCGTGTGTGTAGGTGTGTATGCCCCCATATGTGCTTGAATAGGGGCCAGAGGGTGACAATGACTGTTCTCCTCTATTGTCCCTCACCTTATTTTATGGTATGTGGTCTTTCTCTTTGAACCTGGGGTTGGTTGTTTCAGGTAGATCTTGCTATCTAGACAGCAAGATCTCAGAACCCTCCTGTCTCTGCCTCCCATAACTGGGTATCCAGGCATGAGCATCCATGCCTGGTTTTTTTTGTATAGTGTTCAGAATAAAAGGTCAGATCCTCACACTTGTGAATCATGCTTTTTTCCCCCACTGAGTCAATTCCACAGACCCTGGGTTCCAACTTTTAACCTGCAAATCACTGACAAATTAGTGTGTTGTTTAAGCCACCCACCTCCTGGTGGTTTTCTTTAATTAACCTAGAAATTTAGTTCAGCGTCACTTACTCTTATTTGCCATGTAAGCATGCATGTATGTGTGCATGTAAAGGATAGGGTTTTGACATATGTGCTCTTGAATAACTCTCTACTTTAGTTGAAGGTTTAGGTATCTTAAAAAATATTTTTAGCACATTTACATTGTGTACGTGGGGGGTACACAATGCAGAGCAAGTTGGCACATGGCCACAGTAACAAAGCCAAGGTCAGAGGATAACTCGTGGGGGATCAGTTATCTCCTTCCATTATCTGGGACCTGGGGACTAGGCTCAGATGTCAAACCTGGCAGCAGGTGCCTTTTGCCTGCTGTGCCATATGGCCTGGGCAGGCCACCACCTAATAATGTTTTGAGATGGAGTTTCTATTTGGAGAACTGGAGCTCATCAATTGGGCAGAACTAGCAGGCTATCAGTCCCAGAGATGTTCCTGTCTCTGCCTCCCCAGAGCTGGGATGGCAGGCACACAACTCTGTCCTCTGCATTTTAATGTGGAGTTGGGTATCAAAAGCAGGTCCTTGTGATGGCCAAGCAGGCACATTACCAAGTGAGCCATTTCCCTGGCCCCAGTGCTTTCCACTTCTGCTGGCTACCCCAATAGCTTCCAAGTCACAGGCAAGTGCCAGCACTTCAACTGAGCCCACTTTCTGTCTCTGCCTAACTGAGCCTAGCATTGCAGTGAGATGATGACATTTCCCTTTGCTCCATCCTCCCTGCTCTTCAACTCCGAACTCTCCAAGGGTCAGGATTACCTGCCTGCTTGTGCTTGTCTCATCAACATTCACTTCCATACCCTCTCCAGTCTTGTCTGGATTTGAGGCTTTCCCCTCCACTGGCAACGTCAAGGATAAAACTGTCTTACTCGATTTTATTTCCCCAGCACTTCTTACAGTGACTTGTGCAAAATGCCCTCCAAACTGTGCAGGTTTAAAAATAAATAGTGATGAATGAATGAATGAATGAATGAATGAGTGAATGAATGGGTTCTAAAGTAATATGTAGCTGAAAGAGATAGCACAGCATAATGCTCCAACCGGGCATTTGATAAATACACCCGGGAGCTGACGAGCGAACAGAAGAACTCCGTAAAGATAACAAATGGCATCACTTTCCCAGCTAGATTGATGACACGTATTACCACGGCTATTTCTCTCCTGCAACATTTTTCATTATAGGGAATATTAATGAGTTAACAAGGACCCTATCTCTGTCTATCTCCTTTCTCATTTTAACAAGTAATTCTGATGCTAATTGACAAATCTCTGGGTTCATAATAACCCAACCACTATGAAAATAACAGAGCGGTGGAACTTTTAAAAATTGTTTGTGCAGAAGTAATTGTTAGAAATATTTGTTAAAATCTGAAAGCATGCCAATGACGAATGGTCTCCATCTGAGGGTAGGAAACATTTCTAGATTTTTTTGGCACAGCTTTTTAGCCAATTCATATTTATTTATCTGAAAAAGACACAGTGTACAATGTGAGCCATCCATGGAGACAACAATACTTAAATTTTTTTTCTTTTATCTCAAGACATCTATAACTTGACCTTGTTGGAAATTTAAATGTAAAATAAAGCTACAGGCATTATGAATGTCAAATAAACTGCACATAACTCAACATTTAACTTCAGAACAATATCAGTCTAGAAGGATAAATTCGAAAATGACACCATAGGTTTCATTAGATGGCCAGATTCTAAATAATCGTCTATGTATACTTTATATTCGGCTGTGTTATACGAGTTCTTACATTCAGACATGTAATACTTTAGTTTAAGTAAAAATGATGATTTTTAACTACCAAATAAAGGATTGGAAGCTTAGAGAAGAAAAGTGGGATTTCACCCTAGATGTTGGATGTGAGCTGGGCTTTGGTCCAGAGACAGGATTGGGGACAGGTGGAAGATAATGAAGGACACTCAGAGTTACCTAGGAGCAGCACTACTGGGTCAGCACAGAGATATCTCACACATAAGGAGAGACCCCAAGAAACACTGACACTAGTTCCCTGCAAGTTGCCTGGTTGCTCTCTGGCTCTGTTCTCCAGTGTTGTCTTGTCCTCTCCCTGTGATGCTGGTGCTGGCTGAGATTTCTTCTTTGGCTTCTGGTCTTTCTCAAGGATGCAGGCTCTGCCTCTCCTCTCCACTCATGTCATATAGCAAACATTACCAGGCTCCAGGTCTTCATCCTAGCACAAACAGACACCTCATGGAAATTGGCCAAGTCTTCATCAACCATAGAGAATGGTGAGTTTCCCTCAGACACAGGAATGGTCTGTGTTGTAAGATATGAGCTGTATTTAGGAGTCAAGGTTCAGAATCCAGAAGCAGAATTCATGTGGGGAAACAGAGGACAAACAGCCATACCATGAAAAGTCTGAAAGGCCAGTGTGTCAGCTTTCTGATGCCACTGCAGCAAATGGCTACACATCGACGAGGTTAAAAGACTACAAAATTTCTAGATAGGTCCCACAGGTCCCAGGATTCTGTGATTACATGGGATCCCCTCACGTGGCCCTGCCATTGTGGGATCCCCTCACGTGGCCCTGCCATTGTAAGGTCATGTGAGTCACAGCCTGGCTTCTGTCGCCTCTGATTTCCCCTTACTGTGCTACTCACAAGTTGAGTGATTTAAAAATGGGCTTATTAGGACATCAAGATTTGAATCCTATGCTCTTAATAGTTGGGGAAAATATTTAGAGATTTTTATGAGTAGCCATGTCTAAGGGAAGCCAAGGTAAATAGAATACAGTTGTCTCCTTTCATCTTGCAAATCCAAGTGTCGCCTCTGTGTGGCTACTACTGAGTTATGTCATCAGCTGGAGACCCATCTTTTCTTTTAGCAGTTCTATTTTAATAAAGGGAAATAGGGTTGCTGACCCACAAATGTAGCCAACTGCACACAAGGATGATGCATTAAACCAACAGATGACTGGATGTAGCCAATCTCCTTTGTCTTTCACTTTTCTATTTCTCAAACTCAGAAACTGTTCAGAGAATGCCGCTTGCCTGTGCAGCAGATGGTAGCGAATTCGACTCAACCTATCTCAATTGCCCCTCATGCTATTTTTCTCCGTCTTCCTCTGACTTCCTCCCCTCCACCCAAATTAATTTCAGACAGGTCTTTGTGCTTTGGCTGACATTCAAAACTGTCACCTCCACGCACACATTAACTCCAAGGCCTCTGTCATCCCTCACATTAAAATTCTCTCACCAGTAGCCAGCACAGCTTGACTCAGCCAGCTAAGGGGCTGGCTCCAAGCAAGATGCGGTGACAGCAGACTTCATGTGTGACAACCCCAGTCAATTTGACAGCAATAAGACACCCTCCTTAGAGCCAGTTGCAGCTCTTGCTGACCCAAGTAGGAAGGTTATCTTTTTTAGCAATTCTTTCATCTTCCCATGAGAGAGAAAGGCCAGGGGTTATCAGGCAGAGGCTGTGACTATTTTATGGTGAATGACCACAACAGGAAGATCAATTAATAACCTTCCCATTCTAGTCATGGGCATGCTCATTGTAAAAGAGATTATTTGTTGACTGAAGGGTCACTCTCTAAAATGACATCCCCCAAATATGCAGACACTTTTTTGGAACAGGCTTTCACATTCACAGCATCCTTGTGTGGGAGAAAATCTTGATACCTACAGAGAACATCTTCCTCTGTTTATAAGTGATTCTTAGAAGGGATGTGTAGCTTGCTAGTGATCACACTGTTAAGCACAGCAAAGCAACTTGCCCTCCACCTGCCATACCTGCCCTTCCTCACATGGTCCTCCATCTAGATAAGTTATGTATCTGAGACAACTATCGTTGATCAAGAAAAATATTAATGATAGTGATGGCTCAAATAGTCAATCATTTAATCAACTTTTTAGACTATATGGAAACCATTTTTTAAGTGACAGAAGCAAATACATCTACTTCAAAGTTTTTATGAGCACTTTCCAATCAATCTCAAGGAAATGCAGATCACACTCTAGCTACTGTACTTATAGTCTTCTTTTAAATCTAATGTAATTAATAAATATGAAAAATGTTTTCATGGTTTAGAAGTCAAAATTCCATAAACACACGCAGACAACTCTGCCATTCGGCCTTACCTTCTAATCCCATGGTCCCTGCCTCCTACTGCTAATCAAAGTCTTCGCCTGCTTACAGCCTTTGAGTAGCTCAGTCATAAAAGCTACAATCTTACATGACTTTTTAAGAGACATTTTTGGAAGTTTGCAGAGATCAAAAAAAAGCATATTTTATTTGTCATTGAAATGGCAGTTCCTATCATGATGTTTTTTATACAATAGAGCCCTTTACATGTCTTGTACGTTGGATGGAAACATGCAAGGGCTACTGACTCTCTGGGCAAAAGCATATCCTTTTTAATTGGCTGTATATTTTTTCTTCTTAAGTGTCTAATATAACCAAGATGTGACAATGCCTGTCAGGTAAGGGGATGGCAGCGAGAGATCTCAGAATTGTGCTTAGTGCCAGCAAAAAGTGGAAGTGGCCTTTGCTCCGTCAAGAATGAATCTGAACTTAAGATGAGACATTGGAGAACTCACACGAGCTTCCTTATCAGCTGAGCTGGCTTGACTATTAGGTAGACTTAAGCTGCTTTGAATATCAGATAAACTGAAGAGGCGTTCTACAATATTAGCACCCCAAAAAGTTGCCATGATTGTCTCTAGATGGCTTTTAATTTAACTTAATTATTTTAATTGAATTCTCCTAAAACTGCTACCAGAAAGAAGATTGAGGCAAAAAATAAGGTACTGAAAAAGAAACTGGGAAAGAGACAGAAAGAAACTGTCAAGGTCAAGTTCAAGGATGGTGGTCCCCAGTGTGCTCTCTTCCAGGTAACACTCACAGGCTTGCTTGGTTTCCACCACTGAGCACCACTACGGCTCTTCTTGGACTCCCTGAGGCTATCTGAAGTCTCTGTGTGAGCAAGAGCCTGAAAAAACAGACAAGTAAGTTATCACAATGGGATTCAGGGAACCTCCAGGGTAAGAGCAGTGAAACAGGAAAAGGCTTGGACAGTGCATCCCCAGCAGGTCAGTGTGATAGCAGCAGAGAAAATGCTTCTCTTTCATGATGAGAGCTACTAGAATCTACAGTAGGTCCATAACAAAATTCCACGTAGACGATCTGGGTGATGGACCTGGGCCCATCTGACTGAGAAAAGCCCTATATCTAGTTGTAGGAGGGCCTGAGTTCAAATAGACTTCCTTGAAACAATATTGGAAGCTTCAGACTCTGAGTTGCAGGAGCAGGGATGGGCAGACCTCTTGGTGACACCTTTCTCAGGCCTGCCTATAAAAAGGGTAGTTGAAGTTAAATAAGACAGGTCAACAATTTTAATAAATAGTCACAAAGTCATATATTTGGTAAAGTGCCAATGATAATCTCCATGTCTATTAAAAGAGAACAAACCCAGGTCTAGAACATTCACATTTCACATTTTCAGGCATCACCAGGGGAATTTATCTCATATATTCAGTATATCTGGGAAGAGCTAAGGACTGTCCAATTAAAGCAATCTCCCTCGTGAGGCTGGCACAGCTAACTCCAGGGCCACACAGAGCAGCAGTGACCCAACATGACCTCTGTGCTACTTTCAAATATTCTATTCTCCAAAGTCATGTCATTTGTTTTTCCATAGCCATGTATCTTGAATAAAGGTATATATGAATTGAATGTGATATGCAGCAAAGCTTCTAAAGGAAAAGACAAGTTTTTAAAACCATTTTTCTGATGATAACAACAGCTTTGTGCCACATGGATAGCCAAAGGATCTAGTATTTGGATAAGCAGATTATTAAAAATAAATGGGGGAGGTTGGAAAAAAGGACAACAAAGTAAAGCAATGTCTTGTTAATGAATATTAAAATAAACACCCTTCCAAAAGAGAAAGCTTTGTTCATCTGGGGAGCCACACACATATTGGAGTATATTTTGCCAGACTTTTACATAGTTCAGTGGACTTCTTCGCTATAGGGGTTTTCCATAATTGCAGTTTTGTGCTGTCCTCTTGGGAGTGGCTTTCATTTACAAGGGTGGCAAGGCCGTTCATTTCCAACTAACTACATAGTTCTTAAGCACCAACAACAACAACCTTAAATTCATCTATTTAAAGAAAAGCCAAAGCCCCCACCCTACCTTTTTTTTAACAAAACAGAATTGTCCTGACAGGGTTTTCCTGTTCTTTCGAGTCAATAGTCTCAAATGGCTTAAAAATAGATGATCGTTTCACATTTATCATCTGAACAAACATGGGAAATACAAAAAACAGGCCTCATGGGATCCGTGGTGTAACTTTCCCATCCCTGCAGTTGGTAGCGTGGTTCTTTGGGAATGGCAGATTCCATAAAGGGACACACCAGCAATGTCTCGGCATCTAGCCTCCTAAGACATGCTGTTCTTTGAGGACCATCTCACTTGGAGGACATGCTCATGATTTCAGAAGCTCTGCTAAGAAGCCCTGGGATGCTGGGAGCTCAAGGAAACCTTCTGTCCAGGTACATGGAAAGAACTGAAGACACCAGTAGGATTTCATTCTACACCCAAACCATTTCCTCTTGATCATGGTTGTGCTCTAGGGAGAGCCAGCTTACTGGGGGTTAAGGGATAAGCCAGTTTCTGGAAAGAAATGTGTGGAGAACAAGATGTGTTAGTTGCTTGTCATTTTGGTTGAACAAAATACCTAATAAAATCAACGTAGGGAAAGGAGAGTTTGTTCATAATCCCGTGGGATGTAGCCCATCATGGTAGAAAAGGAGGGTTGCAGAGTGATGGATGGACCCTTTTCATCCACAGTCATGAAGAGAGGGCAGGGAACACCTGTGCTCAGTTCACTTTTTCGTTTTTATTCAGACTGAGTCTCGAGCCCATGAAATCTCACCACCCTGAGTTAAGGAGGGCCTTCCCATCTTAATCAACCCACTCTACATAACCCCCACAAGCACGCCCAGAGATTTGCTTCTATGTGATTCCAAATCCCATCAAGTTCAAAATCCAGATTTAACCATTGCAACACCGAATTAGACAATTTGGAGATGTGAACACTCCAAATGGAGGTAGAGTACTAAGTATTTCCTATGTGACTTTGGACAACTTATATGCTCTGCCAAACAACCCTCAGTTTCCTTGTCTGTAAGCAGAAGATTGCATGGGGTCCCTAAGGACTGTTCTGGTGTTGACCCTCTAAGAGAACAGGCAGTAATTATATGGTGATTTCTTAATAATGCCACAGAAGATGTTACTGCATAAGCACAGAGGCTTCAGTGTGTGTTCAATGTGGTCTGTTGGAGCAAGTAAACAAAGAGAAGAAACACCAGAGACTCATCATGGAAAGAAACCTGGATGGGATATCCAAGGAAGGAATTCTCGCTCAGCACTTACTTAGGGACCATTCCTTCTTTTACAAGCATCGGAAGACCCTAAGTCTCTGCTGGTCCCTATACTCAGGACCTGACAGTGAGACTCTCCTGCCATTGTGTACCTTAGACTCTCCTGGGAGAGACAGTTAACAAATGAAAAGAAAAGACACAAGATAATTGAAGATGGTTATAAATGTCACAGAGAAAATAAGTGAGGAATGCAATCCCCAAGGAGCAAAGGTGCTTTTCCAGGAGGAGAAAAGAAGTCAAGTTCTTTAGAAGGGCCTGAGCAAGATGGAGAACTCATGGGGTAAGTAAGGATGCAGAGAAGTAAGATGAGGGTCTGAGAAGGCGTCAGCAGACAAGGTAAGAATTTGCTTTCTAAACCCAAGGGGGATCACTTCAGGGTTCTAGGAAGGAACACGATCTTTGACACAGTCTAAGCCAAAGCCTGCAGCACAGAAGTGGACAAAGATAAAATGGAGGGAATCCATGCTGGGGAGTGCCTGTGGTCTTGCTCATTTGTTAGGGTACAGTCGCTTAGAGCCAGATGAAGTCATGGTGTTGTGTACAGATTTTCCTGGATTTGTCCCAGGTGATGAGCAAGGAGAGCTCTAAGGAGAGAGGCACATTTTGGAAATAAGCCCTTTTCCAGTCTAAAAATGAAATGTCCACTCTGCTTATTCTTTGACCCAGACCTGGAGTCAGCTTTTTCTCCAAGACTGAACACTCCACTGAGAAACAATGACATCCCCAAACTAATGTGTAGACCTGACTCGGTGGGCTCGTTGGAAGGTCTTCACTTTTGGTCTTGCATTGAATTCCTAGTGCCATTTCGATTAATAAAATATCTGTTTCTGTTTTGTTAAACTTTTCATTTGAAAGCATTGGTTCTTTGCTAATTCATCCTGGTGACCAACGTACGCTTTTTTGTCTTCCTTTTTATTAAGTTGCTATTGGGATCTTGACACTCTATCAATAGGTATCTCCCCCATCCCCACGCCCCCCCCAATTATTTGGAAATACTACCATTACCACTTACTAAATTTTAAGAATCTGTTTCTACATTTTCTTTTTTCCCATTGCCGTGGTTTCTACTTTGAAATAGTAGACTATGCCTCATTAAAAAGCAGGGCTAGCACCCAGCCCTGAATCACTTTTTCCATGCTATTTCAACTTTCTCTCTCTCTCTCTCTCTCTCTCTCTCTCTCTCTCTCTCTCTCTCTCT